>CM021103.1:158943017-159106414 GCA_007115665.2 Sequoiadendron giganteum
AGGGTTGAGGGTTGAGGGATTAAGAGGGTATAGGGGTTGAGGGATTAGGGTTAAGGGTTGAGGGTTGAGGGATTAGGGTTAAAGGGTTGTGGGTTGAGGGTTGAGGGATTAAGAGGGTATAGGGGTTGAGGGATTAGGGTTTAAGGGTTGAGGGTTGAGGGTTGAGGGATTAGTATTTAAGGATTGAGGGTTGTGGGTTGAGGGATTAAGAGGGTATAGGGGTTGAGGGATTAGGGTTTAAGGGTTGAGGGTTGAGGGATTAAGAGAGTATAGGGGTTGAGGGATTAGGGTTTAAGGGTTGAGGATTGAGGGTTGAGGGATTAAGAGGGTATAGGGGTTGAGGGATTAGGGTTTAATGGTTGAGGGTTGAGGGTCGAGGGATTAAGAGGGTATAGGGGTTGAGGGATTAGGGTTTAAGGGTTGAGGGTATAGGGTTGAGGGATTAAGAGGGTATAGGGGTTGAGCTATTAGGGTTTAAGGGTTGAGGTTTGAGGGTTGAGGGATTAAGAGGGTATAGGGGTATCCATCTCTCCCACTATATCCATCTACCCTCTATCTCTTAACCATTTAAACCCTTAACTAGTGATTGGTGTTCCCTTGCAAAAAATGCAGATATATGAGCCATCCAAGAGAATGCCAACAATAAAAGCAATGCAACATCCTTATTTTGACGATGTTGACAAATCTCAATCATGATTTTAAGCCATTAGAAAAGTGTGTGAAAAGCTTGGTGAGGGAATTTCAAGTTATTCATTTGAATTTAACCTTATCATGAGCAGCTATGATGTAGACATTATAAGAGCATCTAAAATTTCAACTTACTCTATTCATGAGAGGTGTTGTGTGCAATAGGTATGCTGGAGTTCCCAGTGAAGATGTATGACCAAGAGTGACTAAGTTGAGAGACCTGCATGCCTATTTTTAAGTGCCTTCCATCTATTTTTATTTCATTTCCATTTTGGATGCTCTTTCTTTTTCTCTTTTACTTTGCGTATTTGTAAGTAAACTACTAAAAATTGATTGATCTCTCATTGCAGAAAATGCTGATTTATGAGCCATCAAAAAGAATCTCAGCCAAAAAAGCAATGCAACATATTTATTTTGATAATTTTGACAAATCTCAATTTTGATTTCAAGCCATTATAAAAGAGTGTGTGAAGCTTAGCGAGGGAATCTCAAGTTACTCAATTGAAGTTAACTTCATAATGAGCACCTATGATGTAGACATTTAAAGAGAATATTGAATGTATGAGTGACATTGTAAAACATCTATGAGAATAAAGTACCTAAGGAATTGTAATGATATTTACTTACATAATGAGATTTACTCAAATATTGTAATTTTGGAGTTCATGTTTGGTGCAGTAGCACCTTGTTCTATAAATGCCTTCAATAGACAAATTTGCAAAATTTGAATTTTGAAATGTAAAAAATGTGAAAAAGGTCATGTAAAGGTCATATGTAATGTATTCAAAGTATCAAAGAGGTCATTAGGTGATTAGAGATGTGATATAAAGCATGTAAGGTCAAATTAGGATGTTTTAGGTGTGTGTATTTATTTGTGCAGGGGAATTCAAGAAACAAAGGTGGAGTTGTTGCTAAAGGGTTTTATGATGAATTTTCAAGTGAAAAGAGTGGCTCCAAATGGTGTTTTGAGGAAATATTCTCAAATGAATTCACAAAAAAATGACTGATCTAGATAGATATTATTAAGTTACAACACATACTTCAAAATCAATAGTGACTATCTTGGAACATGTGCTTCAAAAATGACCTTTTCCACTGTCCTCATTAGGCTAACTAGGCCTAATTTATAAAGGAATACACCTTTAAAAATTCAAGAACCCCCTTAACTTGTTGGGGCATCAATTATCATGTATCCAAATCCTCAGATCCACAATGCCAAACCAAAACCCTTATTTTATGCTAGTATAAGGAGGGTTTATTAAAAAGAATGGTTCCACACTTTACCAGAACATGCCACCACCTCAGACCTTCTTAAAATTGCTTGCACAAACTCAAAAAACAATCACCCAACCTCTACATGCAATATTTTATCAAACCTTAGGGTGAAACCTCATTTTTCATACCCTTTTCAATCAAAATCTACAGGGGCAGCAAAAAAAACCCCATAAAACTTATTTAATTTCACTTAGAAATTTCTCATTTGATCCTACAGGATCATGTTGGGCCCCTCTACAAAAACCTCTCTCGGTTTAGGCTATCTTAGAGGGGTTTTCCCGTGGTGGCGAATTTTCAGTTGATGGAAAAAGTGTCAAATTCAAGTTGCGCAAAGTTACAAAGTGGTGCAACTTTTTCTTTGCAACTCGTGTGACAAAACTAACTGCTCCAACGTGTCTGAATAGGTATTTTTATGCTATACATGGTCTTGTTTCACACCGAAATAGCATAACCGCTCCGAGCTACGTTCCACTGGATCAATCCCTTAAGGGTCCAAAGTGCAAAATGGCTGCAAAGTTCAACATGCTATTACTCAAATACCATGATGCTTAGAAAATTATTTTCTAATCTTATAGGATTGAGTTGGTCCCCTCTACAAAAACCTCTCTCGGTTTTGGCTATCTCGGAGTGGTTTTCCCTGTTAGGAATAAGGTGTCTCAACCTTGGATAATTCCTATTCTTATTATTTGTTTTGTAAAATGTATTTCTTGCAAATAATGTAATTAAGTGTGAGTGTACATGTCTAGTTGGCATGTTGATGTGTCACTCCACTTGATGTGTCAGCATCTTGAATAGTGTGTAAGGAGATCATGGTTGAAACGGTTATGATGGATTCCTATGACACGTAAGAGCTATGTCTGAAAGATTCAATGATGGGTGAAGACATGTGGCAACTGATAAAGTTGAGTACTGTACACTCTTCCATGATAGTGGGGTTCGGGTTCCTATTTTCTTGGAGAATGGTAAAACCCTAATACAGTTATTTTCGAAAGTTGCCCTAAAAAGGGAAGCGCATGATATCAGTGTTTTTTAGGGTTGCGAAGATGTGTGATGTGAGTGTATTGTTGGAACGTTTTGATGCTGCCGCATTTTGTCTTCAAGTGTTGGAAATCTCCTGAAAGAACTTGCATTGCAAGTGTGTTGTAACCGTTGTGTTGAAGATAATACATTGTGCAAGTTTTGGAGTGCTGGGGTTTTTTACCGAAAGGTTTTCCCCAGGGTAAATCATTGTGTCATTCTTTATTTTCTGTATGTATGGTATATTGCTGCAATATCATTGTTAAGTAGATTAACGAATCTGAAATTGTAAAGGTTTTAAACGAATTTGCACCATACTTTCCTTTAGAGATTAGTGTAGGAAGCTGTTTCTGCACCTGAGTTTCCTTACATTCCCGTGGTAGCAGATTTTCACTTGATGGAAAAAGCATCAAATGCAAGCAATGCAAAGTTGCAAAGTGGTGCAACTTTTGTTCTGCAACTTGTGTGACCAAGCAGACTATTCCAATATGTCTGAATAATTATTTTATGCTAGTCATGGTCCTCTTTCACATTGAAACACGCGGAATCGCTCCGAGCTATGTTCCACCGGATTGATCCCTTAAGGGTCCAAAGTGCAAAATGGCTGAAAACTTCATCATTCTATTAATTGGATATCGTGATGCTTACAAATTTCTCATATGATCCTAAAAGATCACATTGGTCCCCTCTACAAAAACCTCTCTTGGTTTTGGCTATCTTGGAGTGGTTTTCTCGTGGCGGCAGATTTTCACTTGATGGAAAAAGTGTCAAATTCAAGTTGTGCAAAGTTGCAAAGTGGTGCAACTTTCGCTCTGCAAATCGTGTGACCAAGAAAACTATTCCAATGCATCTGAATAGGTATGTTTGTGCTAGGAATGGTCCTCTTTCACACCGAAACATGCGGAATCGCTTTGAGCTATGTTCCACCGGATCGATCCCTTAAGGGTCCAAAGTGCAAAATGGCTGCAAACTTCAACATGCTATTACTCGGATACCGTGACACTTAGAAAATTCTCATATGATCCTACAGGATTGTGTTGGGCCCCTCTACAAAATATCTCTCGGTTTTGGCTATCTCGGAATGGTTTTCCTGTGGCGGTGGATTTTCACTTGATGGAAAAAGTGTCAAATTCAAGTTGTGCAAAGTTGCAAAGTGGTGCACCTTTGGCTCTGCAACTCGTGTGATGAAAATAACTGCTCCAATGCATCTGAATAGGTATTTTTATGCTAGGAATGGTCTTGTTTCACACTGAAACACACGGAATCGCTCTGAGCTACGTTCCACTGGATCGATCCCTTAAGGGTCCAAAGTGCAAAATAGCTACAAAATTCACTATGGTATTACTCGGATACCGTGACACCTAGAAACTTCTCATCTAATCCTATAGGATTGCATTGGGATCCTCTACAAAAACCTCTCTTGGTTTTGGCTATCTCAGAGTGGTTTTCTCATGGCGGTGGATTTTCACTTGATGGAAAAAGCATCAAATGCAAGCAATGCAAAGTTGCAAAGTGGTGCAAATTTCGTTCTGCAACTCATGTGACCAAATGGACTATTCCAACACATCTGAATAGGTATGTTTACACTATGCATGGTCCTCTTTTGCACCCAAACATACGGAATCACTCTGAGCTACATTCCACTGGATCGATCCCGTAAGGGTCCAAAATGCAAAATGGCTGCAAACTTCAGCATACTATTACTCAGATACCGTGATGCTTAGGAACTTTTTGTCTAATCCAATAGGATTTTGTTGGGCCCCTCTAAAAACACCTCTCTCTTTTTTGGCTATCTCAAAGTGGTTTTCCTGTGGCAGCGGATTTTCACTTGATAGAAAAAGTGTCAAATTCAAGCTATGCAAAGTGGTGCAACTTTCGCTTTGCAACTCATGTGACCAAGTGAATTGTTCCAATGCATCTGAATATGTATGTTTACGCTAGGCATGGTCCTCTTTTGCTCTGAGCTACATTCCACCGGATCAATCCCTTAAGGGTCCAAAGTGCAAAATGGCTGCAAACTTCAACATGTTATTACTCGAATACCATGATGCTTAGAAAATTCTCGTCTGATCCTACATGATTGTGTTGGGCCCCTCTACAAAAACCTCTCTTAGTTTTGGCTATCTCAGAGTTGTTTTTCCATGGCGAAAATTTTTCGCTTGATGGAAAAAGTGTCAAATTCAAGTTGTGCAAAGTTGCAAAGTGGTGCAACTTTCGTTTTGCAATTTGTGTGACCAAACTAACTGCTCCAATGTATTCCAATAGGTAGTTTTAAACTAGGCATGGTCCTCTTTCGCACCCAAACACATGGAATTGATCTGACTTGTGTTCAACCGGTTTGATCCTTTATGATGGCATGCAAAACACTGGAAAAAAGAAACATACAAACGATGGTTGAGAAGTCCAAGTATTCCACACAAAAAGCATATGATCATTGGTGCAAAGCACCTTGTTCCTTCATTTGATGAAGAAGGTCTAGTTCAGTGGTTTTAGTGATTATCTGATGGTGAATAGGTTGGTCAATAGGTTGTTGTGGGTATTTTGAGTAGGATTTTTCTTGAATAAGGTCAATTAAGACCATTAGGTATGTTTTAGGGTGACTTTTGGGTCTAGTGATAAAAAATGTGAAAATTTCAATCTTGCACTAGAAGTTGTCTTTGTAGCCTTTGAAGGAAAATTTATGAATTTGTATATGATTGTGAAAGAATGGAGTTTTTTCGATGTAATAAGGCTATTTTTAAGCCATTTGTGTGGGTTTAGAGGTCATTAGATGTACTCAATAGGTTGGAGTCTAAATTTGCAAATTTGTAAGTTGCTTAAAGCAACAAACTTGAAATGCAATGGTTACTTGTTTTGAAAGTTGGTTTTTAGTTAGTTGAGGGCATGGATCAGTTAGAGAAGGGTGTAAAACACTATGTAAAGCCTTCAGAGGCTCGAATGGAGGTTGTTGATGAACTTTTGGAGAAGATCTAATAATATTCCTGTACGGTCCCAAGGCTGACATTGATGGAAAGGGGGTTGAGTTTTCTTTCTTTTGGAAGTGGTTTGGTGCAAAACCATAAAGGAATAAGAGAGTTCTTATCGTTGAGTCAAGTGAATGTTGGAGTCTTAGTGGGCATATTTGAGAGAAGCTGTGTCAAATCACAACTTGGTTGAGCCACTCTGCATCACCAATGGTGCTTTGCAATTCAAAGAGTGATTGAGAGCATGTTGCTTTGTTAAATACACCTATTCGGGGGTCTAGGACAACGTTGAGTCCATTTCTTATTTGTATTATAAATTATAACTTGCTTTCTCCCGAGTCCATTTCATATACAAGAAATAATATTGCAAAAAGTTGACATATAAATATTTCGATAGTGACACATCAAGAACATATTGGAATATTTTTATGAATAATTTCATGGAATGCCAATTGTAAACGTGTTTTTTTCTTTTAGATAAATTTTAGCATCAATCAATTAATATTCAAGACAAACCATGAAGGACAACAATGATCAATGCACTTAACATTGAAGATTATTTTGGAAATCTATGTGATGCTCTCTGCAACGGCTCCTCCACAGTGGCTCCTCCACCTCTAGTGTCATTGGGTCCTTCGGCTCCTCCTCTGGCTCGGGGGGCTCCTACGGACCCTCCATTGGTCTCGTTTGTTGTGAGCTATGCTCCTCTCCCTGTCCCGTGTGTGAGTTGGAAGCGCTCTGTGGGGTCCACTTCTTTGATTCCTTCTATTATGTCGCTGGCTCTGTCTCGACCCTTGGTTCCTGGTAGTGATGATGCCTCTGGTGTGTGTGGGATTCCTATCGGTGGTGTGCCTCCTGTCAAGTTTATGTGCAGATCTGGTGTGTCTTTGCAGGCTGGGTCTGGTGATGCGTGTTGGTCATCTGATGCTTTGGGTGATTCGGTTGTGGCTAGGATTCTTGGGCCTGTTGCTGGGGGTGCTTCAGGTGTGGCCAAATCCTTCTCTGATGCGACGCGTTTGGATCCTCATCCCTCTGGCCGGTCTCTTCCCTATGCCCAGGAATCACCTGTGGTTTTCTGCAGTCCGAAGATCGTGGAAAATGAGGAATTTTATTCGAAAACTGGTGTGGTTTGCAGGTTCAATGGTATGTGGCCCTCCCTCCCCAATCTCCACAATTGGGTCTTGGGCTCTTGGAAGTCTTTGGTTGTTGAGGAGATCGAGCTTTACCCCTGTGCTAGAGGGTTCTTCATTGCTACATTTTCCTCCCCTTTGGAGCGGGATGGCATCTTGGACCGGGGGTGGATGTGGGGTATTCATTCTCTATCCATCAAACCTTGGACTAGATCCTTCAACCCTCTTACAGAGCCATTGAACACCAGACCTATTTGGGTTCGTCTGCCAAATCTTCCTCTTCAGTTCTGGGAGGCAGCATGTTTCGAGGCCATTGGCATTTCCATTGGTTGCTTCCTTATGGTGGATTCCACAACTAGGGAATTTGGGCACACGACGGTCGCCTAGTTGTTAGTTGATCTAGACACCTCCAAACTTCTTCCTGTTGATGTTGTTTTGTTGGTGGAGGACAGACCATGGAAGCAACTCTTGGACTATGAGGGTCTCCCCTTTCAGTGTAGGAGGTGCTTTTCGGTGGGACATTTGGCCTCTACCTATCCTCATGCTCGCCGCAAGGGCACTGTGACTTGGTGGAAGGACGCCCTCCTGGATCATCTCACTGTTGGTTCTTCTTCGGATATTGAGGAGGTCATTCCTCTATCTCCTACTCCTATCCCGGACCTTTCTTCTTTGCAACCACCCGGGTCTTCTTCGGAGGTTTATCCTGAGGAGGTCGTCCATCTTGTTACTGCTCCTCTCCTGAACCTCTCTGTTGTGGATCCTCCTTTGGTCCATTCTGCTGACACTGTTGTGCCAGAGTCCCCTGTTGTTGTTGTGCTGTCAGACCCTGAACCCGCTTTGCTAGAAAATACTACTGTTCCGTTGGTTGTTCCCTCCTCATCTGCCTCACTTCTGACTCCCTCGCTATTGGGTGGTCCCATGGTGGATTCGATCCTCTCTCCATTATCTTCGCTTCCTGCTTCTGAGCCTCCTTGGTCGGTCGTTCTTCAGAAGAATAAATTTATGTCAGCTCCTCAGACTCAGGCTTGTGGAGCCAGCCTGGACCCCTCTGTTTTTGGGGCTGCTTAATTTATTTGGTTTCTACAGCTGTCTTTCAGCTGTTTCTGGTTGTTCTATAGTTCAAATTCTATTTTGAACTATGTTTTTTCTTTTTGGCCCCTAGGGCCCCTTGTGAAGGGTACGACACCCTGAAAATGCTGCTTAAATTTTCAAAAACAATGATCAATGCTAGGGCTAACCAATTAATAATTATACACGTGAATAAGTCAAGAATGTACATGTCAATAAGAGAAGCACAAGTACTCAAAAACATGTAAGCCTCAAAAATTATACACACGAATACATAGTATACACAAATTAATACAAAGTATATGCACGAATACAAGGTATATGCATGAAAACACGTAAGCCACAAAGTATACATTTGAACGCAAATAAGTCACAAAGTATACATGTAAGTTGTAAAGTATTCACTTGAATACACGTAACTCATATCTATTGAACCATCAATTTAGAATGCAAATATGGAAAGACATCGATAAAAGATATCTGTATTAACCAAATAGCCATGTAGGCATACATCAATCAATATATGTCGATATAAATATGAAATATATGTACAAAATAGCCATATAGGCTTATGAGAATCCCATATAGGCATACAATGTCAAATATGTCCAATAAAAATTATGTACAAAACTGCCATGTAGGCATACAACAAAGGGCTTTGGAATCAAAAGTCACTACTCTCCATGCCCTGGAAATAAATTCTTTCCCTTTCCTTTTTGATCTGATGGCGATAGGTCTGTCACTCATTTTTGTTGCGCTCAAGGAGTGCTCCTGTTGCTCCTCCTAGGATTTAGTTCATGGTGAGGTTTTAATTGTTACAATAAGAAGTAAAGACATCAATATATAGAAATTACATTATAAAAAATGATATATTTGACAAAATAATCACTTACTGCCATCTCACAATCTCTCTCCATTAGGGAAATATTCTCATGCCCATGCTCATGCGTGCTCAAGCCTTGTATAAACCATACAAATAGAAATTAAACTACATGAATAAATATGGTTTGATTTTTCACTAACTAACATCTATAATAACAAATGTAAATGTAAATTTACTAATTTTCCTCATACCTCTCCTATTAGATCCATCGAGGATTGTAGAGAAGATTTCACACCAATATCCATTGCCCTCGTCACATTCAGAGGTGTTTTGGCTTGCAACAACTGAAAATAAAACAACAAATTATTCAACATAATCAACGATGTGCATATAAACTACAAAAATCTATTAAGTACTTGATTCATTAGTTAAACTCTTTATTCTATTACCTCCGTGTAGGTTTGAGTAAATCCATCACCACTAGGAAGTGTTCCATCAAAACCTCCAATATTAGTCTGTTCAACATCCAAAATCGTATATTAAATTACCATTCATAAAGCAATGCTATTAACATGCAATAAATTTATAATTTTTTACTAGTTACATACCCTAGAGATAGGTGTACTACATAAATAAGCTGGTGGGGGCTGGTGTATCCAGTCTCAACACTGTGACCTTGTAATTTTATTAAAATCATAAAAAAATTAGTTAATCTTGCATTTCAAAATTGAAATTTAATAAATTAAATTCAATAAACATGCACTAAATTTTACCTGACTATCAATGCCATATGCCTCATGCAAAATGTCAGCTACCCTCTCCATCTCTATAGTTGTAAATGGATCATGCGTACCAGTCTCCTGAGTGTCGGTGGGGTCATATGAACAAGTAGCCCCACAAGATTGACACATGTGTTCGAAGGCCACCACTCGAAGACTCCCCTAAATGGCGCTGTAGAATAGGGATAGTATGATGGATGACACTCTGGGTCAAAGTGTTGATCACCTACAATGTCTCTACGTTAGCACTTTCCTTCACGACATAATATATAACAATGTGCTCACGAGGTGGCCTAGCGAGAGCTTGTCTACCTTGCCGCGTAGGATCCAACTATGCACCGGGTCTATCCTGAGATGACCCCCCACCTCTCCTCTGAAAATCCCTCATATAAAAATAATTTGGGATTTTGTTCAATATGAACTTACTGTATAGTTTCCTAAGGAAAGATTGCAGGACCTTGCAATTGTTGCACGGTGGGTAATCAAAGACCATGTACCACCTATCATAAAATTGGTCCCTAATATGTTGGTGGTGGCACCAATGGATAGGAAACCTCTTTGCATTGAGGGTAAGATTTTGATTTGTGTGTGGGTCGGTAAATAATGAGCACAAATCACCTTTTGTAATTTTTAAATCCTTTACATCTTTGTATGATAGTTTTTTTGCATAATAATCCCTAGTTGTCTGCCTCCTATCTTGCCATCCAATTATTTGTTTGTTGATTGAATCTACATTTTGTAACATATCTTTCAATGAATTTGTTAGGGTCATTCTTTCAGCGGTTGAACCATTTGGATCACTCAACCTACTGATGAAATCCTCAATTTTCTTTTTGTTGTTCTCAATTTCACTCATTAAATTTTGTTGAGTGCCAGGAGGGGGTTGAGTGATTGGTGGAGGAGGTTGTTGTTGTGGATGATTTTAATCTTGAGGATTTGGTTGGTCTTCCTGTTGAGGATCTTGAGGGTTTGCAGGTTGATTTGCATCTCCTAAAAATTCAAACAAATATATATCAAATTCAACCTAAAACTAACTAATTCAAAATAAAAACCACAGAATCCTTACCTCTCACACCTCCTCCTCCTCGTGGCACCATTGTTGCGAAGAAATAGCAATTTTTGATGAAGAAATTTGTTGGATCTCTCCTCCTAGAACGTGAGTGCGAAAATATGGGGGTTTTGGCCACGACTACAAGAAAAAACAATCGAAATAAGAATGACAGGTTTTCACTTTTTTTTTGCTTTTAACAAGCAATAACGTGAGTGCTTTATGGATTTTCAAAAAAAAAATTGAAAGGTGTCCACGAAATGGCTACCCATTTCCATGCACCCGCCCACTTGGAAAAGAAAACTTCATTTATCAAAGAAATCGATTAGGCATCATTTCTTGTAGCAATTGTTATTAAGGGGGACTATTGGAATTAATCCCAACTTTGGGAATCTCTCCATCCTTCCTCGTATTCTCGTGTCTCCTTCCTAGATGCTTGGTGCGATGATGTAGTGTTTACCACTATACTGCCCCTCTCTCTTCTATGTTGTGCGGTAGTGCGATGAGTGCTATCTCACAGTTCCTTCTTTCCTCCTGTGTGGTTGGGCGGTGACCCCACAGTCCCACATGGTACTTCTTCTTTGCTGGTAGTAGTGCAATTGTGGTCTTTTTTGCAACATTTTTTGAGTGAAATGTTTTAGCTAGATTTTTTTTTGAATTTAATGTGTAAAGGATAGTTCAAATATGATTCGAGAAATAAATCTAGGAATATGTGAAGCTTTCATTATTATAATTAATAACATTTAACTCACCTCTTTTCTAGTGAATTTTATCATGTTATTGAAGTTTTATATCTACATGGTGGTTTTATTTTTTTGAGTGAGAACTCAAGGAGAATAGAGAATATAGGGTGTGCTCAAAAGAAGCAGTATTGTGAATGGAGAGCAACAAATCTATGAATTCATCTATATTTTTTGAATGATTTAATACAATATCAAATTGTCTGGTTTTATTCTATGTGCTTTAAATTTTCTCTCTGTATATTTTTGGGTTTAATTTTGAGTTGAGTTGATTTAGTTTTTTAATGCTCCTCTACCTCTGGCCTTCATGTGGTGTCAGAGCAGGTTCTTTTTAGTAAAAGGGTTGTCTTAAGAGTTTTAGTAAAAGAATGGAAACAAGCACAAGCTTGACTAACCCACAAATCCCACAGTTTAATGGGAAAAAATATGACTACTGGGTAATCACCATGAGGGCATTGTTTTTCTCACAAGATTTATGGGAACTAGTAGAGAATGGTTTTCCAGAACCAGCTGATGAAATAGCATATAATGCACTAACTCAAGAAGAGAAGGAATTATTGAAAGATAATAGGAAAAAGAATTCAAAATATTTTTTCTTCATCCTCCAAGGAGTGCATGAGAGCATTTTCCAAAGGATTGTAGTAGCAACAAGGTTGAAAAATGCTTGGGATATTCTTCAAACAACCTATCAAGGTATGGCAAAGGTTAAAATAGAAAAGTTGTAAATGCTAAGAAGGGATTTTGAAACAATCTAAATGAAGGGTAATGAATCAGTGGAATCATTCTTCACTCAAATTAATGGATAGGTAAATCAATTCAGATCTCATGGGGATGCACGTGATCTCAAGGAAAGTAAAGATTGTAGAATATGCACAAAATGGATTTGTCAAGAGTCCTTAGGAACTTACGAGCAAATTCAACTAGGGAATTAAGTGTGGAGGTTTGCAAGCTGAGAAGAAGAAGAAATTTAGGAATATGCATTGCCATGATTATGGGTGATTGGAGAGTTGGGTGTAGAGGGGAGTAAGGCAGAGAAAATGGTGTGAGCAGGGTTGGAGAGTAAAACCTTCAAATGTGTGCAACAAAGGAGGATATTGGAGAATGCGATATAGGGGAGGATTAGAATGGCACATGAGATGGAGAGGAATGCAGAGTATGGCATAGATAGAGGAAAATGTGAGAGGGAAAGTGAATGGTCGAGCAGAGGAAAAATGTAGAGGAGAGGATGATAGTGGTGTGAGAAAGATAGAAGAAAGGAAAAAAAGCATGGTCTTATGGAGTGCACATATCACAGGATGAAAACAAAATGAATTTGTTGAAAAGGTTTTAGAAACTTTGAAGAAACGTATTTGGTTGGATTAAAGTCACATTCCATAGTCGATGCCCACATCCTCCATAGCCTGCACCATATTGAAAAGCAAGATATTGAAGAAGAGTATAGATAAATGAATTAGTGCTTTGAAATCCTAGCGATGATGGTTTTAAGCATTTGATAAAGTATGTTGGCTTGCTTGAGCACACCCTACTTGTGAAGGAGAAACTTGACACAAACTAGATAAGTAATGTGCATTTATAATATTTATAATATCAATTTTGTGCATTTTATTTAGGTCTTAGCATAAATTTCATTTGGTAATGGCTAATAAGTATCTAGGGAGGGTTGACTTGCTTTATTTAACTCTTCACTGCCCAAATTTTTATTGGATAGTGCTCCCTGACATACTTTATTTTGAGCATTGAAAACACATTTATTTTCTCATAACTTCTCAACTTAATAAATCATGTGCAATAGGCTTCCATTTATGGAGATGTGTGAATAAAATTTATATAACAAGGGATAAGTAAATTTGTTTAAATAATTTAGTCAAACAAATGGAGGTTAAAAATTTGGATAAGATTACATCCTCCACTATAATAACTCTAACCCTCATTGTTTTTTCAATGCTGATATAAGGTTTAGGACAAAGAAATGCACTATGAAGCAACTTACTACTAGTTGTTGAGGTGATAATTAATGCAAATGACAAGAATAACTATTACCTACACTACAAATTAGACTAGTGTACAAAAATAATGTAATCACACATAGGATAAATGAAATTCAAAGGTTGAGAATATTAATATTTCTAAATGCATAGAGTATATATCTTCCTACGGTGACCTAATTAATATAGTGTTTCACCTATCATGAGTATGAATTAAATAGTAAAATGCAAATGTATGTGTAAAATAAGAGGATATTCTATGGTGTTAAACTACAAAATTATGCAGGACATTTCTACTTAAAAATTATGCTAGTATATATGTAAATTGAGAATTAATAAATCGAATAATGTAATTAAATGTTATTCATATTGGAACATATTTGATGATTATGTGGCCTTATTTGGTAGGATTATGACTATCAGCCTCTTATAGATGAGAATTATCATGTGAATTGAGGATATTAGAAATTTAGTAAACCACCATATGATTGCATACTAAATGGAAGGTACCTATCATTTAATTTCATTATGCTATAGAGATTTATGTTAAAAAATAAGCCTATGATATCATGCTATCCAACATCTCTTGAGACCATATTATTGACCATCATGATCATACTTAGTATAATAAATTACCCAATCTATGAACTAGAGTATTACCAAAATATGGGATTGCACCATAAGGTAAAGAAATTAGAAGATCAAGAATATTATTGGTAATATTATTAATGGGTTATGTTTTCAAGTATTGGTCCAATGGATATGGTTTTTCCAAGTTACTTAAGTAAGATTTAGGCATTAATTATACCTAAAATAGGGTCATAAATGCTATTGAATGTCCTTTAAAGATAACTATTGACCCCTTGAGTGGGTGAACCTTAATATTGAATCTAATATGTAGATTTTAAATGAAAATATTTTCCTATGGGCTTGTGTGAACCAAGACAATTTCATAATAAGTCAAGCCCCTATGTTGATAAGATGAAACTAAGGACATTTAAGTTGGTCTATGAATAATAATGGGTTGAGTTTAATTCAAGACCTGGATATCCTAAAAGGGAAGTGTTATAGTATGGGTTGTTAAATTATATACTTAAATTATGTTCTCCTAACTAATGTTAACCATTAATAATGGAAGATAAATATTAATGAAACCTTGATTATGGGGAATATTGTGTGTAGGTCCTTTGTGAGACCTTGTGAGGAGAACTACGTGCGACTTTGACCAATTTGGAAGTGGGAACGTTGGTGTTCCTTGGGTGAAGGATTCCTTTGTGACCTCAAGTCAGTAGGGGGAGAGTCTAGGGGGGTAACTCCTAGATGTTGGGGTTGTTCCTACATGGGTTGACCTTTCCTCCTTAGTAAGCTTCATTTGAGGCTAAAATGGGTATAAAGTTGGTTTGATCAAGTCAAGGGAATTTAATAACTTATATTTAATACATAATAGGATTTTATTAAACATAATGAAGTAAGGGATTTGACTACTTTATATTGGTTATTTTATTATATGTAAATATTGGGTAAATTCCATCTCGTGTTGGTTCCATGTATATCTTATGTGTTAGTGTAATTCAAATCCATATCTAGAGGTCTTTATGTATGGTACCATGTATCTGTTGATTGTGATTGTGATTGTGATTCAAGTTATGTATGGCCCACCCAAGAGTGAACCTTTGGGATATTTGAGCAATGATAGACAATCATTATACTTTTCCAATGATCGATGTCTAGGATATTTCTAGGGGCTAGTTAAAATTCACCCATTTCATGGAGGTGAAGGTAGTGGGCTAACCTAGTTATGATACAGTTATAGTGGTTGCACAAGTAGGGACCCATCCATGTGGGTTATGGTAATTTGGGACTAACTGCATATTGATAGGGTTCATTGGTTTTTTTTGATAATCACGAAAGGGATTGATGCCAAGTGTTACTCGAGATCGTGAAGAAGATAGTTGACAATACCACTAAGGTAACAAGATGGTATATGTTGGGAGCTACTTCTTCCTGGGTGGACAAACCAATTGTTAGTGGCCTATAGGCAACTAAAGTAAGAATCTATTGGGCTTGGTAGGTTCGCTACTTGGGGAAACACTTGGGATGGTGGATAGACCCGCGGTGTAGTATGGGACGCACTGAATCCCCTTCCTAGTTGTTAAACTATATACTTAGCCTTGTGAGGTTGAGGATAGACCCATAGTGTAGTATGAGATGCACTGAACCCTCTTCTCATTTTTCCAATGGTACAAAATACTGAAGGAAATGATAGGATCCATGGTGTAGTGTGTAATGCATCGATATTGTTTCTATCAGGGATGCATTATGGACATGTGTTATCTATTGAAATATGTTAATCGATTGTGGATGTGATGTATGTTGGAGCTTGTCATAGTGTATGTGATGTATGATGGTGCTCGTCACTCTGTATTTATAATGAATGTTGGAGCTCATTATTGTGTACTTGTGAAGTAATGTATAGCTGGTCACTATGTATATGTGATGTATGTAAGAGCTTGTCACTATGTATTTGTGATATATGTTGGATCTTGTCACTAATGTAAATGTGATATGCATATGAGATAATCATTGTCATACTTTTGATGTACATATAAAATAATCACCATTGTACTTATGATCTTCGTATGATCCAACCATTGGTATACTTGTGATCTGTGTATGATCCAATCACTGTTACACTAGGGATCTGTGTATGATCTAGTTACTATTGTACTTGTGATGTGTATGAGCTATTTTGTTTGTGTGTATGAAGTTATGTTCATGATATTCTTTGTGTATGATCTTTGTGATTATGGTATGATATTCCCCTTGAGAATATTGTGAATTTTTATACACTAATGCTTGGTAATATTTGGTATGGATCCAACCCTTGATGGAAAAGTTATTAACATTATATTATAATTTCCTAAGTTGACAACTTATGTTTAATGAATAGTCTTGGTTTAAATGTGAGATCCAATATCTCATGCAAGAGGAGAGAATGAACTCCCTCTAATAGTGGTATGTGAACCACAAAGCCTATGATTCCCATGAGAGGATACATAGGTAGGGTCACCATGAACCCTTGAGGATTAGGTCTGGGTCTAGGAAGGACCCTAACCATAGGAGCTTAGCACTTTTGAGTGTAAGAATATAAGTGGTGATGTTACTTTATCTTCACCAGGATGAATGAAGAAATTTTGAAATGAACACTTCTAATCTAGTTGGAATATTTTCAGTTGATTATGCTGGTAGTTCTTGTAAATTGAAAAAAATTATGGTGCCCAAGATAGGATTTTTATAGACATCCTCTCATATGCAAGAAAACATATTAGGGAAAATAGAAAATAATTAGAGCGAACTTGAGCCAATAATTGAAAGGTGGGGAGATCCATTAGGAACAAACTCCCATAGATCTACCCTTGACATTTCATTGAAATTGACCATCTCTTATAAAATCCATGAGTGGAAAAATCAATGCATGTTCAAACAAGAGGACATAACAAAATGACACCGTCATAAGTTTTTAGGAAAATCTATTATGAGATTATCCTCAATGAGATTCTGAACTAATTTGACATGAGAGAGTTTCTAGGTGGAGATGGTGGCACAATGTGCCCAATGTTGGTATGTGGTGATTGGTCATGCTATACTGTACACTCTTCATGTATCTTTGGTGGTGACTTTGTAAACCCTAATTTTTGGTAGCTTCTACAAGCTTGTTATAAGAGGTTGGGATGGGGAGTTGTAGTATGGAATTATTTGTGATATTGTAATATGTTTTTCACTGGATAATAAAATCATTGGATGGATGCGGTTTTGTGGATGTAACCCAGATTGGGTGAACCGCATTAAATTCTGTGTTGTCTTGTTTCTGTTATAATTTTTTGTGTGTTTTATTTCTATATTTTATTGATCAAATCAACATTTAACTTGTCATATATCTTCCTTCTAACCCTAACACCCAAAAACAAGTGCATCAAGACCCCTTTATATGCTAAACATTGAGTATGTCACAATCTATTCCTTGTGAAGGAGGGTGTTGAGGTTGATACCCTATAGTTTTTCAGCTCACCCATGTAGGCCCTTTTACAACACACTAAGCCTCTAGCTCAAGGTGATGAGGGTGATTATTCTAGGTGTCAACATTTACCTAACTTATGCCAAAATTGTGAGCCATTGTGAGTCTCTTTGTGTTTATTGGTCTAAGGATGATCAAGATGAATGTGTCCAACAACATGACAAATATTTATTTGATCACATTTTCATAATAGATGAGCTACTGGATAAAAAATTGGCATTAATAGATATGTTACAAATTTGAACAAGGTTAAATTTAGTTTATTATATTTCATTTTTAAATGTAAAATTAACTATTTTACAAGATTGATTGTAATAAAATTTTAGCGTTAGAGTGTTCACCCTACATCTGGTGGCACTCTACCTCCCACTTATATGATGAGATCAAGTCCATAGGTATGTAACTAATAAATAAATAATAAATATAGTACATGTGAATAATTTAACCTTATATAGATGGTAATCTTAAAACTCACATTGGATGTTGAACAAGTTAATTTTGGGCCTTTGAAATCAACACTTGTTAGTCAAATTGGTCATACATCTTACATTGAGGTAAGCAAGTGAGTATTTTTAATCATTAAATGTTGTAAAATAATGTTAGGTAGATTTTGAAAATTTAATAGGATTGCTTCATTTTTGGATGATGGTATTAGTTGATACTCCTCCCAATATTCATATGAAAATGGAGCATGGTGTTTATGTAGTAATATCATCTTTGATTCCTTTGATAAAGGTATGCTCCATATTAGTAAATTTCATATTATATTTATTATTTTATGTCTATTAGTGAAATTTTGAATGATATTCATTTGTATTTTAATTTATATCTTGATGCTTGCTATAGGGCTTCATAATTTCTATATATTTTTAGAGATTCAAGCTATAGGTCTCTACCTTTCCTTCATACCATCCATGCCAACCCAATGCATTATATTTTTTTAGTTTCAAAGTTTCAAACTTGAGTTTTGCCAACATTATTTTATTGACACCCTTTGACTACAATTTATAAATTTAGGTATGAAATTGATGTTTCTTTTGTTTATAATTTTTCCTAGGAAATTTGAATGAAGGTCTTGAAGATACAATTTATGGAGATCCTCTTCAACCAACTCATGGAGTCATAGAACTCATAAGGAAACCATAAACTTGTAAATTATTTCTCAACCAAGCTACATTCATTGGCAAGAATCAGTAAAAATTTCTCATTGAATATTTCTTTATCACTAGAAATGTGTTTCTTATCCATCTATTAATTTATAAGGATTGCATCGAATAATTTTAGAGAATTTAGTATATCTGGCCGCAAGGCATGTAATGTATTTATTTATCTATTTATGAGTTCATAAATCTATTTAGTAGTTCACATAGATGTTAAAAATAATATTTGTGTAGAAAATAAAATAATTATTTGAATATCTTATTCATTGGTTAAGTGGGTTTACTCTTTTCAATCTCCAAGGAAATACATCAGATGGATGGCCTCTATGGAGGTTTGTTGTAAGACAAACTTCAATTGGGCATCTAGAGGTAACTAGGGTATCTTTGGTGTTGGTTGTATTTTGAGAGCTTATGAAGGAAATCTAGTTGATATCTACTTGAAGGGCTTGGAATAAGGAAAAAATATATAAGTAGAGGTCATGAAACTCCTAATTAGCCTACAAAAATGTTATCAATCAGGCATAAAAAAACTATAGATTGAAGGAGGTTCACATATCATTATAAATGCAGTAGCGAAAATGGGGCCCAAAATTATAAAATTAATAGAATTTTAATTCAAAATTGATCCTTACTCAACAAATTTGAGGTATACATAATTAAACATGTGTAGAGAGAGGGGAAATCACACGGATGTGCTAAATAACTAGATAACTTATTATGACACAAGACTATTTTTTTAGAATGACATACATTGTTGGATATTTAATCTCCCCTCACTATTTAAGGATGATTCATCCCTCATGTAACTACAAGCTCCAATCTTAGACAGTGTAAAATAATTAAAATATATGCAAAATTGAATGCTTTGTCCTTTTACAGATTCTAGGAGGGTGATTTCAAATCATGGTTTGGGATGTATCAAAATTTCTTAAAGAAAACCAATTTAAATATTTGCAAAATGCTAAAATGTGGATGCTTAATGGACACCAATGTGAGACTACATGAAAAGAAGTAGAAAATATCTTTCATTGGTGAGATTTCATACTTGAGGTTAAATTTTAGTTTTTTCAAAGGTTCCTTTCATCATTTCTACTATTGGCTTATATGATAACCCTTAAAAAACAAAAATAATGGGGTTAAATAATATCTTTGTCTAGTATACTTTCATCATTTCTACTATTGGCTTTGATGACAACCCTCACAAAAACTAAGAAAAATAGAGTATTTCTTTCTTGAAATTCATCATGTGTGGAAACCATTTCTATATTTTTTTATAGTTTCAAATTTTAGGCATCTACCTTTTATTCGTACCATCCATCCCAACACAACTCCTTAGAAAAAAATTATTTTCAAAGTTTCAAACTGGTGTATCCCCCAATATTATTTCTCGAGCATCCTTAAGCTTTGTTATACAAACGATTATTGTTTCACCAAAAGATCAACCTGTTAATGCTCAATACAACTACTAGAGTTAATGAATTCATGGGAGGTAGTTAAGCCATGTGAAAAACCAAAGAATTGTATTGCACAACATAAGGAGACCAAGGGCACACACCTTGCAACCATCCCCCCAACGTAAGCAAGGGGTTCAAACCCATGACCCAAGATCCGATACAAATTATTGCGTAGACGATTGTTGTTACATCAAAAGATCAACATGTTAATGCTCAATACAACCACCAGAGTAAATGAATCCATGGGAGGTAGTTAAGCCATGTCACAAACCCAAGCCCTATCTATCTTTCTCTTCCTTCCTCCCATACACATTCCCTCTCTAGTCTTTATCTAACCTATCCCTATCTACCTCTCTCTTTACCCCCCTCCTCTCTCTCAATCTCTCCACCTTCCTCTCTCTCCCTCTCTCACCTCTCTCTCCCTCCCTACCTCATGCTCTCTCTTCCTCCCACCAACCTTCTCTCTCTACTCTATAACATATCCCTCTCTACCTCACTCTCTCAGTCTCTCCACCCTCCTTCCCCATCTCTCTCATTCCCTATGTCTCACTTCTCTCTCCCTCCCTTCCTCCTTCCTTCCCTCCCTCCTCTCTCTATATATCATCTCTCTCTCTCTCCCTCTCTATAAATCTCTCTCTCTCTACCTATCCCTTCCTCCAACCCTCTCTCCCTCTCTCTCCCCCATATTTCTCTCAGTAGTAGTTCAAATAGTCCAAAATTAGTTCAAACATGCACACCATAAAAAAGTAACAATAAAATTAAATTTCAAGCACAAATCAAAAAAATTAATTTCACAATTGCATGCACTACAAAGCAAGCACACATACACCTTATTCACATAAATTAAATAGTTAATTTAAAAATTCAAATGTACTTCATCAACATAAAGTTATTACAAGCATCCATCAAGTAAAAACTTAAATTTGAACATGCCAAAAAAATAAATGTGCACATAAAGTGAAAACCATGGATTTATAAAAATCTAAAAATCACTTTTTTGGCAAACTTTTGAAAAAAAAACCAAAAATTACCTTTTTTGACATTTTTTTAGCAAAATTCAAATATTACCTTTTTTGGTAGTTTTTAACAGTATTCTTGACTTGCCCTTCTTTTGTAATTTTTCATGCTTATCTATATGGCTTGTGAAAGTTGCCAATTATTTGAAACTAATTAAAATGACACTGATTGTCAAATTACTAATTTAATTACATTCAAGAGTTTGAAATTAAACTAAAAAACAAATTGAACAAATTTCTCAATTACACTCCTAGGTCAAAAATTATGACCTCCAAGAGTTCCTACATCAGAATTTATGCATATGCAAAGTAAACACTAGAGTGGAAACATGCCTAAGAGCGATCCTTCAATGAATGCTAATGTTAATACACTAATGAAAATTAAAATTCACACATAATAATAGGATCAAATCTAAGTGAATGGTAAAATTCATACACTTCATACGAATTGAATGCAAAAGTTTGATTAAAGCACAAACTTCATGCACAAAAATAGAAATTGAATGCAAAAGGTTGATTAAAGCATGAACTTCATGCACAAAAAATAGAATGGTAAAAAGTTCCAACATGTTATTCACACACAAATGTAGACAATCAAATCACACTAAGTGAAAGTGAAAGTTCAAACTTCTACAAACACAAGTGGAGAATAGATCAAATAATTGATCACCAAAGGTTATTCACTTGCATTTCACATAGAAAAATTCACTCAAACAAGTGTACATCAAAGTTCATTTTCATAATAAACACAAAGTAGTAGCCAATCATACAACAATAAAAACAATAAAAATTAAAATTCATTCAATAAAAAAGAAAATTCCAAAGCTAGTCCAACTATGCACACACATAATAAATACCAAAGTTAGTTCAAACACACACATCAAACAAATTGAATAAGTTAAAATTATTTTTTGCACATAATAAATGTCAAATTTAGTTAAAAAATACACTCCACAAAAGGTGTATACCAAAAATAATTTTTAAACACACGTAATTTACAAAAATAAAAAAGTGAGTTCATCAAAATTCAAATATACTTCATTCACACAAAATGATAACACATGTTAAAGAAAAACCTTTGATCAAATATATCAAAGTATAAATACACATGAAATAAAAATATGCATTCAAATATATCAAACTATATACATGAAATAAATGAAGTTCAAATATTTTAAATTACAAACACACAAAGCGAATGTCAAAATCATAAAACATATTAGATTTGCATATACACTTCACATGGAATTTTTTAAAAAACACACATACAAACTAGAAAGTCAAGGATAAAATTAAATTTCATATATACACATTGCATGTGCACAACACACACACAATGCATACCAAAGTTAGTTCAAACACGTAAAATACACAAAGTGAATAGAAAAAAAAAGTTAGTTCAAACACATAAAACACATAAAGTGAATAGAAAATTAAAGTTAGTTCAAACAAACTAGAAATTCAAGGCTAAAATTAAATTTCATATATACACATGTATGTGCAATAGACACACACACACAAACAATGCATACCAAAGTTTGTTCAAACACATAAAACACACAAAGTGAATAAAAAACCAAAGTTAGTTCAAACACATACACTACACAAAGTGAATAACAATGCAATTTTTAAGCACACACAAAATGAATAGAAATTTTAATTTTCACATAATTCACTCAAATAAAAATGGAATTCCAAAGTTCATACTTCATTCATATAAAGTAAAAAAAAAACACATGAAACTTCATTCACACATAGTCAAAAAACACACATGAACTTAATTTTCAAACACGCCACACAAAATGAAGAAAATTTAATTGACAAGTTCACAATTTACTCAAATAGAAAAGGAATGCCAAAATTCATAATTCATTCACACAGTCGAAACAAACACACATGGAAATTCATTGATACAAAGTGTAACGCCCCGCCACATAACCCTAGAGGATGATACAAACACAACAAAAGTGTAACAATTTTATTTATTTTTAAGTGTAATTAATAACAATTAAAGTGCACTACACAAAATGCATACATCCTCTAAGGTACGTGACAACACTTACATCTGAATCTTAGAACATATAAAAATAAAATAATCCACAACATATAAATAATACTCATGAATTAAAGATCATACATCCAAGCATTAAACACATTCCATATGATACAAAGTACATAGAAGACCCATACAAAGATTGCATTCATTCCAAATAATAGTTACAAAGCTCATTTCCAAAATATGGAAGATCATACAATAATGTTACAATTACAATGATACAAAGAATCCTCCGCTATACAAATAAGGAGTAGTACATATACAAAGTATCCAACTGATACAATAAATCATAATAAATGGTACAAAGCTATAGGAACACACGAGCTCTCCAATATGGAAAATCCCGCCAACATGAACATGAAGTGGAAACCCAATGGTGTAAGGTGCGCATTCCACCCAACCAAGTGGTATCTAAAGGCCTACCCCCCATGCTAGGAGATAGTAAAAAGGCTTCCTAGGAAAAATCAACAACCTCTAGACACATGAAAATTACAAGACTAACCATACAATTACAATACTTAACATAAATGGTTACATTGCTTCCAGAATAAAATAATCAAGTATACCAGCTAAACCATACAAACTGTTGTCATAGGAGGATTGTCATCACAAAGCTACATGGGTTATCTTGGTAGATCTTCCTAGGCCCCAACCCCCATCTTGGGTTATCCTGGTAGCCTCTCACAATCCCCAACCCCACATGCAAATCAATGCGGAATGAAATATCTTTCAAAGGGACAAGATAATGACCTTGTCATTATAGGCCTTCTTGTCTCATCCCAAGTCTAAACAAACCCTTGAGCCCATGAGTGATGCACAATTATATAGTTAAGTGTTTATAGCTACCCTTTCCCCTAATACATTTATTTAATTTTCACTGGATTAACTAACTCTCACATGAGTTACCCTAGCACCACTATGTGCGCCGATCCCAATTGAGAGCCACTCCCCTAAAGAAAACACATGGATCTAATCCATAACCCAAGGATAAACAAAGTGCACAAAACTGGATATTAAATCCCAATCCAAAATATAAGAGGCAACACATCCCCGCTCGTAGTAACCGGGTAATTAAACTGAATAACAACCAAGTACACTATTTAAGGGAAAATAAAGGGTTGAACCATAAATCACAACAACCCCCCAATAAAATAACATCATCTGGAAGAATTACATACACAAATAACCAATTTCCCAACAACGAGAACAAAATATTGCAATGCCCTAAATTTACTCCAAGGCAAAACATGACTTGTTTGTTTTTTTTACACATGTTTGAAAATGTTCTATCATTACACTAGCCATACACTACATGATGGTGTACTACATGTTTTAGATGACATTGTCATGCAAATGTATCATTGACATGTCGCTCGAGGCGAGGGTCGGGCATTTAGAGGAGCGGGTATGTGTGATGACATCACACATACCATCAAGCGATAAAGAGAAAGGTTGTGGTCAAGTATAAGAGTATAAGAAATTTCTTGATAAGAATAAGGAATATATAATGAAACCTTATTTTAATTGTAAGCCTTACCCCTAAAGCCATCTTGACAATATTGTTAAAATCCTAAAAAAACAGTCTCACCATGAAATTTCAATATGCCAATAATTTAAATATTTATAATCTCCATTATAATTATTAATCTCCCATTGTAATTTGTTTTATGATTATCCTCAATATTTAACTATTATTAATTTAACTATATATAAAAAGAGAAACAAATAAATATATATATGTATATTACCTATATATTTATTTTCTAAAAATTGAATTTAAAAGTTAAAAGAATTATCTATACAAATAATTGCATTTTAAATTTCTTAACTTTTACATATGATTTATTTCCCTTAAAAGAAATAGAGAGGAAGAAAACGAATAAAGAAGAGTTTAACTTTCTTATAAAGAAATTATATTAAGTACTAATCCTTACCTTTGTTTAAAATCTTATTTATTTTATAAGATTCTCTTTAAGAGAATATGGAGGATATATTCCCCTATCTTCTAATGAAGGAGAATTATATGCAAGTATCCCCACGATGGATTTTAAAATCTTAGTGAAATCTCACCCGAGAATGGCATGAAAGCATGAAAAGTCCACCGTTGGAAGATTTTCTACCTTCGTTTTTTTTTATATATGCACAAGTACGTTATTATGGGAATCATGGGTTATCTTTTAGAAAGATTCAGACTTATTAGAGAAGGGAGGCATGGAAATGTATTAGTAACTTTCTCATAAGTTTGTTATATGTTTATTCTTATTTTACACACAACTGTTCAAATATATACACAAGAATGTTTTATGTAAATATTTTAAAACATTCCTTTCTTTTGATAAGAACAAAATATTCATTTGCTATATAGTGGAAGGTAAACTTAACATAGTTGACATTTGCATTGAATGGACAGAAAGTTAAAATGATTATTTTCCTCTTGGTTTCTCCAAGTTACAAAATCTTCACCTAATTTTCTAACACATCAGTTTACCATTTGATTGATAGAACAAAAACAGAGGTAAGTAAAAATATCTACTCATTTATCTTTACACATAATAGAAAACAAAACAAAGACTTAAATTTTTTGGGTAATAACCTAAACATGATCCCCTATTTCGTAGGTCCTTTTGTAAACTTTGTCACATAGTTTCATGCAGAATGAGCAAATAGTCCTTTCACTTACAACATGCAGTTACAACATTTCTAACTTATTTGCAACAAAATTCACAAGGGACCATCCAATCCCACAAAAAGGAGATTCCACTTGAAATTTCAACAATGATATCATTCCTCCAAGAAGCATAGATTCTCTAAATTTTGCAACTCCCCAAACTTGAAACTATAAACAAGGCACAAAACTTCTTCTATAGGCCAATGGGGAGCTCACCTCCCAACCTTTGGTTGGAAAACCAACCACCCCCGACCTAGGAGGCACCTTGGAAACCAGGTACATTCATGCAAGCCAAATACATTTCACATAAAATACACATAGAAAATATACACACCCATCCAAGGGGATTTTCATATAACAAAGAGTTCATTATGAATCCAAAATGGGGAATAGAGGGTGGACTACACACTCCATTTTGGGGACTCAAAAGTAAACACCATGGATAACTGGCACAAGTTCAACCCTTCATTATCAATCTCTTCCTTCACATTTCCTTATCTATCCAAGCCAGCCTTCACATTTCACAAAACATATGGGTACTCATATCCCTATTTTTAACCTCTCCTTTCCAAGGAGGAATAACATGTCCCCATGGAGGTTCCTACTCCAACCATCCCCTACTTGGGATGCTCTACCCAAATTTGGGTGAGCCTATACCATTACAACCCTTTTCCCCCAACAATATACACAAAAACAAAATTTAAAGGAAGCATTTCAAAACACACAAATACATTTACATAGCTTACAAATCTGAAAAAACACAAGAAACAAAGGGGTGTGGCGGTCCTGCCTTCAATCCAAGCTTTGGAAGGAAGTGATGAGGGTGAGCACAACTTCTCCTCCTCAAAGCTTTCTCTCCAACCTGTCAAGCCAAATCCAAAAGTTTCCAAGCAAAATTACAACTAAAAAAAAAAACCAAGAATCCAAAAGATAACCCCCAAAACCCTTGTTCTTGGTTTGCTTTTTAGTAATTCAAGTTTGAATTCCTTTGAATGGAGAAGTGACACTTGACACTCATCCATTCACTCTCCCAAACATATTCACTCGTGTGATCTCACATGTGTGAGAACTTGAGAGACTTCCAAGACAACATTGAGAAGTGAGAATGGGAAGAGATTAGTCCCCATCTCACTTCTTAAAACCTTATTTTCATAAAACCTCTTTAAGGCCTCAAAAAGGGTGCCCAATCATGAAATTGACTCAAAATTTTAAGTTAAAAAGGTGCCTAAACCATTGGTATTTGACCTAGGGACCTTAAACCCATAAAAATACTTTAAAAACATATTTTTTCAACCCCCAAAAAGTGTCCTAAAGTTCAAATCCAAGTTTGTCCACTTGGGTGGACAACTCACCATCTAGATGGATTGACATGGCAATAAAAATCACTTACAAATATTCACAAACAACATTTCGAATAAAATACATTACATAATGGAACTATAGTCCCTTCATATGGACTATAGCTCGGTTTCACTGGTTAATTACTCAAGGTTTCCAAAGGCTGCCTCCAATTTTCCATTGGCCATGGAAAGTGTACTTGCACACTTGATACACACATTAATCTATCCAATAAATCATATTTCAAAACAAATGAATTACCATTTCATATACACAATTTTCCATTCCAATAAATCATATATCAACACAATTGAATCACCATTTCATATACTCAAGTTTCAGAATTTCACATAACATATGTATCTCATATCATAATTGGAAAAATCACTAATCGCATATCATCCCCAATTCCTTTTACCTTAATTTTAAATTGCAACGTAGTTCATTCATATCCCATATTCCATTTGTTCATCATTTCAAAACCAAATTGAACAATCACAGTAACTAGCATAAAATTAGGTCAACCATCACAACAAGCTAACTAAGCATGCAGCATAACCATAATCAAATCATCATAAGAATTCAAATGTCTAAACTTCATAATCAAACCATCATAAAAACTCAGTTGTCTAAAATATCATGTCCTAAATGGTATCACCAAACATAGTCAATAATACTAAAACTCAAAATAGTCTAGCAATAAATGTACCATAGAGGTGGACCTCACAAAGATACCATAATTAAATAGGCAATTCAGGATGAAAATAAAACTACAATTAGGATTTCCTAAATCCAATTTCCATTTCAAGAAAATACAATAATTCATTGTTCACAATAATCTAATTTAATACCATTTCATTTATAATCAACAAAGATATTAAATCTAATATTTAATTCAATTTCCCAATAACTCCAAAATAGAAATCAATTTCCTCTTTTAATATAATTCTTTTAAAAATCATCTAATGTGCAGTTACATGCACCTAATATAACATTTATTCAAGTATATATATTTAATTATATATACACAAATATAAAATATTTTAATATTTTAAAAAAACAATTATAATTTTCCATAATTATTAAAAGTATATATATGCATACATATACATACATATATATACATAAATATATATAAATATATATTTATTTATATATATCTATATTATATATAATATATAATAAAATACAAACAAAAATAAAAGTCATAATTACAATCGTCGACAGAGGTTTTTGCAAATAATGATTGGTTGTTTGCACAACCTACTCCCCTTCATAGGGGGTCACGGTTGTGGGAAGGCAGCATTGGACTGCCTCCCCCCAAAATATATATAAACACTTATAATTTTTTATTAAAAATTTCATGCGAATATTAAGTTCATTGCACGATTTTCTCCTCAGGTTTATCCAATATAAATTTTCATTTTGGGTTTTCAATAAAAAAATTCTTCATAGATTTTTATCAAATATATATGCACACACACACACACACACACACACACACACACACACATATATATAATAGATGTTTGCTTCAAGAGGGCAATATTTTCACAACAAAATTCTATAGGAGGAAATTTATAATTTTTTTCTGGAAAAGCCATTTTTTGCAAAAAAAATCTACAGAAGGATGTTTTCAAATTTTTACTGAGGTTTTCAACTTCCCAACCAAATAAATCTAAATGGAAGAAAAATAATAATCTTCTACAAGAAATATTTACAAAATCTTCTAGAGGTTTTCTACAAATTTGACAGGAAGATTTAAATCCATTCCAACAGAGGTCTTAAAACTTTTACGACAATTTTCCAATTCCAACAAAATCAATGCTTAAAACAAATTCTATAGAAGCTCTAAGCTTTCACAAAAAAATTCCAAACACAACAATATTTCAAATTTATAAAATATATTAAAGCTTCTAAGCAAATAAAATATTCTTCTTGTACATGCAATGTTTTCCAGAATAAAAAATTATTCTAATAGCCTTTCCAATTTGAAATTAAATAAAACAATTAAAGAGCCTATTTCCAGATGTTTGAGGAAATGAAGTTTGAAGAAGAGTTTCTCCCTCCGATTCCAATTTACGATAGCTTCCACCAAAAAAATCAAAGCTTCTTCCAAATCATTCACTTTTCCAAAAAGATGAAAAACAAAACTAGAGCCAAAGTTTCCTGAGATTTTCTTCCCCAATTTTCAACAACCTCTTTCAATTTTCAACCACCTCCCAAAATATTTTTTTCCTTGCCATGAAGTAGCCTCTTTCCTCTTTCCTCTTTCAGTTAATACAAATATTCTCTTTGAGAATTAATTTCCCAACAATAGTGTTTAATTTTTCTAACACATGTCACAAATAAAATATCTTTCAAACCAATTCATAGATAATTCCTCTAGGATATTTACAAGATATTTGTGCATATAATGATTCAAAATCACATATTAATTTCTAATTAAATTTAATCTAATTAATTTAATCACTTTATAAAATAAATTACTTTTCAAAATAAAATAAATTTAATTAAATAAATTAAATACAAAGCTTTTATCACAAAAATCAAGATTAATAAAATAATCATTTAAAATGTTATTAGCATTAATTTCCCCACATAACATACCTTGCAAATAAAATAATGACAAAGCAAATGGGAACAACATGAGAACTAAGTATAACCAAAACAAAGACTAACGACACATTATGGCTAGGGTTGTGGTATGACAAGGAAAACCTATTACTATCTCCTAATCAACTATTTCATTGGGAAATGGACATGCTCAAACTTGTGAATCTAGGTGGAGTCGATGTCCTGTACCTACAATCCTGCGGTCAGAACATATGTCGTACATATATATCATGAACAATCACACTGTGAAGAGAAAATCACATAATTGTAGGGCGCTCGCAAGCGAGTGATGCAATATCATTCCCTTCACCAATACAGTGTCACATTAAAATTGATTAAACTAAACATCAATTAATTACAGATGATCATAAATCAATATCAACTCAAATAAAAAACTAGGCTAACCAGAAAGCATGTCATAATCCATAAACATCAATAAAGTGTACCATCACATCTAAATATGAAAACCATCATTTCTCCAATGTCAGCGATCAAATAAAAACATAGTATCATGGTATACCAAAGTAAAAGTATTGTCTGAAGACATAAGCAAATCAAAGTAGAACATTGTCTGAAAATATGAGAAAATCAGAGGGGTGTTATATCCTCCCCTTAGGGTCAAGCTTACTCCTGGAAGCCTACAAAAAAATAGGGATAGAGCTCCCCCATCCTAGTTGCATCGTCCCAAGTAGCCAAAGTATCATCTCTCGGATCTCATTGGACCCTAACCTGCTCAATATCTCGACCCCTGAGGGCAAGTATCCTATATTGTGTGACGACCACGAGCTCCAAAGCTAGCTGCCCATCCTCTACCTGTAAGACATTCCAATCAAGGATGTGAGATATGTCAGGGTGATAAGGCCTGAGTATTGAAACACAAAATGCGTTGTGTATGCATGAGGGACTGAGTAGCAAAGCAAGTCGATAAGCTACTGGACCAATCTTCTCAAGAATGTCGAATGGCATGACAAAGTGAGGTGCAAGCTTAGAACAATTTCCATAATGGATTGGACTCTTTCACGAACGCACTTGCAAAAAGACTCGGTCACCTACTACAAACTGATGGTCCACCCGATGCGCATTTGCATACTTTTTCTGCCTATTGTATGCAACAACAAAATTCCCCCTGATCTGAATCACTTGCTGCTCCATATCCCGAAGCATCTTAGGAACCAATAGAATTCTATCCTCTAACCGATCTCAAATCAAAGAGTTTGTCACGATTGTCCATATAATGCTTGGAAAGGAGGCATACCAATCAAACTATGATAACTATTGTTATAAGAAAACTCCACTAAATGGAGATAATCCTCCCATCGTGTATGTTGGTCCATCACATACATACATAACATATCCTTGAGTATTTGGTTGACCTCTCAATTTTTCCATCTATCTCAGGGTGATACGCTAAACTAAAGTTCAACTGCATCCCCATGGCATGTTGCAATGACGTCCAAAGAGCTGAGGTAAACACAAGATCCCTGTCAAAAATGATCCAACGAGGAATACCATGAAACCTAACTATATGTCACATGGACACTCTAGCAACAGACACAACATTATAGGATGAATGTATAGGAAAGAAGTGTGCTACCTTTATCAACCTATCCACTGTCACCATAATGGCATTGTGCCATCATGAAGAATTGGGTAACCCAACAATGAAATCCAATAAGATTATATCCCATTTCCGCTATAGCACCAAATGTGGCTGCAAAAGTCATGTCAGATGTTGGTGTTCAACCTTCACTCGCCGACACTCCAAACACCTTGACACAAAGTCAGAGATATCTCGCTTCATACCTACACAAATGTATAACTGTTGCAAATTGACATGCATCTTCTTCATTCTTGGATGAGCTGAATAGGGTGTGGTGCTGCCACAATAGTGGTTTACATTTTTTGGGAGATCCTGATTTTTGTTGAAATCATATTTTTTTTGAAAATATAATGATTTAAGGCTTGAAAATTTCCATTTAAAGGATTCCAAATGAAGAGGGTTTGATCAAACCACCTTAGACCAACCCCCCTTGGATAGAGCCCCACTAGTTTTAAACCATACCTATAATGGAGTCTCCTTTACACCTATCAAAATGCTAATAAAAAACCACTTTTGATTTACCTTTTGGGGGATCAAATGAGTTAATTTAAAATTTATTTTTTGTATGTATTCCTTATTATAAGCTTCCAAAAAAAATATAATTTTTAATTAAATTAAATTTGATTATTATATTTATTTTTTATTTCTTGTGAATGTAGGTTTCTCACCAAAAATCAAGCTCTTTGTTCTACACATTTGAAAAAATAGTAGATTATCAAAATAAAATTTTGAAAAATATGTTTAGGCTGGGTATTGATATTCTTGATCCATGAAAAAAAAAAAGAATTTCGATACATACAAAAAAAGTTATGTTGTATATAGTGACATAGTCTGCCTATCTCTGAATTGTAATTGGTTTGACTTTGAAACTTGATTAAGGAAAAAATATTTAATAAATGAAACCAAATGAACTGGTTAGATATCACAGTTACAAATCTAAATTCAAAAATAATAGAATTTTATCCTTCATACAAAAAAAGTTATGTTGTATACGGTGAGCATCACCCCTTAAAAATGATGTTTACTGGTAAAACCAGTTTTCAAAGGAGATAAAAAAAAGGTGCAATCTTATTCCAACAAATTTGAAAAAAATATATTTAGAATCCATAGACAAAACTTCACAAATCACTAGTTTGCATCGTCTTCAAATTCCTCATGGTTTAGCCACTATAGAAGCCCGAAAGTGAAGATTTAGTTAAATAAAATCAGTTTAGTGTCTAGTTTTCCCAAAAATTGTAAACCAGTATTATGGGATCACTCGATGCCTGATGTGCCTCTGTCATAACCAAGTTACGAAGATCTCTAGAAGATGGAACATAAATGCATCCCATGTGCCTCAACAAACCACCTGACTCTAGAGAATAACCCGAGAATCTGCCCTCAAGAGTCTTGCCTTCCTCTATCTCTGATCTCACCTCTTGATACCAACTATCTACAAAAAGTGCAGAAAGAATTTGACTCCTCAAATCCACACCAAGAGTCAAATTTGACAACTTGTGTCTCCATCTACTGAGAGTGTCGAAAACTACATTCTCCTTCCCCTAGATAAACTTCACCTCGAAGTTATACTCAGAAATGAATTCCATCCATTGCCTCTACCTAGCATTAAGATTAGGTTGTGTGAAGAGGTATTGTAGGCTTTGATGATCACTATGCAACTCAAATTTGTGCCCCAAAAGGAAGTGCCTCCATCTCGTCAAAGCATGTACAACCATTGCTAACTCAAGATTGTGCATGGGGTAATTCAACTCATGATCCTTGAGTTTGTGAAACTCATCCATAATAATCAACTATCCTGCATCAAGACTGCTCCTATTCCCTCCAAAGATGCATCTATATAGACAACAAAATCTCTACTAAGATCAATATCGCAAGAATCGGTGCACTGGTCAATCTCTCCTTCAGAGTCTGAAATATTTCCTCACACTACTCTGACCAAACAAATTTCTTCCCTTTCCTCTGAAGAGAAGTGATAGGATGTCCTATCCTCAAGAAACCCTGAACAAAGTTCTTGTAGTAACCTACTAGTCCCATAAAACTACGTATCTATGCCACATTAGTGGGTGCAAGCCAATCAATGATCGCTTGGATCTTCACAGGATCCACTACAATACCCTCACCTGATATCACATGTCCAAGGTACTTAACCTTAGTTTTAAAGAACTCACATTTGGACAGGTTAGCATACAATTGATTATCTCTCAAACATTGGAAAACCTACCTTAGATGCTCCTTATGCTCCTCTACTATCCTAGAATAGATCAATATATCATCAAGGAATACAAGTTCAAATATATCTAGATAGGTGTGAAAGACTTTATTCATCAAGATCATTAACTTGAACGGTACCACAGTGAACTCATAGTGAACGTATCAAGTGTGAAACATCATCTTATGAATTTCATAATCAAACATGTGTAGCTGGTGATACCCTGACTTAAGATCAATTTTTGAAAAGACCATAGCAACCTTGATCTGATCAAAAAAATCATCAATCCTAGGTAAGGGATATCAGTTCTTAATTATCACTTTATTTAGTTGACGATAGTCTATGCACAAATGGAGAGAACCATCCTTCTTCACAAAAGTTATTGGTGCTCCCTAAGGTGAAAAACTAGAGAAAATGAAACCCTTTGCTAGCAACTCCTCCAGTTGCAAGAAGAGCTCCTTAAGCTCCTATGTAGTCATACGATACAAAGCTTGATAAATAGGCTTGGATCTAGGTGTAAGATCAATCTTGAAGTCAATGTCACATTAAGGTGGCATCCTTGGAATCTCATCAAGAAACACATTTGCATACTCCTAAAGTATGGGGTAGCTATCGAGAGAAACCTTCTCCTCACTAGCACCCAAGCCCAAGTCATCTACAGTCACTACAAACAACTGACATCCCTGATGTACATATCTTCTCAGCTTCATAGTTGAGATCATCCTCAATGATATGGGTCTATGAACTCCCACTATCTCAACCTCCCTACCAGATACATCATTACGTCAAATCGACTTGCATCGAAAATCAATGACATCTTAGTGTGCCTCAAGCCAATCTATCCCTAAGATTGTCATATGACCCTAATGGTATAATGTGGAGGTCTAATGTAGTGTGAAAGGATCTAATCTCTAATCCATAATCAGGTACTAGGGAATGCACTACAACTTTAGCACCAGAGGCCAATTCGACCTACCACTTATCATCTTATTTTACTGCCCTCAATCTACAACACACCACAATAGACGATAAAATAAAAGAATTTGATGATCCTGAATCAAATAAAATGGTAACCCTATTACCCTGCAACATACCAGAAGTCTCAACCATTGTGCCCTGATGCTCAACTTGGCGACTGTCAACCACAACAAACACCTAATTACCTCTTCTTGCATCACCAACAGTCGACTCTAATGTTGTTGGCCTCTAAGTGTAACCTGATGTGCCTTTATTGAGACACTGTCGAGCTATGTGACCCTTTTGGCCACACGCATAACATCCAGTACCCTTGTCAAATCCTCTACCTCTAGGAGGCGCACTTGATTGCTGAACACTACCCCTATAGGTAGACTATGTACTCTATGTCAGCTACTCATAATTGAAGTGTTTGGCATGCCTCAAGTTCATGTCACAACCTGACTAATACCGATCTCCCTATCTCGACTGGAAATTATTTGATTTCCCCTGTGCACTCTGCTGCAGACCACTCTATGTAGGCATCTGTTATGTCCTAGGTGGTCCATCTCCTTGAGCCTGACCACTACGTGAACTAGTTCTTGCAGGTAAAGCACTACCTATCTGCACTCCAATATGGCCACCCAACGCCATTGCCAAGTTATCCTCTACCAGTCTAGCCTTCTCCACTACAGTCTCCATGGTCTTGGGTTCAAAAACCAAAACACCACCACTAATTTGATCATTTAAGCCCCTAACAAAGTGTTGGAAAAGCATGCCCTCATCATCACCAATGCCAATGAACTTCTTGAGCTCATAGAAATGATGCTCATACTGTTCCACTGGCATGGCCATCTTTCACAAGGAATGGAACTCATCTCCACGAGGTTGTTGCCAATGATCAGAAAGGAATATGGCTCTGAACCTCTCAATAAAAATATCCCATGAAATAGAATTAATATCAATACAAAACTTCTTCTCTTCCAACCTCCACCAGGTAGATGGAAAGTCTTGCAAGTGCATAATCACACATTTGGCTTTGGTTTTGCTACCATAAGGGTGCATAGAAAAACATTGATTCAGATCAATCAACCAGGTCTTTGCTTCAAGTCCACTGCTAGAACTATCAAAAGTGGGTGGATGAGCCATAAGTAAATATCTTATGTGAGCAACTATGACTGCCTTGACTATGTTGGTACCTCTCTGTCACCAATATTAATCTGATCTCCACCTTTCCTTAGCCAAAGGTGGGAAATATTCTCCTCTAACAATCGATGCAATTGAGTTCCCTCGATCCTTGGTGGATCCTGATGCTGATCACCACCTCTCGGAGCATTCTAGGAAGTCTGATGTTCCTCACGATCAGATTCATGGGGAACATAGGGAGGTGAATCCTGCTAACTACCTATGTGACCACCTCCATGACCATGACCATGACCTCTACTACGACCTCGTCTAGGTGCCATGATCCTACACAAACACACCAAGGTATAAAACAAGGTACACAACTTAAATCCAACACAACTAACAACTTAATGGGTTCAACATTATCTCAGAGAATCTAGTGTTTAAACTTGGGCACTGATACCATTCGTAACACCTCGCCACATAACCCTAGAGGATGATGCAAGCACAATAGAAGTGTAACAATTTTTTCTAAAGTGTAATTAATAATAATTAAAGTGCACTACAATTAACGCATACATCTGCTAAGGTACATGACAACACTTACATCTAAATCCCAAAACATATAAAAATAAAATAATCCACAACATATAAATAATACTCATGAAATAAAGATCATACATCCAAGCATTAAACACATTCCATAAGATACAAAGTACATAAAAGATCCATCCAAAGATTGCATTCATTCCAAATAGCAGTTACAAAGCTCATTTCCAAAATGAGGAAGATCAAACAATAATGTTACAATTACAATGATACAAAGAATCCTCCTCATATACAAATGACGAGTAGTACATATACAAAGTATGCAACTGATAGAATAAATCATAATAAATGGTACAAAATTATAGGAACATGTGAGCTCTCTGATCTAGAATATCTCGCCAACACGAACATGAAGTGGAAACCCAACGGTGTAAGGTGCACGTTCCACCCAACCAAGTGACCCGAAGGCCCACCCCCCATGCTAGGAGATAGTAAAAAATCTTCCTAAGAAAAACCAACAACCTCTAGACACAAGCAAATCACAAGACTAACCATACAATTACAATACTTAACATAAATGGTTACATTGCTTCCAAAATAAAATAATCAAGTATACCAACTAAACCATACAAACTACTGTCATAAGAGGAGTGTCATCACAAAGCTGCATGGGTTATCCTGGCAGATCTTCCTAGGCCCCAACCCCCATCTTGGGTTATCCTGGTAGCTTCTCACAATCCCTGACCCCAAATGCAAACCGATGGAGAATCAAATATCTTTCAAAGGGAGAAGATAATGATCTTGCCATTCTAGGTCTTCTCATCTCACCCCAAGTCTAAACAAGCCCTTGAACCCATGAGTAAGGCAGAATTATCTAGTTAAGTGTTTATAGCTACCCTTTCCCCTAATACATTTATTTAATTTTCACTGGATTAACTAACTCTCACATGAGTTACCCTAGCACCACTTCGTGCACTAGCCCCCATTGAGAGCCACTCCCCTATAGACAACACATGGATCTAATCCATAACCCAAGGATAAGCATAGTCCACAAAACTGGATAATAAATTCCAATCCAAAATATAAGAGGCAAAACATCCCTTTTCATAGTAACCAGGTAATTAAACTGAATAACAACCAAGTGCACTACCCAAGGGAAAATAAAGGGCTAAACCATAAATCACAACCCCCCAATAAAATAACATCATCTGAAAGACTTACATACACAACTAACCGATTTCTCCAACAATGAGAATAAAAGAAATCATAATTAAATAAGCAATTCATGCTGAAAATAAAACTACCAATAGGATTTCCTAAATCCAATTTCCATTTCAAGAAAATACAATAATTTATTTTTCACAATAATCTAATTTAATACCATTTCATTTATAATCAACAGAGAAATTAAATCTAGTATTTAATTCAATTTCCCAATAACTCCAAAATAAAAATCAATTTCCTCTTTTAATACAATTCTTTTAAAAATCATCAAATGTGCATTTACATGCACCTAATATAACCTTTATTCAAATACATATACATAATTATATTTAATTATATATAATTATATATACACAAATATATAATATTTTAATATTAAAAAAAAAAACAATTATAATTTTCTACAATTATTAAAATTATATATATGAATATATATAAATATATATTTATGTATATATATATATATATATATATATATATATATATATATATATATATATATATATATATATATTATATTTAATATATAATAAAATACAAATAAAACTAAAAGTCATAATTACAATCGCTGACAGAGGTTTATGAAAATAATGATCGGTTGTTTGCAAAACCTGCTGCCCTTCATAGGGGGCCACGACTGTGGGAAGGTAGTGTTAGGCTGCTTCCCCCCAAAATATATATAAACACTTATAAACTTTTATTAAAAATTTATTGCAAATATTAAATTCAACACACAATTTCCTACTCAAGTTTATCCAATATAAATTTTCATTCTCGATTTTCAATTAAAAAATTCTACAAAGATTTTTATCAAATATATATGCATATATTTCAATATATATATATAAAAATAAAAAAATCTTCAAGAGGGCAATATTTTCACAACAAAATTCTAGAGGAGGAAATTTACAAAAAAATCCAAAAAAGCCAATTTTTGCAAAAATTTCTAGAGAAGGATTTTTTCAAATTTTTACTGAGGTTTTCAACTTCCCAGTCGAATAAATCTAAATAGAAGAAAAATAATAATCTTCTATAGGAAATATTTATAAAATGTTACAAAGGTTTTCTACAAATTTGACAGGAAGATTTAAATCCATTCCAATAGAGGTTTTGTAATGCCCCGCCAAGTAACCTTAAAGGAAGTTGCAATTAACGTCTTAAGCGAACTAATTTTTTTTTTATAAAGTGCATTTAACATACACATTCACTTACTAATTAACAACAACCTATAATGTTACAAGGTTAGGATTACTTAAACCCACACATACATATTACATATAACCGTAGCATTATGAACTTTATGAAATAAACATCATACATCATAAGAATACCACATATTATAATAAGATAATCAACCAAAATACAATCTCATAATCATTAACTTAATCCAATAGTTACATCACTCATTCCCAGAATGAGACAATAGTAAAAATGTATTACAATTACAAAATTCCACCTCATAAACATAATAGGGATAAAATAATTTATACAAGTTAAAATATTACAATGCAAGTAATTACAACAAGAACCGCGAGCTGTCCATCTAGATGTCTCGCCACCAAGTACTGAAGATAGATGGGGACCCAACGGTTTTGGTGCATGTTCCACCCAACCAAGTGGTACCCGAAGGCCCACCCCCCATGCTAGGAGATAGTAACAAAGTAACATGGACAAATATCTACAACCACTAACCAAAGGCAAACTCATACTGACTCATACTGATATAACCAAACAAATGAACTAACAAGTACAACTCAATCACCAAACAAGTACAAATCAAGTACAACATTCACATCACTGACATATGTCACATTGCTTCCAGACATAATATTAATCAAGTATGTTCACCAAACTATACACATAAAACAATTAACAACAGTTGTCTAAGATAGAGTGTCATCGCATAGTAGTCATGAGATCTCCTCTGGGCATCCTTCATAGGCTTCGGTAATCCTGGTGGCCTCAACCGAATCCCGACACTCATACTCACTCATGCGGCATCAAATACCTCTCGTACTGACAAGATAAATGACTATGTCATTCCAGGCCTTCTCACTCATCCCAAGACTATACGAGCCCTTGTGTCTATGAGTGAGGATTAAATTATCTTGATTAGTGTGAACTGCATCCTAATCATCTAAGTACATTAATTTAATTATCACTTGATTAACTCACTTCTGAAGGTTACCCGGTTTACCACTTTGGGCTCCGGCCCCTAACAAAAGCCACTCTTCTATTCGACAACACACACCCAAACAATCCACCAAGGGAAACACAAGTGCATATCAACTAGGAATCATAATCCACTCCAAAACAATGAGGAAACAAAAGATAGAACTCACTCCAAACATCTTGGAGGCAACAGTCACATAGTCCACTCCTTTCACAGGAGGTACAAAATATCTCTATTCAAGGAAATTGAGTAAACTGAAAAGACGCCATGCACTACCCAAGGGAAAACACTTGGATGACATAAAGGTTCAACAACCCTCATCCTCTAAGTTCTCCTGGAAGACTTATAATTTAGGACTAACACTAAATCCCAAAACCAACAATGCAACTTGATGACATAGTAACAAAAGCATTCAAGTCATTAATCAAATCTAATATTTGGATTTCCTAAATCCATACTCATTTAATAGGTAGTGTTGACAAAGTCAAAGACATGATAACTAGATCATCTAAAATAATCATAACCCCTATTTCCCCTTTCATTATTGGAAATCTAAAACAATTAAACTTACTTCCCTTTACTGAATACAGAGAATTAAATCCTTTAAGATAATCATGAAGAAGATACTACTTTTGGATATACTAAATCCATATCTCTTTCATAATCCAATCACAATGATTCAATTAATCTAAATAGAAATTAATAAATAACATAATTGATTGCCTCATCAATAAAACAACTTCTTAATTTACTTTTAAATCGACACAAATCCATGCAAGTAAACTCTTTCCATTTCCTAACCAAATCTTACATTTCATTCAATTTCCTATTTAGAACATGCAATCACTTTAATATAATAAAATATCATTTCTCTACCCATTTACCCATATACACTAATCAATCCATTTTAAATCTCTATTCAATTTCCTATTTAGAACATGCGATCTCTTTAATATAATAAAATATCGTTTCTCTATCCACTTACCCATATACACTAATCAATCTATTTTAAATCTCTATTCAATAATATATTGCATACATCTTATTAAAATGAAATACGATAATGAATTTACCCTTAACATATTTTTATATGCTCCATATTATATATACACCAAACATATATATTAATAAACTCAATTATATAGATTCTTTAATATTCAATCACAACGATTAATTTGCTCTATGGAAATAAAACATAATAACTATTGCCCTTTCAAAATTAATTGAAAAAAAAACTAAATAAGTGCCTTTATAATAAAGGATAGACTAGTTCAAATAATTTAAGTCGAATCCATTGTTTTCCTTTAAAATTAACATAAATCTTCTACAATAATTCTTTTCAATTTCCTAACCCAAACCTTATATTTCTTCTAGTTTTCCAACAACACCCTATGTTAATCTCATCTAAAAGTTTCCCTTTCCAAACTCTTATTACATACATCCATTTATTCAAACCATAAAATATACATTCTCAACAAATAAATTGTTCAAATAGAAAATGATTAAATTAAAATAATTAATTGTCTCTTCATAATAATCAATTCCTGAATTTACTTTTAAAACAACACGATCCCATGCACTACCAAGAGAATTCACAACAGGTTGACATCACAACGACAACCCTCACAAACAAAACCATCTGGAAGACTTATAAACTAACAGGTATTCAACCCATTCTCAAAGCATAAACACGAAAGACATAATCATTGAAGCAATAGAAGAAACTACATTTGGATACTCTAAATCCATTTCTCATTTCATTACGTAATTCATTATATCGATAAAACTGAATTAAGAATTCATCTTTTCAGATAGGGGAGAAATTACACTAATATTTTATTCTCTAATTGTTCTTAACAAAATAAGTATTTTCAACTATAACTCAAAACATTTCGCTTTAAATTAAATAACCAATTGCCCTTGCAAATTAAATCATTATAAAATTAATCAAATTAACATTTGGTCTCTTCCATAACTTATTGTGTTAAAATAAGATCAATATTTGGACTATAACCCAATATCATATATATATTTTTCCAATTAAATCAAATTAATAATTGGACCTTTTACACATGAATTTAAATTTCACAATTAAATTTTAAATTATGCATTCTTTAAATCAAATATTTAACTCCTTCAATTAAACTTTAACATGTCATTTTAAAATAAACAATAATTTCCCCATATGTTTATAATTTTAATTCCACTAATCTAATATACAAATTTTATTTAAAATAATATAAATAAATATAATACTTTAATATTATAAATTATAATATAAAATATTATTAAATAATATTTTAATATTATAATAACAATACATAAAATATTAATATTTATAAATATCAATTTATTATTATTTTATTATCAGAGCAGCCATGAAAAAATAACTTAACAACAGTCTCATGTTTTAAGCATAACTCAAAAACTACGATCTGGGTATTTACGATTTTTTGACAGTGATAAAAAAATTTCAAGATGCAGAAACCCTTTAAATTTTTTGACAACCTAGTTTGTGTAAGTGGAGTTATATGCGACGCAACCAGACCATTTTACCATGAAAAATATAACTACCCTGCGGATTTTAAAATCCGATTTTTAATAATAAACATAGGGTTTCATTTTCTAAAAACATTCTAAATGCATTGTTCAATCTCTATGTTTGATTTCAATAACAACATAATCGATGTCTCCAAATAATTTAAATTCAACTGAGGTTTTCACAATTTTCACTCAAGAATTTTCACAAGCAAAGGCTGTAAATTTATTTAATTCTTTTATTCTAATATCAAATTTGTTTTCTAAAATAGATTTAACAAACAAATCTTTAATCATTACTATTTAAAAAAAAACAATCAAGAACAATAAAACACAAAGAGGAAAACCTGGTATAAGAAGCTATAGGAAGAGATGAATTTCTGATGCAAACCTCCTCCAAAGATTCTTGAATTTTCTTCAATCCTCCAATGAATCCAATCCAAAACCCAACAAATGCAAACAATATTTCCTTCAATCAATTCTACAATCAAAACTTTCTTCAAACCCTTCTTGTACAATTTTCCAAAATTTCTTCTCTGCTGTAAAAATGTATTTTTTTCTAAAACTTTTTCCCTGTCCTAAAATTAAAACATGCATTCATTATAAAACAAAAATACCTAATACAACCCTAATTCACATTACATGTAAATTAGATATTTCAATTTCAAATTCAAATTTTAATTTTAATTTTAATTTCAATTTCAATTTCAATTTCAATTTTCGAAAACCCACTTTCAATTTAAAATGCAATTTCAAATAATAAATTAATTTCCAAAGTTGCAACTAATTTCTCAAATAAACATTTAATTACAATTTCTAATTTAATTCCCACACATTGAAATTAAATTTCAAAATTAATTTTAATTCTTTTATTTTCTTTCATTCTCTTGCATCACGTTTAATTAATTAATTAAATTATTTAATAACTAAATTAAGCCCCCTTGGATTAAATTTAATTAATTAATTAATTTAAATATAAACTTTTATCCACATTGCATTATTTAAATTAATTAACCATCAACATGATTTAAATGCAATTATTCTAAATATCTATTTCCAAATCAAAAATCTTTCAGAATGAAATAACATTAAAACAAGACAGACAATGACTCGACACACATGACTGACGACACACTAAGGGTAGGGTGTAAACTTGACACATGTTACCTAGCTACTATCTCCCGTTCAACTTAATCGTTGGATCAACACGCTCAAACCTGTGAAACCAGGTGGAGTCGATGTCATGTACCTGCAATCCTGAAAAAACAAGTAAACAACATTATACAATATATCCAACATATAATACACACCGTGAAGAAGAAATTACGAATTCGTAGGGTGCTCGCAAGTGAGTGATGCGAAACCGTCCTCTTCACCAATACACTCATCGAAACTGACACTTCCATCATAATCCAGTAATCTCATAATAACATCTCATGTTAACTCTACAACATCATTAATCCATAATGCATGTGAAATAATAATCAGATAACTACATCCCACAATAATAGTTGTTGCTCAAAAATAGCGATCAAAACATCATAACAAAATGTATCCAGTATCAAAGTAACTGCAACCAAACATAGCATAAAGCAACTTGAACAAGAAACAAAATGGAGGGGTATTACAGGTTTTAAAACTTTTATGGCAATTTTCCAATTTCAACCAAATCAATGCTTAAAACAAATTCTACAGAAGCTCTAAGCTTTCATGATAATTTTCCAAACATGACAATCTTTCAAATTTACAAAATATCTTAAAGTTTCTAAGCAAATAAAATATTCTTCTTATACATGCAATCTTTTCTAGAACAACAAATTATTCTAATAGCCTTTCCAATTTGAAATTAAATAAAACAATTAAAGAACATATTTTCAGATGTTTGAGGAAATGAAGTTTGAAGAAGAGCTTCGCCTTCCGATTCTAATTTACCAAAACTTCCACCAACAAAATCAAAGTTTCTTCCAAATCATTCACTTTTCTAGAAAGATGAAAAACAAAACCAGAGCCTAAGTTTCTTGAGAGTTTCTTCCCCAATTTCAACAACCTCTTTCAATTTTCAACCACCTCCCAAAATATCTTTCTTCCCTGTCGTGAAGTAGCCTCTTTCCTCTTTCAGTTAATGCAAATATTCTCTCTGAGAATTAATTTCCCAACAATAGTGTTTAATTTTTCTAACACATGTCACAAATAAAATATCTTCCCAACCAATTCATAGATAATTCTCCTAGGATATTTACAAGATATTTGTGCATATAATAATTCAAAATCACATATTAAATTCTAATTAAATTTAATCTAATTGATTTAATCACTTTATAAAATAATTTTAATCTTAAAGATTAAATCACTTCACAAAATTAAATTAATTAAATTAAATACAAAGCTTCTATCCTAAAAATCAAGATTAATAAAATAATCACTTAAAACATTATAAGCATTAATTTCCCCACAAAACATGCCTTGCAAAGAAAATAATGACAAGGAAGACATGGACAACATGAGAATTAAGTATAACCAAAACAAAGACTAATGACACACTGTGGCTAGGGTTGTGGTATGACAAAGAAAACCTATTACTATCTCTCAATCAAATGTTTCAGTGGGTAATGGACACACTCAAACTTGTGAATCCGGGTGGAGTCGATGTCTTGTACTTGCAATCCTACAATCAAAACATATGTCGTACATATATATATATCATGAACAATCACATCGTGAAGAGAAAATCATGGAATCATAGGGCGTTTGCAAGAGATTGATGCAATCTCGTTCCCTTAACCAATATAGTGTAACACCCCACCACACAAACCTCATAGGACACAAATACTAACAAAACAAAATAATTTCTTTTGAATAATAACAATTACATTAACATAATTAAATAATTAATCAACATAAATATAACATATAACATTAACCTAGTCCCATGGGGTAACATGGTGCGCTACTCGAAACAAACCCAACCAATTACAACGTTAAACGATACTAAACTAGACAAATGATAGAAGCATGAATAAAACAAAATATAAATATAACATTCATCTAACATGAACTAGACAAATAAATCAATGCATGAATAAAATATTATTACATTTCAACTTATGAGTTCAAAGTTACATTCGTGGAACATATTTCCATAGATACAACACAATATGAAACCATTATTACATTACAAAGCTGATTCCCTTATAACATTGGAAAGAGTACAACATAATCCAAAGAATACAATAATGCAAATTTGAATACATAAAAGGTACAATCTTCTCCATACGAAGTTTCAGAATCACTACATTTGCTTTCACGCCACGATCATCTCCTAGGGACCCAATGGGTGCATTGCATGTTTCCGCCTAACTTTGTGAACCTGAAGGAACACCCCTCGTACAAGGAGTTGATACGAAAGAACCCTCATCCTCAAAGTCAAAAACACAAAGGACTATTACCATACAACTCAACCACATGACGACATAACCAACAACATTAATAAAACTCCAAAGACAACAAGAACACGAGAAAACAATGGGCATAGAGGGAGAGTGTCATCACATGGCCTTACATGGATTCACCAAGCTACCTAACACTAGGAACCACCTCCATATATGGTTAACCAAACATCCTATCTCAAGGTGTCACCCCATAGGGTGACTCATGTGGAGCCACTTACCTTTTGCGGAGACAATGTAGTGACCTTACCAACTAGGTCTTCCCACTCGTCCTTAGCCTTTGAGAGCACTAACGACAGGGGTGAGGTGCATATTTTTGAGTCTTGTTATGTGTTAACTAGCCCAACCCACTAAATACATTAATTAGGTTATCACTTATTTAAGGAAACTCTTTCATGGGTGACCACTTGTACACTAGACCCAAGAAGAGCCACTCTCCCCTACGATTACCCCAAAAACCAAAAACAAGTAAAGGGTGTACCTCAATCCACAAACATAAAGGACCTTATTTCACAACAAGGCACACGAGGCATGATCATCTCGTGAATACACAACATCAAAACCCAAAAAACTAGGAGGTAACACCCAACAAATATTCACAAGGTAAAAAGATAGACAAAATAGTGCAACAACAAATGTGCATACACACAATTCCCCTAGCCTCTAGAGGTAAGTACTCATGTACCCAAGAAGCAAAATAACACATTAATTCAATTTAAAAACATCTTTTCAAACTATATAAAACTTAACCTAAGTTAAACATATGGCACATCAAATACAATTTTCCATCATTTTAAAATCCATTCCTACTCGTAAAATTCATTACGGAATTAAATATTCCGACTTAATCTACATAACATTAACTATCTCATACAATTTAATAAAGATATCTACATTTTCTACAATTATTCCAAATCCCAAATATAATATGAAATTAAAATATTTAAACTTAAACTATTAAAACACTTAAAATAAAATGTGAATATTTTGATCCTACACAATATTTATTTCTTGGTTTTGTTTCTTTTTCCAAAACAAAATATTCTCTAAATCTGATTTTTCCATGATACCTAAATCTAATTCGCAAATCCATTTCTAAATACAAGTTTAATAAAATAAAATTTAAATATGAAACTAATCAAAATAAAATTTATTCTTTAATTCCAAAATTGAAAATTATTTTTACATTACAATGATATATTTTATATCAAAAAATATATACACACACACACATATATATATACAAGTATATATACATACATACATGTATATATATGTACATATATATACAGGTATACATATATACATATATATATACATATATATATGTATGTATATATGTATGTATATATGCCTATCATTAAATTAAAGTTATTATTGTATATCCAAACAGAATTAAATGAGTATCTATCCAAAGTGTATACATACATATATATATTATATAATATTAAAACTGAAATTTCAAATCCATTTATAATATCAAAAATGACATTTCAAATCCAATGCAAATTCATTGACCATAGTTATATATATATAAAGAAAAATGCAATAAATAAAAACCCATGGTGAAGCACTTAAACAATGGACGCAACCTTTGAATGGTTGCGCACAACAACCTAGTGGCTACTGCGCTACCATTCAAAGGGCATGCACATCCATACAAGGTGGAGGGTGGTATGCCTAAGGCGTCAACACCCAGCCACTGAAACATAAAATAAAAGGCCCCAACCACTATTACATCCACTAGTAAAAATATTTCGTAGACCACTATTACAAATATATATATATATATCCAGAGATATGAAAATAAATTTATATAAATTACACATAAGAAATAGAGAAATGACATAGCCTAGTCCATCAAAGAAAAATTACTCCAGAGAGCAAATAAAAACCAAAATGGCAAATTGCAACCACATATTATATAAGGAAGATTTTGGATACGAAGAAATTGCAATACTCTTGATCGAAAAAATATTATAAATGCAACTAATAAGACGATATTCAAACAAACGATGGGGAAATAGAGAAAGAATTTGCACAAGCAAAACCAACATGTGGACAATTCATCCAAACACAATTCTCAGCGAAACAAATGACACTCTCAAGCAAGGTTTTTGAAAAATAATTAATATGAGCTCATGAATGTATCTCTTTTGAATCAAAACAGAGGATAAAATAAATTCTTCGATGCTACTTGGAGTCCTTCACTTGAATTGATTCAGAGACGAAAAATTGTGTTGTGTGTATCTGGCTAGCTACGTTCTCTACCAAGTTCTGAAATCCACAACCTCCAGAAGAAATTTCGAAGAACAAAATCCAACACAATATATAATTCTAAATTCCTTTAAATATTTTCAAAAGAACATATGCAGAGAATACATTTTCTAGAAAACTTCAAAATTATGAATTGCAGACAAAATTTTACTTTCCTTCTCTCTCTGATTTTTTGAAAAAAACACAGATTGGATATAAAATCCCAAGAAGGAAAAAATCAAAATATTACTAAAAACTTCTCAATTTCACTGCACATAGAAAATAGCCACCTGCCTTTAATTTCCATTTTACTAATTCTCGAATAGGCATTTCCTCAAATTTTCTAAAATAACTATTTCTTCCACAAATTTAAACATTATAATTCCCTTTAAAATATAATTAACTTTTGAAAAACAAATAAATATCATTAAAGTAAATAAATCAGCATTTTAACTCAAGCAACATTTAAATTTAAAAATATAATATTACATTAACTACTTGATAATAAAATCAGTCATCATAGAAATAATTTTAAACGACTTAAATTAAATATTCAATAAAACAATTTATTAACTTATATTAATTTAAATTAAATGTAAATCTCATGATAATTTAAATTTTTCCACATTAATAAAACCATTAATGTCATCCACTACAAAAGTAATTTAATTTATTTAACTATTCAAATAAAAGGATAACATTTAATTTAAAGAAATTATTCATTAACATAGCCATAATTGAAAACTTTAATAAACATTACTAAAGCCATGAGAGTAAATAACTTAAATTAAAAATCATACCCACATGAATGGTGTATGGATATAAGACCTGAACAAATACTGACCCAACCAAAAACATAGATGGGGGTACTTTCTTATCAACTCCCTAACAACATCAAACCATTGGGTATGTAGGGCACGCTCAAACTTGACAATGCGAGTGGAGTTGGCACCCGATACCTGCATTTTTGAATAACTCCAAACATCAAAAAACATATACAGATACATATAAACTTATAATCAAACACATTGTGAAAGAGAATTGTGGTGAGGCAGGGCACTCACGGATGAGTGATGCAACATCGTATCCCTCACTCAAATCATATACAGTAATAAAAATCTAAACACAACATCATCATCATGATCATCATCATAAGAATTAGTATCCAAAACATGTGTCCAGATATCATAAGCAAAGAAACATCATTGTCTGCCAATCTAAACCACATGGAGAAATAGATGTCTACCAAAGTATCAAGTATGCATCATAGCATAACCAAAAATCAAACAGAATCAGACACACACAAAAAGTAGTATCAAAATGTATCAGTAACATGAGAGGCACTAGATCCTCCCCCTAGAACTCAGCTTACTCCTGAAAGCCAGAAAAAAAATGGAAAATATTCTCAGATGCAGGATGCATCCTCCCATGTCATTGAAGACTCGTCATTAGGGTCCCATTGGACCTGCACTTGATCAATTTCTCTTCCCCTAAGAACGAGCCTCCTGTGTTGCAGAATGGCCACAGGCTCTAGCATGAGCTTCCCGTCCTTGACTTGTAAATCATTCTAATCTATTACATGAGATAAATCAAGAAAATAAGGCCTAAGAACAGAAACATGGAACACATCATAAATGTGTGCAAGGCTGGGTGACAAGGCTAAACAGTAAGCAACAGACCCGATCCTCTCAAGAACCTCAAATGGACCCACAAAATGAGGTTCCAACTTGGAGCCTTTTTCCTATCGGATAGGGCTCTTTCATGGACACACTCGAAGAAACACTCGATCACCCACTGAAAACTGTTGATCAACCCTATGAGCATCAACATACTTCTTCTGCCTATCTTGAGCCACTACCAAGTGTTCCTTGATTTCAGTGACTTGTTGCTCCATTTCCTATAGCATCCTTGGCCCAAGAAGGACATTGTTCTCCAAACAGTCCCAACTCAAAGGACTTCGACATGGGTGATCATACAAAGCTTGGAATGGTGGCATCCCGATCGAACTATGGTAACCGTTATTGTAGGAAAAATCAACCAAATGTAGATAGTCTTCCAATCGAGACTATTGATCCATAACATACATACAGAGCATGTCCTCGAGAACCTGATTGACCCTCTCGGTCTGATGATCTATTTATGGATGGTAAGTAGAATTGAAGTTCAATTTTGTTCCTAATGCACATTGCAACGATGTCCACAAGGCAGAAGTGAAAATTGGATTTTTATCAGAAATTATTCTTCATGGGATTCCGTGCAACCTCACAATATCATCCATGAAAATTTTAGCCATAGACGATGCAGTATGGGAAGACCGAATGGGAGAGAAATGTTCCACCTTGGTCAACTTGTCAAGAATGACCATGATAGCATCCTACTGGCGTGTATTCATCGATAACCCAACAATGAAGTATATGGATATAATATCCCATTTCCATTCAGGAATGAGATTGGGTTGTAGAATACCTACAGGATGATGGTGCTCTACTTTTACCCTCTAACACTCCAAGCATCTCACCACTAGATCTGCTATATCTTTCTTCATCCAAACCAAGAAATATAATAGACAAAGATCTGCATACATGTTTTTAACTCCTAGATGAGCTGAATAAGGAGCCTGTTGTGCTTCGGTCATAATTAGGGTACAAAAACCCTCTGAGGAAGGTACATATATGTGACCCGAACATCACAAAATTCCATTAGACTCAAGAGTATAATCGGTAAAACTTCCTTCTAGCACTCTACCCGACTCGATCTCTGACTTCACCTCTTGGAACCAGCTGTCTCAAGGAAGTGCTACAATAATTTGACTTTTGAGATCAACCTCAATAGTCACAGAGGATAACTCATGTCAGTGACAACTTAGAGCATCTTCCACCACATTATCCTTTCCCTAGATATACTTTACCTCAAAATCATACTCGTAGAGGAACTTCATCCATCTTCTCTGCCTAGCATTTAGATTCGGCTGTGTGAAAATATATTGGAAACTGTGATGATCACTATACAACTCGAACCTATCCCCCAACAAGAAATGCCTCCACCTTACCAGAGCATGAACAACTACGACCAACTCCAAGTTGTGAGTAGGGTAATTTAGCTCATGGTCCTGGAGCTTACGTGACTCATATGCTATCACCCTACTATCTTGCATCAAAACAACACCTAACCTTTCCAAGGACACATCTGTGCAAACCACAAAGTCCCAAGTCATATTAAGAACAACAAGAATAGGTGCAATAGTTAGCTTCTCTTTCAGAGTTTTAAAAGTCGATTGACACTTTTTAGACCAATCATACTTCTTTCCTTTCCTCTATAGAGAGGTGATGGGATGTGCAACCTTTGAGAAACCTTGTACAAACCGAAGGTAATAGCCCACCAATCTCATAAAGCTATGAATTGCTTGAACATTTATGGGGCAGGCCAATCTAGATAATTGCTTGGATCTTTGAGGGATCCACAAAAATGCCTTCTCCTAAAATCACATGCCCCATGTATTTCACTTTTGACTTATAAAATTCACACCTTGCCAAGTTTGCAAACAACTGGTTTTCCCTCAAACATTGCAACACTAACTTCAAATGTTCCTTATGCTCCTACATAGTTCTAGAGTAGATGAGTATGTCATCGAGAAACACAAGCACAAATCAATCCAGATAGGTCTGGAAAACACCATTCATTAAGCTCATGAAAATTGAGGGTGCATTTGTTAACCCAAATGGCATGATACTAAATTCATAATGTCTGTACTAGGTAGGAAATGCAGTTTTGTGAATATCCTCCTCAGCAATCTACAACTGATGGTATCCAGATTTGAGGTCAATTTTACAGAACACCTTCACTCCTTTGATCTGGTCAAATAGATCACAAATCCTAAGGAAAGGGTATAAATTCTTCACTATCACCTTTTTCAGCTACATGTAACCAATACACAGATGAAGTGAACCATCCTTCTTTTTCATGAAAATGACGGGAACTCCCCAAGGGGAAACACTAGGACATACAAACCCTTTTTCAAGCAATTCTTCCAACTACAAACGAATCTCTTGAAGCTCATGAGTTGTCATCCTATAAGGAGCCTTAGAGATAGGCTCAGCTCCCAAAATGAGATCAATTCTAAGGTTGATGTATCGCTTAGGTGGTGTAACACAGATTTTGGCACCTTAATGCTTTCTTATGTTACATACAAAGACTATGGGGTTCATGTGGGGTTTAGGTGTGAAGTGTGTGATATAGAATGTGTCTTAATGTTGGAAATGGATAAATAAAGCTAACTATTAATGCAAGAACTAACAAATAAACTATGTTTAAATACACATTATTTTATGCAGACTTATACTAAATGACCTAAGAAAGCTTATAAATAAATAAAAAAAGCCGTGAAACCAAAAATTTGTACCTATAAGTGTTTTTTAGACTTGGAGGAACTCAAGAACTCTGAAAAATCTTATTTTTATGCCTGGCAGGACACTTGTGCCAAGTTGGGCAACCTAGTCCTTTTTTGAGGTGATTTCAAGAAACTGACTCGAGGCTTGTTTTAGCCAAATGGGTACCCGGATCCGTAGAAATATTTAAAAAATAAGCACTTTGGGACTATGTTGCCACTATTGGAAGGAATGTCCCTTTTGTCTTTTCTGAAAATCTGAAGGTGGAAATGAGAGCTCTTGATCTGCACTTTCTGCTCCTCCAAGTGTTCAGACCAGAAACTTTGATTCTCGGCTTATAAGTGTCTTCCAAGCTGCAACTAGGGGTTCTTCAACCCTAGTGAGCTTGGATAATTTGTTGAATGATCTTCCACTTGCAAAATACCCAAATTTGTAAACACAGACAGAGAAGGAAACAATGATTAGGGTTAGATAGGGGTTTTCCTTAGTCAAACCCCATTTTGGATAGTCAAATCTAAATGAGAAAACAAAGGAAGGAAATATGATTGAATATGAAGAAAATACCAATACTTACCAAATCCTTTGTTGAAGATGTATGTAACATGCAAGAGCAACTCCAATGGAGATAGCTTGCCAAACCCTAATGCTTGCTTGCTTGCTTTGGAATACTTGAGTGCTTGTCTAGATGAGTGAAGGTGAAAAAAATGAGCTAAGCAGAGGAAGACGAGAAAAAATTTAACTCAGAATAAAGAAAAATGATGATGAAAACCCTTATTTGTACATGCAAAACCCTAATTTTTCTAAAAATTACTTATGATAGGCCAACCTTAGGGTTTAGGAGGAAAATTCCAGCAAAATTTATGTTTTAATTTTGAATTTTATGCCTAAAAGGACTAGGTCACCCAAAGTGGTGACCTAGTCCACTTGGGCAAATCTAAGTGGTGGTCAGGAATAAAATAGTGATTAATGGGGTTTATTAGCCTTGCCTCCTGAAGCACACTTTAATTGGGCCTAAAAGTACATTAAGGGGACAAAATTAGCATTGAAAAGGGTTTATTTAGGGGTGATAAGCCTAGATAAGTGTGAAAATGCATTACACCACTTTACAACAATTTGTCTCAAGGCTTAGGAAGATGTAAAAGGGTGTTGTTTAGGTGAATTGTGTTGAGAGGATCTTAGAAAAGTGAGGAAATGTGTCACAACACTTTAATAAAACATCGTTAGGTTATTGATGAATTACAAGCTTACAAGGCTGAATCAAGGTAAACAAGGCCAAAATCCAATGGAAAAGGCCAAAATGAGTGGAAAAGTGCCAAGGCATACACTTTTTGGTGACACATTTAACCCCCACTTTAGTGAGAGTATGAACTTACTTCAAACTCACACTAAAGTAGTTGAATCATGTGTGTCGAGTGGGATCAAATATACGTGTGCTAGTAAGGTGAGATGACTATGATCGAGAGGGACGATCAAGCCCCCAAGATCAAGATTCCATGGCAAAATAAACATAAGTATATTAGATCACACAAGGATGAAAATGGAGGAATTTTCACAATCCCAACTAGAATCAGGTAGTCCTCAGAATGAGCTATCCAACGAATATAATTTTAATCTGTTTTGGTTTTATTGTGTATGTGTTTTTTTAGTTTTATTAAACATAGGTTTTTCACCGAAAATCAAGCTCTTTGTTTTGCACATATGGAAAAATAGCAGATTATCAAAATAATTTTTTTTAAAATATGTTCGTGTTGGGTATTGATGTCTTTGATCCATTAATTTATTTTTTTGAATTTCGATACATACATAAAAAGTTATGTTGTATAAATTATGCCTATGTCTAAATTGCAATCGGTTTGACTTTGAAACCTGATTAAGGAAAAAATATTCAATAAAAAACTATGAGACCTAATGAAAGTGCTAGATATCATAGTTACAAATCTAAATTCGAAAAAAATTAGAATTGTATCCTTCATAAAAAAAAATTTATGTTGTATACAGTGAGTGTCACTTTTTAAAAATGTTGTTTTATGAAAAAAACCATTTTTCATGGGAGATGGAAAAATAAGTGCAATCTGATTCCAATTTTTTTGAAAAAAATAGTTTTAGAATCTATAGAAAAAATGTGACGAGACTCTTGTTTGCATCATCTTCAAATTCCTCATGGTTTAGCCGCTATAGGTGCCTGAATGTGAATATTTAGTTAAAAATAATAATTTCAGTGTCTAGTTTGGCCAAAAATTGTAAACCACTATTATGGGATCACCCTAAAGAGAGAGAAGAGGAGTTGGATGAAGCTTCAACTATTTGTCCAGCTAGTTGTGGATTAGATCTAGGTTGTTTGTCTAAAAGGAAAGGGATGTACTCATCACTCTAGGCTGACAATATTTTCGGTTGTTCATCGGGTGAGAATGCCAAAGGGTGGTGAGATACATACACACAGTTGGTATGCACTCACACACAAAAAGGTGGCTATGGGTAAAGTCGTGCCACTTTTTGGGCTTCCCGCTCAACCATATCAAAGTTATAACTCTTGATAACTTTGATAAGGCGCCACAAAAGGCAAGGGTGTGGTTCATGAGACAAGAAAATCTTTGGATGCTTAGAACCCATGAACAAGTGAAAGATGGAACCACATGCATGCAAGTTGTGTTATGCAAGGTGGCCATGTATGAACAAATGCAAAGGTGCAACATGGAAAATGCAAAAAGTGAAAAGTACAAAACTGAAAAATGAAAGTGTTTGAAGGAGTCTTGTTTAGTTCATATGAGGTCTTTAACTTGGGGGAACATTTCATGTAATGTCTCCAAAAGAGGACCAATCAAAGGATAGAAGATTCACAACTTTGGGGATGCAGTTCATCACATCAGGCCACTAAGAGGAATATAATATGCTAAGATAAGCCACTTTCATGAAGGACATTACACACAATGTCATCCACCAAGTGAGAGACTCATGGTATGAAGTGATAAGGCTGCACTAAGAACCAAGAAAAAGAAAAATGCAAAAGGAAATAGTGTTAGTGTATGCCCCCACTTTAAAGGAATTTTCTACACATCGTACTGTGAGAAATTTCTTTAAAGTAGAAGAAGGTATGAGGGGATAAGTATGTCACATGCGAGCCAACATAATACTTTTCGTCCACATCCCAAGCTTTCTCTTGTATATTCATGAGAGGTTAACACCTAGTCAAAAGAGGAAATGACAAGTGACATACGAGGGAAAAGGCTACTCAACCCCTTTACCCCCACTTAGTGCAGGGAAAAGGTGAGTCTGGGATGGATGATGGTATGTTGCTCCTCGCGAGGGATGCAAAACATGCAATAGTGATTATGTTATGATCCTACAACTATTACATGACAAGGAGCAACAACTAATGTTATTTATGTGGGTAGGGAAACAAGGTTTTGGAAAAGTTAACCTTGATTGTATATAATTTTTCATATATGTGAGTAAGTTCATTGTAACTTGGGTGGTGTGAAACATTGTTCTGAGGTGGGGGAAAGATTAGAGGATGCAAAGGAATTCCAATAGTAAATTGGGATTTAATGGAAACTTGTGTATGCATAACCTTGATGGGCTTGGGTTGATGTATCTATAGGAAAGGGCAATTGAGTATCAAGTTTTTACCATTTCCCAAGGAAGAGATATGACTATTGCGTGAAAGGAGTGAAATCATGATGTTGTTTTCTTCCACCATGATACCTTCCCAAATAGGAGAGTTAGTAGGAGAACTACAAACAAGATATTCATTTTTTGGTTCTACACTATTGACTTCATCACAAATAAGGGAATGATCTATGGTTGAAGTGTCTTGTTCCATAAGATATGCATTATTTTCATCAAGGGGATCTTGTAACAGCATAATATCTTCTTCACTAATAAGAGAGATATTAGGAGAGGGAGAAATTGAATTGTTGTGATTATTAATGGTTGCATTTGGTTCCTCTAACGTGTGACTCTCTTGTGCCATAGTATCGATCCTAAGAGGAGAGCTATTTGGAAAGTGACAAACAATAGGTTTATCGCATGGCATGATTAGAGTTGGTGAAGTAGCTTCATCACTCATAGGAGATGCATTAAGGGAAGTATAACAAGGAATTAGATGGTTACCAATGATTGGACTATTTTGTTTAAATAGACCCTTCCAAATGTGAGGGATATTAGGAAGGATAGAAATAATGCTATAACTCTCAATCATTGGAGTGCTTGCTACTAACATAGCCTTAGTTATTAAAGCGTCATTGCAAATAGGCAAGGTGTTGGGAGTGGATGGAAGACTAGGTAAGGTAGTAACCATGATTTTAGCTTTGTGTGTTATAAGGTCTTGGCAATAGGGAGGAAGAGGAAGACAAGAAAGACCATCATGATGTTCAATAGTTGTGTCTTATTTCATCAAGATACCTTCATCACCAATGGGAGAGATATCACGAGAACAAAAATTATGAGTATCATGATTATCATTGTTGGTATCCTCATCGGTCAAATATTTAGTATAGATGAACTAGAAGAGATGAAGTCATCAAGGGCTTCATCTAAGATGTCTAATTCATCACTACTAAAGGGCTTAAGAAGAGTGTGAGTGGGTTTTTGTGATGTTGTTAAAGTGTTGGTTTCGTTTTGTATTGAATTTGATCTAAAGGAACTAGGAACTAATGTTGAAAATGAAAATTTTAAAATTATAATACTATCCATAAGTGCTATGAAAGGAAATGTAACAGAAGCTATGCAAACATAAGATGTAATGTAAATACATAGAATGCAATGCAAGTTTCAGATTTCAAACAATGTAATTTAATGATTTTATGAAAAATAAAATGTTGTGAATGCAAAGTGAAATTTAAGCAATGCATGAAATGCACCAATTTAAGCTAGATTAAGTAAAATGCATGTAACAGAAAGACAACTTATTGATATAGATAGATAAAGGTAGTAAACATAAGCCTAAAAATAAGGTTTTCAACCCTATAAATGATAGTTTCAGAGGCCTAAAGGGACTAGGTCGCCCAGGATGGCGACTTAGTCCTCTTGGTGATTTTTAACAAATTTCTTTGATTTTTTTGTTTGATTTGGATGGTGTCGAGTGTTGTATGATGTAGACCTAAAATGAAAATGCAGAATTGTGATGATTTTGAATGATTTAATTATGCAAAAATGCAATCTAAATGCACTATTCACTAATACAAAAATTGGAAACCCTAGAATGCAACTTAATTAATGAAAAATTCAATGCAAGATAATTCTAGGACAAGAAAGGACTCTCAACCAGTAAGGAAGGGTATTCAAAGGTCGGGTTCACCAGAATGTAACACATATTTTAGCACCCTAATGCTTTCTTACTCTTCTAGGGTTTTTCACTTAAAAGGAGAAAGATGGGCCAAAATGCTTATGTTACATTCAAATATTGTGTGTTAATGTGTTTTAATGGGGGTATGAAGGTATCTAACTATGATTTCTAAATTTAACAAACTGAAAGAAAGATGATTTAATAATGCTAAATCTAAAGAATATGAAATGTTAGAAAACACAATGTGAATGCAAGAATAAACTAGAATGACCTAAAAATGTAAACTTTAACAAAAAATAAAGTTTCAAATAAAAGAGAAGTACTTGGAAGTGTGTTGAAGACTTGGAGGAACTAAAAAACTCTAAAAAATCTGATTTTTATGCTTGGCGGAACACTTGTGCCAAGTTCGGCGACCTAGTCCTTTTTCGGGGTGATTTCAAGAAACTAACCCAAGGCTTGTTCTAGCCAAATGGGTACCTAGATCCACAAAAATATCTTGAAAATAAGAACTTTGGGAATAGGTAACCACTACTAGTAGGAATGTCCCCTTTGTCTTTTCTGAAAATTCAAAGGTGGAAATGAGAGTTCTTGATCTGCACTTTCTACTCCTCCAAGTGTTCAGACCAAAAACTTTGATTCTCAGTGTAAGACCCCACCTCGTATGTGCCTAATAAAAAAATCTATTTTGTTATATGCTTTTCTTAAGTTGATGATTAAAGATATTGTGGATGATAAATAAGGTGATCCTATGGCAATATTCTTGCATTTCCTTTTAGCATTATGTGGGAGTACACTCATAAACTATGGAATTAAAATGAATAAATGAAATTTAAATGTATTATTATATTGTTAAAGCTTAGAATAGTCAATTAATGTGATACACAATTGATAGTTACGATCATGTTGGGAATGTGCAGGAAGGAAACGATGTTAGCATGAGAAGGAAGAACCATTGAGAGGAAAACAAAAAAAAAAGACTACTTCTTGAAGGAATTGAATATGCAAATGGGGGGGATGGATAAATATTGGAATCAAATCAAATACATCTTTGAGAAGTTCTAAGTGTAACCCTATTTGACTTAGAAGGGTTTGAGGTTTTATTATTAATTGGGTGACTATGTTGAGTAGAATCCAATTGTAGGATATGTGATGTGAGTTTGGTTGGGGTTGGAACCCTTGGTTAGGATCAAAATTCGTATGGATTCTTGTGTGGGTTTTAAAAAGGGATTATTGAGTCAATTTCCTTGGTTTTTGAACAATAATAGGCCCCTAGTACCTATACCTATGAGTTTGGAACCTTTTTGACATGTGAACTTGTCCTTGGAGTGTGAAAAGACCCCTCAAAAGTCCACATTCATGAATGTGACAAATTCAAAAAGTGTTGGGGCTTGGGAAGAGTGACTTGTCACTCTCAATCTCCCACTCCCCAAAAGTCCTTGGAATTGGCACAAGACTCACACATGTGTGAGCACTTGTGGGAAAGAGTGTAGGTTTGGAGGATTCCTATATACCTCAAGAAGATGGAAGATCTGGGCATTGCCCACTTCTCCTTTTGGAGAACTTGTGAAGTGAAAAAAAAAGAAGCAAGAGAGTTGGATGAAAGAGTAGGAGATCAAAGGAAAGCAACTTGTAGAGAGATAACTCACTGATTATCCATTTCTTATTCTTAGTATTGGTAGAGATAGCTTGATCTATGTATTGAATCACAAGTAAGATTGTTTAAGGGTTATATTAGAGTGATGTGTTGTATAATTAGCAAGCTTGTTATAGCACTAAGCTCTCACCATTGATTACCGTGGTGTATAATGTATTTTCTTGCTCGCGGGTATGGCTAGAGCCCATGAGGCTCCATGACGCCATTGTGGTAGGGTGGAGAGCAAGTCTTAATCAGTTGTGTTTCCTTCATTGTATTTTCTTAAAGTTGTTTGTTATGTTATGGAATGCTAGTGTTATGATACAACATGGAAAGGAATGGGAAGAGCAGAGTCTATCTTGATTTGCATGTTAGTTGTTTTATTCTTGAATATAATTTAAATCATGAGGAGTTTATGTGAGGAAGCTATATCTTGATATGGGTGAAGGTAAAATCCTCTATGGACCTAGCTTGTGACCTGGAAAGGAAGAGAATGCACTTAGGCCTCAAACCCTATGTTGCTGCAAAACCAAAGAACAATTAAAATGAACCTTGTGAAATATTTCTGTAGGGGCAGTTAGCTTCCATCGGGAGGATAAAATCTGTTTATAGTTACTGCTGAAATAAATGGGTCTGGGATGTTTCCTAATTGTAGTGTACTTAGAACCAAGTGGGCATGAGTTAAATTGTGCTTAAGTTGTAACAATAATGCATCTAACTTATCCTTCCCCAAAGTAGACACCAGAAAAAGCCATTATCCCAGTTTATTATCAGAATAATAAAATTGTATGGGTATGGCGATAAATCAATCGGGTATGCATACATTCCTCTTTTGCTCGTTGAAACGATGCTTAATATATTCTTGTATTCAGAGATTTGTTGTCCTACAAGAGAGAAACTAAATAAATAACTAAATTAGACATATTGTTCTTGTTTACTTCAATCTTGCCAAACCTGAAGTCATCTGTATGGCTAAGAAAGAAAACAAACAAGAACATGTTGCATGTTGATAAGAGATCTGGAAAATTACGATGGGTTGAGTTGACTGTAAAAGAAGCCTCGTAAACATGAGCTTTTATCTGGAAACAAGCCCCTCATGGCCATTGTAAAACCTACAAAAGAAAATAACAACAAAATGAATGGCAGAATGTTTATCAAGAATAAATCGACCTTGTGCACCTATGTATCCTACAATAATAATAGAGATTTATGAAATGAAATAATATCTATAAAACTTTTCATATCTAATATTTGCCTTCCATGCCCCTGAATTTAAAGTCATACTTCCCTCCAATCTGCAAGGAAACAAATATTACCAAAAACCCAGTTAAGTAAAAACTCAACCGCTGAACAATGTACCAATCTTCAAAATAGTATACCTTAGAGAATGTAGAATTTATCTTCTATTATTTAAAGGTGTCATCCAGAGCTCCACAATGGGTCTCCTCTATAGTTAAGTATTTTGGGGCATATGCACCCACCCCCGTTTAGGTTTCCAGGTCACTGAGCATACATGCTAACTTTCAGCAAAAATATTATAGACAGAGCTTTTATTTCGGTGCTGGTAAAAGAAACGAAGTACATATATACATATATCCTGCAACCTTTTCCATTCCTGAAGGTGACTTCTCTCGAGGCAATCTTCCCAACAATCTAATTTAGTTGAGTGACCTATGAGCATGTTGAAGAAACTGGCATTACACAGACCGAGTGCATTTGTTGCCTTAGTCGAAACCGTAGTTTAGTTCTTGGATCTAGGCATCGCTCCAGCCACTGCCAGGCGCAACCAAGGGAATAAAAGTAGAAAACGCCTAAAAAAAAAAAAACAGAAGTGCATAAGAAATATCATGGGTACCACTATTGCGAATGGCAATGCAACTTATGATGAAATCATGTACTGACACTAGCATGTGGTCTGTTGAAGTGCTTCGTTGAAGTTAAGAAAACAATGAGGTCAAAGTACAGGCAAGAACAAATTAAACATAGACAAAAATGAAATAAAATAAAACCTTAGATTCCGTTGGCAGCCATCAACCTAGCTATACAAAAGGAATTTGATGTAGACATTGAATACAAGCATAGTGATGGCAGTAGGCTTAGCTACAACCGCAGCCCTTGCAGAGATGTAAACTTTGAATTACAAACCATTTCTGCATGCAATAAGCGTAGACATTGAATGTCTCCACAAATAATGGTTCGAACAAATCTTGTGTCAGTGAATAATATCGCAGATGGTGAAGTGGGTATGTCATTGCAAGTTGTTCTTGAAGGACGGTATTCATTTATTTATTTTTCCTTGTTAATGGAAAGCATGTATTTTGTTGTCTATCAAATGACCACCAACCTATCAGCGGTAGTTGCCCCGCATCTACCTGAGCTCTCTTTGGTCAAATTGTATTGACAAGAAGGGACGCTACAGCCAATTGATTGTGTTCTAGGAAACCACGAGAGTAAAGAGGAGGTGTACAATAAAGCACGGAGCCAATGACTATATCGTTTCAGTGTTGTCATCTCAAAGATTAAGATTTAGAGTTGCTCATGAATTTCACATTGGGTGTGGCCCCTCTTTAGCCATTAATTCATAAGTTAGTTGTTACATAGCATACTCAATAAATAAATGTATGGTGCCCAACATGTTTTAAATAAATGTCATTCGTGAAATATAGTGACAGCAAGCTATCTATGCCAAACAGAAGGATAGCAGATTCTTGAGATTAAAATAATGATACAAAAATAAATATAAATAAATGAATGAATAGCTTGCTGGAGCGGCAACTATCACTGTGCCTCTCTGTAACGATCAACTTGATGGCATATCAATTCAATTTATTACATCAGTCTTTGTGTTCTTTATTGCAGTGTAGTTCTTAAGAACAAAATAAAATACAGTTTTCATTTTTATTTTTTATGATGATCAGCTCTAAGCGCCAAACTAATTTCCAATGTCCTCCATATCATAGATGGAATATTTACTTCTACTTCCTCATCGTTAGAAATCCCCATATTATTGTTTGTGTGTGAAACCAGAATTATAATAAGTGGAAAGAAATTCCCATGCCAAAATAACGCACCAAACCCATTAAACTATAATAGTGCTCGATCAAGATTCACATAGTTTTGAACTGTGTTAGAAATGCTTAAATAATGAACATATGATTAATTTTGAGACTAGCGTCACCATGAATTAAAGTCTTAATAAAATCCCAAATTCAATATGTTCAATTGTATTTAAAATTTTAAAAGAGGTCCTCCATAAATCACATTCCTAAATGGGCACATTAAAATATACTCTTTTATAAGTTCTTAGGTTTTTAAAAAAGATTCGTGAAATTTTCTTGGAAACTTAGAAGTTTTTATTTATTATTTTAATAGTAGCATGATGTTTATAAAGTAAAATAAATATATAACTAAAAATATATATAGCTTACTTTGTTATTATGAAGTAATAAAGTAATATTATAAAGCTTACTTTATTATATGATTGCATAATAAAATTTAATTGTGGTATTTATTTTATTTTTATAATATCTTATTTATTTTATTTTACTTTTAAACTTTCATTTATTTATTTTATTTATTTAATTTAAAAGAAGGAAATAATATATTTGAATAATTTAATTTTGTCATAACATATGTCAAAATATTTATTCTTTAATAAAATATGATTTAAGTTAAAACAAATTAAATTTGGTCAATTCCTTGTGAACAAAAATTGTATTAATGTTAATATGAATATTAAATTCATTACATACTACCACAAAATAAAGATAATATCGTTAGAGTTACTATTAATAATAATAGTAACATCGAAACGATACTTAACCTCACGACAAGATTAATAAGTGCTTTATGGGAAATGCCACTTCAAAAAAAAATTAATAGCGAAAATATGATATACAAATTTATTCCACACTTACATCAATATTCCTTTTAACCTCATCATCAGTGGGATATCAAATCCGATTCATTGTAATAGTATTTACAGAGATATTATTAATGGGTTGAGTTTGCGAAATGTGTTGTAGTAATGGTAGTTTTTAATGTTGCGTTCCTTAAATTCAATATCAATTGTCACGTGGTCCTCTTAGTGAGCATAGGGTATGGCAGTTCATATAGTTTCCTTATAACCTAGTTTCTTGAGCCAACTCAATCATCAGTTTTGGGTTCATGTGATGATTCCATGCATCCAACTCTATTATTCCCTCACCTCACTCTCGGGCAACATGTCGACAATGATGTTGCAAGAGAAGCATCCCTCGCTATGTATAGTATACAACCATGTGCATGCATGGTTGTCCATTAAATGCTTGAAGTCAAGCTATCTCAGCATGACAATTTCAAGGTCGATTAGATTAAGACTCAAAAAAAAATTGCCGTGTCTGTTATGTTAGATCTGTAATAAAATATGGGCATGACACTCGGCATGTAAGTGTCTTCCAAGCTGCAACTAGGGTTTCTTCAACCCTAGCGAGGTTGAATAATTTGTCGAATGATCTTCCACCTACAAAATATCTAAACTTGTAAATACACACAAAGAAGGAAACAATGATTAGGGTTAGAGGATAGGGGTTTGCCTTAGTCAAACCCCATTTTGGATAATCAAATCTAAATGAGAAAACAAAGGAAGGAAAGATGATTGAATGATGAATAAAATAAAAATACTTACCAAATACTTTGTTGAAGATGTCTACAACATGCAAGAGCAGCTCCAATGGAGATAGCTTGCCAAACCCTAATGCTTATTTTCTTGCTTTGGAATACTTGAGTGCTTGTCTAGATGAGTGAAGGTGAAAAAATGAGCTAAAGAGAGGAAAAGGAGCAAAAAATGAGCTCGAAAGAGAGAAAAATGAGGATGAAAACCCTTATTTGTACATGCAAAACCCTAAATTTCTTGAAAATGACTTATGATAGGCCAACCTTAGGGTTTAGGAGGCAAATTCCTGCAAGATTTATGTTTTAATTTTGAATTTTATGCCTAAAAGGACTATGTCGCCCAAAGTGGTGACCTAGTCCACTTGGGAAAATCTAAGTGGTGGTCGGCAATAAAATAGTGATTAATGAGGTTTATTAGCCTTGCCTCCCAAAACACACTTTAATCGGGCCTACAAGTACATTAAGGGGATAAAATTAGCATTGAAAAGGGTTGATTTAGGGGTGATAAGCCTAGATAAGTGTGAAAATACATTACAACACTTTTTCTCAAGGCTTAGAAAGATGTAAAAGGGTGTTGTTTAGGTGAATTGTATTGAGATGGTCTTAGAAAAGTGAGGAAATGTGTCACAACACCTTAGTAAAACTCCGTTAGGTTATTAATGAATTACAAGCTTACAAGGATGAATCAAGGTAAACAAGGCCAAAATGAGTGAAAAAGTGCCAATATATACACTTTTTGGTGACACAGGTGGCATCTCTGGTATCTCACTCGGAAACACATCAAAAAAATCCTTAAGGAGATGATAATAATCTAAAGACACTTCTTGACTCTCCTCCATATCTAGGTCACTAACTAAGATAGCGAACAACTGACACCTTTGATGGTAACACCTCTTCAACTACATTGCAGAGATAATCCATAAAGAGACAGGCTTTTGAATTCCCAAAATTTCAACCTCACCTCCAAAATCATCCAGACAATGAACAAACTTACGACGAAAGTCAATTGTCACCCGATGTGCACTTAGCCAATCCATCCCCAATACGACATCATAAGAACCCAAGGGAAGAATCTAAAGATCCACCAAAGTCACAACTGAATGAAAGTCCAACCTACATCCTGGAACAAGAGACTCCATTGACATGTTTTCCCCAGAAGCCAATTGAACTCACCACTTAACGCCTTTCTTTGTCACAACCAAACTACAACGCTTAACTACAGAAGGGGAAATAAAGGAATCTGATGCATCGGAATCAAAAAGTATAGAAATAAGAGTACCCTACAACAAACCTAATACCTCCACCACAGTTCCCTGGTGATTGGCCTAATCATTATCCACCGCAGAAAAAGCCCGATGAGATCTGCCAGCATCTCCAACTGTGGCTCAGATGTCGCAGGACTCTGACTAAACCATGCAGTATTCCTCTATGGACATTGTCTGACAATATTTCCCTACTGCCCACGACTAAAACACCCAGTACCATGGCCAAAACCTGTGACACCCATCAGAATAGTAGACTACTGATAGCTACCACGACTAGGTGCAGGCTATGAAGACTATGCTGGCTATTCAACACGGTTATGATGTGATCTCTGCTAATGATAGTTCCTCTTTGATAGAAATCTATTGCCTTGATGAGACTGAGGGAACTTATTTTTTGACTGAAATTGCTGCTATTTATGCCCACCCTTAGTGGGTGCAGAATGACCCCTGGAAGGGCCTATAGCCTGAGACTTCCCACCTTAAGAACCAAAACCAAAAGCAGGATTACCACGGATCTAAATTCCAATGTGGTCTCCTAATGCCAAGGTCAAGTTCTCCTCCACAAGATGAGATTTCTCAATAGCAACCTCCATAGTATTCAGCTCGAAGACTTGAACACCTCCAATAATTCTAGAATTCAAACCTCTAACAAAATGTTGTACTACCATAGCCTCATCATTATTGATCCCGACATACTGCTTAAGCTCAAAGAAGTGGCACTCATACTACTTTATGGACATTTCCATCTGTCTCAAATCATGGAATTCATCTGCTTGGTGCTGCCTCCAATTATCAGATAAGAAATGGGCCCTGAACTACTCCAAGAACAAATCCCATGTCACTGAACCAATGTCAAGGTGTAACTTCTGCTCTTCCAGTCACCACCATGTGGATGCAAATCCTCTAAGGTGCATGATGGTGCACCTTTCCCTAGTATTACTGCCATAGGGATGCATAGCAAAGCATCGATCTAGATCAATGAGCCAAGTTTCAGCTTCCAATCCTCCACTAGAGCCATCATAAATGGGACGATGTGCTCTAAGGAGGTCTCTCATGTGACCAGTGGCCACAACATCCTGATCTATCGACATATCATTCCTCCTTGGTGATTGTTGTCTCTCTCTAATCACATGTTGCTCTCCCTACCTAGGACCCAAATGACCAAGAGCCTCTTCCAACAAATGTCACAACTGCTCACCATCCTGAATTAGTTGTTCTGAATTCAAGCCTCCACCTGGAGGGTTGTTCTGGGAACCTTAATTTTCCTCCTATTCTAATTCATGGGAGTTCTTAGGTGGTGATTTATGATGACCAACTCTGTGACCACCATGGCCATGACCATGACCACGACCACGTTCATGTCCCCGACCCCTAGGCATGATTCTTTTCAACAAGAGAGGGAGTACGTAAGTTTAAAGTTATTCAATAAGGTTAACATAATGGGCTTACTTGACATATAGTACCCAGTGTTGTTAACCTTGGCTCTGATACCAAGTTGTAATGCCTCACCACGCAAACCCCATAAGACACAACTACTAACAAAATATAATTTTTTTTAATAACAATTATATTAACATAATTAAATAATTAATCAACATAAATATAATATATAACATTAACCTAGTCCCATGGGGTAACATGGTGTGCTACTCGAAATGAACCCAACCAACTACAATGTTAAACAATACTAAACTAGAGAAATGATAGAAGCGTGAATAAAACAAAATATAAATATAATTGTTACCAGATTTTCACCTACAAGCTCAATCAGGAAGAGCCATCTATGTTTTAGGATAAATGGTAATTTTTTGTTAAAACCTTCTATGCTACATTCAATTATGCAAATGAAACAACTTTATAGCATTACAATGTTTCGGGAAAAATAAAGTTATTTTATTCATACAAATTAATGAAACATGAAAGATTTTTACAATCTTTTGATGAAAAGAAATCTTATTGAATGTGGAAATATTCATTATTTCACACAAGCCATGAGATTAAATTTTTCTTATTGAATACAAATTAAAACAAGCATATACATGAATACGAAAAGGAAATAAATGAAGGAGCATAAGATGAGGGTAACCAGTCATTGCCTGAATGACTGGTTTGTTGTAGGTTGTCCTGAATCCTCTTTGTTTGTCGCTCTTGTTCCCTGTAAGAGATGAGAAAATAGGTTAGAGAAATACTCTAAGCAATGGATGATTGCATTCATCACATGCACATTCATCCCTATTCATGAATATACTAATCATAATCTACATTATGTGAATTGCATGCACTTTTTAGGTGTTCCAGAAAACCAACAAGTCATCATTAATGCAGCATAAGCATTTATTTCTAGCATGTTTTTTCCTTGTGTAGCTACAGGTGTATTCATGTCTTCATTTTACTTAGATTACAGTATGTGGGGATAAATGTGGCTCCCACAAGGTTTGAGCCCAGCGTGCTACTTTGTGTTATTTTACAAGAAACTATGTATTGCTACATATTGATAAGAAGGTACAACACCAACTTGTTTATAAGTTAGCCATTATTCTTATTTAATAACTGGACAGTTTCAAAGAAATCATGGTCAATGCTACATGATGATAGCCCAAGCAGTAATGCAGTGTCATGGCGATAATAACAATAAGTTTCATTTAAGTATAGTGGCAATGGATCATCCTTAAATTTGGAGGGAGCATAAACAATTTACAATGCTTAGAGGCAACTGACAAGGGGTGCAAAGAAGGTTCACAGTCTATAAGCATAAGAAGCATAATTAACATATTGAAAATCATTAACACCTCATGGATCATTTCAGGATAGTGAGATCAAATATTTCACGACAGGCAGGTTGGTTCCATGCATATAATGGACAATTAGGAATAGCTAGTATGTGACAGTGATGATCTTGAGATCATCTAGCAGTGACAACCTCAAAAGCTAGTGGCAACACTACCTTAAAGGTAAACCAATAGAATCATAGCAATACAGTGACCAAATATGCCAAAGCCTTAGGATGAAGTAGTAGCTATAAGAGGAGGGTAAGGATTATCACAGGATGTCCTTTACAATAGTAATGCTAAAGTTAAGAAATATGAAGGTCCAAGACTACCAAGCATCGTTGAAAGTTATCAAAAAGGAAAAAGAAATTACCAAAGAGTATGCACAAAATAATCCTCTAGGTCAAACATGGTTGCATGAGAGTGATCAAAGCTATGACCCTAGTGTCAATATTTCATGATAGTAATATAGGGGAAAGTCTAGCAGCTCAGAGTGATATATTGTTCCTTGATCTTCTATACCAGTTTTTTTTTTTTTAAAACAATGACCTTTTAGTCACAAGACAGTGAGGGATGTCATATTAATAAGACAGTTACAAGAGTAAGAGTGTGTCTTATTTTGTTATATTTAGGAAGGCAGCAGACCTCATAGGAGCTTTAAGTCATATGTAAGATCTCAAGTATTACTTTGACAGTGACAGTCCTTGCTTTGAGGATAATGATCATAGGTTGATAGTCTTCACGAGGGGTCAGTATGTTATATTGGATGTTCTTCTTGCCTTGTTCTTCTTGGGGTTTTTGTAAAGAACAAAGATAAGAAAATAAATATAGTTGCATCTTTCTAAGGAATGTGAACACTCGGCCATGAATCAACTGATAGAAAACCTTCCTAGTCGTAGCCAATAGCTAAGAATGCATCGAAATGGATATGAAGCTTTCGAGGTGCCAGTGGATCGATAATACAGTGGAAAATGGAAATATAAGGGCCGAGCCATGACATTTTCAAACCCAAGGAAAACATATATGCACGAGGGGTTTTCTAATGGTTCTTATGTAACACCCCTATGTTTTGCTTTATGGACTGGATAGTGTGTCCTTGTTTTGCGTTGATTTATACTTCTGGATATTCAGATACTTTATCTTGTGTGTGTATTTGATCGCCATTTATTGAACGATAGACTATTTTATGTGATGTGATTTGGTTTATCTGATAATTTGTGTTGCATGTTTTAATGGTGTAATGATGTTAGTGATATAACATGTTAGTGCTTATGAGAATATTTGATGTATTGTGAAAGTGTTAGTTTTGTTGAGTGTAATGGTGAAGGGGATGGATTCACATCACTCGCTTGCGAGCGCCCTGTGAATCTGAGATTTCTTCTTCACGATGAGTATTATATGCTGTTATATTTTATGATGTTGGATATTATGTTTTCAAGTTTGCAGGTACATGACATTGACTCCACCTGGTTTCACAGGTCTGAGTGTGTCGATCCAACAGTTAAGTTGAAGGGAGATAGTAGCTAGGTAACATGTGTCAAGTCTACACCCTGGCCATAGTGTGTCGTCAGTCGTCTGTGTCGAGTCGTTGTTTGTCTTACTTTAATGTTATTTAATTCTGAAAGATTCTTATTTTGGAAATAGATGTTTAGAATAATTGCATTATATCATGTTGATGATTATTTAATTTAAATTATGCAATGTGGATAAAAGTTTATATTAAATTAATTAATTATATTTAATTTATTTAATTGATTTAATTTAATCCAAGGGGTTGAATTTAGTTATTAATTAATTAAATGTGATGCAAGAAAATTAAAAGAAATAAAAGAATTAAAATTAACTTGGAATTTAATTTCAATTTGTGGAAATTTAATTATTTTCGAATTTCATTTCAATTAGGTTGGAATTAAATTAGAAATTGAAATTGGAATTTAAAAGCAAAGTTGGTTTTCAATTTTTGAAGATAATTGATATTTAGATATTTTAAGTTTCAGATTTGCATGCGAAAATCAGATTTGGGTTGTGCAAGATATTTTCAATTAGGCATACATGTGTGAGATGAATTTGGAAAAATTAAGGATTGATTGCAAAATTGATGGATAGAGAGAATTTAGAAGAGGAAAAACTTCTTCTGGTGTGAGAAGATAATTTTGGAAAAATTGCACAGAGGAGGGTTTGAGGAAATTCATTAAATTGTGGGATAGAAGCTTTGGAGGAAGCTCAACATCAAATCTTCATTACCTGTATCTTATGGAATCAGGTTTTCTTCTGTAGTTTGTGATGTTCTTTGAATGCTTTCAAAATTATAGTAATTGATAAATTTGTTGTTAAATCTATTGAGAAAACTAATTTGTGAATAGAAGAAAGAAATTAATTAAGGAAAATTGTGTAATTCTCTGTAGGAGTTAATTTAATTGAGAAAATGGATTGTTCTGTTGTTTAAATTGAATTTTGAGGATAAACAAATCATTAGATTGTATTTAGAAAATTTAAACCTCTGTGGAAAAACAAATTTGTTTTGGAAAACTTCTAATTTTAATCTAGATCCATTTGATTTTTTCTTCTAATTGTTCATGAATTTGAGAAAATAGTTTAAAAGAATTAATTCTTAAGATCTTTGTGAAATTTGGATTTTCTGGAAAAAGGTTTTACAATTTCACGTGTAGGTGAATATTTCTTACAAAATCTCCCTATTTATCTATTGTGGAAATTCGTTTTATATACATATATGTATTTTATATATATATACAATTGTTTTATATATTAAATTATTCTGGTTTAAAAATCTATTTCGCGATCCGTACGGTGGACGGAATTCCGAACTTTGTTGAGGGGTATTCATTTGTTAATGAATGCATTGGTTTATGCGAATATTGCATTCGTTGTTTTTCCATTTTTGGGCGTGGGCAGGTTTAAACCTTGTTGGGCACGGGCAAGTATGGAGAGGACCTACCTCCCCACAGCCGCCCCCATTTGGGAGTGACTGTGTGGAGGGAGACCCCCTCCATACCTCCTCCTTTCACCATTCCGTGGGAGTATTGGGAGCGGCAAAAGTACAGCCGTGCCCCCTCTCCCTTTCCTTATTTTATTTTTTATTTTTTATTTATTACTAAAAAAAGAACTCTCAGTCTGTGTAATTCGCCTCAGTCTCGGCTATGTATTTCGCCTCGGATTCGGTGCATTGAAAATGGTTTTTGAGTTAGATATATTTAATATATGTATACATATATTTTATAAATGTATGTATGTATTTATATTAAATATAAATATGTTAATATATTTATATTGTATATATGTGGTATATGGTTATTGCATATTACTTTAATATGACTAATCTGGTAAAATTGAATATATTTATATATCTAAAAATTACTAAAGTTTCATTTGTTTTAAATAAAACAATTTTATAACTTTGGATAAGATAGAAGATAAAGTTAAATGTATATATATAGGATTAAATATATCAATATATATTGAATGTATATATAGTGGGAATATATATACATATATATTATTATTTATTTAATATCTTATCATGTTTTAATTGATATACTCTATTTAGTATTATTGGATGTTTAAAATGGAAATGATTACTTTGCATAATTCAAATTGATAGGGAAATGGTATGTGAATAAATTGACTAAATTATAGGGGATATAGATGGAAAGTGAAAGAAATTCAATTAGAAGAGTACTTAGGCTGGTTTTGAAAGTAAACATTGAATCTGATTTAAATTAATACTTCTTATAATTGTAGATTGAAGACACTTATTTAATTATCTCAATTGTCTTGAAAGGGAAAAAGTTTTATATTATTGTGCATGGATATCTTAAATGATAAGTTTTGAATGCATGGGAAATCAGATAAAGAAAAGATATTGTATAAATGACATGTTTTAAATGGAAAGTTAAAGAGATATAGGATTTAGATGAGACATTGGAAATATTATTTGTAATACTTTTTATGTTGTTTTAAAAGTAAATTTAGGAAATGATTATATTGAAAAAGGAAGTTAATTATTGTAACTTATTTATTCCTATTAGTGCAATTTAATTATTGTGAATGAAATTATGAATGAGATATGGTTTTAGAATGTCCAAAAATAGCAATATCCTCTTGATTGTCTTTTTCCTCATACTTCGTAAAGGGATGTGAGTTTTTAAATTGTTTAGGATTCTCTATTATGAAAATGGAAAAGGAGTATATGGTTATTTGAGTAAACCTTGTTATGGTGCCTTTGCCTTTGTAAACGTTACCTATTACTTGAGTATGGATTTAGGAAATCCAAAAATAATAGATTTGATTAATGACTTGATTGCTTTTGTAGCTATGACGTCATGTTATATTTTGGGATATGGGATTTATGTGTTAGTCCAATTTGTAAGTCTTCCAGAGAATCTTAGATGATCTAAGAGGGTTGTCGATTCATGATGTCAACTAGTGTTCTCCCTTGGGTAGTGCATGGTGTCTTTTCAGTATTTACTCGATTTTCACGAACGGGGTTGTTTTGTACCTCCTGTGAAAGGAGTGGACTACGTGTTTAAGTTGCCTCCATTTGTTGGAGTGAATTCCTTTATTTCATTTCCTCCTTGTGATGGAGTGGTTTTGGATACCTAGGTTGTATGCACTTGTGATTCCCTTGGTGATTAGTTTGTTTGTGTGTTGTCGAATAGAAGAGTGGCTTCCATTAGGGGCCAGAGCCCAAAAGAGGTAGGATTTGGGTAACCTATGGAAGTGAGTTTAATCAAGTGATAACTAAAATTGAAATGAATATTGGGGAGTACTACACATTAAAAAGATAAGTTCTAGCTTCATTCATAGTCAAGTGCTAGTTAAGGCTTGGAATGAGTGGAAAGCCCTGGAATGGCATGGTCATCTCTCTTGTCTGTATGAGAGGTATTTGGTTCCGCACTAGTAATTATGAGGGCCGAGGGTCGGTAGAGGCCACCAAGATCACTGGAGCCTATGAAGATTCGTCGAGGGTAACTTATTATGAGTTGTGCGATGACACTCTGTCTAGGACAACAATTGTTAGTATTTATGTTATGTGTATGGTTCTCTGAACATACTTGATCTATTTTATGTCTGGAAGCAATGTGACCTATGTCAGTGATGTGAGAATTGTACTTGTATTGTACTTTTGTTTGGTTGAGTCAATATGAGTCTGCCTATGGTTTGAGGTTGTAGATCTTTGTCCATGTTACTTTGTTACTATCTCCTAGCATGGGGGTGGTCCTTCGGGTACCACTAGGTTGGGTGGAACATGCACCAAAACCGTTGGGTCCCTATTGATCTTCAGTACTTGGTGGTGAGATATCCAGTGGGACAGCTCGCGGTTCTTGTTATAATTTCTTACTTTGTGCTATATCAGATTGTATAAGTTATTTTATCCCTCTTATGTTATGAGGTGAAATTATGTAATTGTAACCTTATGTACTATTGCCTCATTCTGGGAATGAGTGATGTAATTATTGGATTATGTAAATGAATATGAAATTGTATCTTGAATGTTTATCTTATTATGTTATATGGTATCCTTGTTGTATGATGCTTATTTCATAAAGTATAATGTTATGGTTATATGTAAGATGTATGTGTGGGTTTAAGTAATCCCAACCTTGTAGCCTTGAGGTTGTTGTTAATTAGTAAGTGAATGTGTATGTTAATTGCACTTTAAAAAAAAAATTGGTTCGCTTAAGTCATTAATTACAACTTCCTTTAGGGTTACTTGGCGGGGCATTACATCTTACAAGTCTATAGTTTTGGCATGACGTTCTGTATTTTGTCCATGGTCTCAGCCCAGGGGAGCTAAATCAACAAGTATGGTCATTTTCAAGAAGGGCACGAATTCAACCCAGCATAGCCACAAGGAAGTTAGAGCTCGATATCAACTTTTAAAAAGCACTTGAAAAAGAAAACTATGGTAATGAAGAAAAATGCAAACAAAGTTGTAGAAATATCATGAAGAATCTATAGGAAAATAAAATTTTATCATTTTTCTCCCAAGACGACAGACTTGGAAATGAAATGCACAAGAAATAATTTTGCATTTTTCTTTATTTTTCTTGCTAAAATCAAACAAGCTGGAGTGAGGGACAAAGAAATGTATGGGTTCGGCCATTAACATAAATTTGCAAAGTGATAATAGTGGTGTGGGCTTGTGTATACCCAGAGTCACATGCCAAATCTGGAAGAATAGGAATGGCCGCGGCCATTCTAAATAGAAAGCATCAGATACCTGATAGAATAAAATAATGGCGGCTTTCTCATTTCTTTTGAGGGAAAAACAGGAAGAAAAAATGGAAGAGAACATTTATAATTCAAGGAAATGCATTTAAAATATGCCACAGTCATGGATATAAAGCTCTTTAAAGCTTTTCAGAACAAAGCAAAACTTCAAGATTTAAGCAAAATTTCAGAATGAGGAAGGAATTATCTAGAGATAAGACATTTTGTTTGTTCTACGCATGTGAGGCTTGAAATGAGTATTTTTATTCACTTTTTGAGAAGAAAAATGCAAAAGTTATTTCTAGCAAATGCTTACCATGGGTTCTGAAGGTCGAATTTTGCAAAAAGATGTAAGAAAATCATGAATAATGCATTTGGAGGCTATAGATTCCCCCATGAATGTCTTTTAAGTTCAGACAAAACCCTAAGTCGACGGCGGCCTAAGCTTCCTCCAGAAGCTTCAGATCAAAATGGGGTTCAACTTCTACTTTTGGTGTGCTTTTGTTCTTAGGGTTTTTTTCATAATGCATGTCGATGGATAAATTGGCATTTTTGCCTAAGTTTTAAAGAAAATGAAATATCAACTAATAGGGTCATGGCTTGAGATATGTATGCCTTAGGCAAATTTTCTTGCCTTAGGGTATCTTTTAAATTCCTTGGCAATGTAAGTGCCATACATGTACACATGGAGGAGTCAATGCCACTTCAACTTAAGTACCATGGATATTTGGGCAAAGATATGCTTGTATGTGCTTTGAAGGTATTTAGTGAGTTTAAGTGGGTTTTATTTGCATAGGTTTTTTATTGTAAAACAAATGACTAAAGGGTACAATTATAAACCTTTAAAATCATTTTGTAATGTTTTAATGCAAATAAAGGAGGAGTGAGTTGGTCAATTAAAGGTAATTATCTTTCTTGTTGTTTTGTAATGCTTTGATCAACTCTTATCGAGACTTGTTACTTTTGAGAGAATATTGGAGTCTTGATGAGGTAGTTACAGACATTGGGAGGAGATTTAGGAGTGATTCATCACTTTGTTGAGAGAATATAGACTTTTTTTTTCCATTTAGAGCATTTTTAGAAGTGTTTATGGTTTGACATGGTCTTGCATTACTTTTTCAACATGGTGGAGTTCTTATGGAGAGGATTTAGGTCCTAATTTTTTGGACTTTTGGGGGTTACGAAAATGAGGTTTCTAGAACCTATTTTTGTGGAGCTTGGCTACTTAGCCACTTTGGTTGCTCATTTGAGTGAGTTCAGATTAGGTTGATTCAGGTGTTAGTGATTTTTTATAGTCCATATGCAGTGTTGGCCATTTTTTTAACTCTAGAGGTACTGAATACAAATTTTTCCCTTGGATTCTATCGGTAATGAATACTTGTCTTTTGTCTCTTTGGAGTTCAATTTATATGAAGTGATTTGATGAAGCCATCAGCAGAAATTTCATCACTCCCTCCTAGTTTTTGTCTCATGTTTTTACCTTTCTGCAAATAATATGTTCATGTAGGTCATTAATTGAGTATCTTTTGCATTTACTTTCTCATTGTGAAGTATACCTTCCCTTGTGTAATTTACTGCATTCATACCTGTCAAATGAAATATTTATGCAAGAACATATAGAAGAGAATTGTGCATACTTGTTTCTTATCAGTTAAAGCCAAGTGTTAGTTTTTCTGAGTTTCATTATCTCATCTTCAGTCTGGTATATCACTTCACATTTCATTTCTAGTTTTAGTTTTTTATGTTATCTTTCTCCTTTTCCTTACAAAAATTAGTAGTGTAGAAGGTATTATCAGCTAGGAAGCCGGCCTATCCAGAGGTTCATTTCAAACTTCAGGTGACCCATAGCCTTGAAATGATCCCATGTTCCTGAAAAGTGTTAAGTTTTAGAACTTAACCAGGGTGTAACTTTAGGAGACAACAATAACATTCACCCAACATGAACAAGATAAAGAACAAGATAAATAAATCAATGCATGAATAACATATTATAACATTTCAACTTTTGAGTTCAAGATTACATTCATGGAACATATTTCCATAGATACAACACAATATGAAACCAATATTACATTACAAAGTTGATTCCCTTATAACATTGGGAAGAGTACAACATAATCCAAAGAATACAATAATGCAGATTTGAATACATAAAAGGTATAATCTTTTATTTGCAAAGTTTGAGAATCACTGCATCTACTTTCACACCACGATCATCTCCTGGGGATCCAATGGGTGCATTTCACATTTCTACCTGACCTTGTGAACCCGAAGGAACACCCCTGTGCAAGGAGCTGATAAGAAAGAAACCTCATGCACAAAGTCAAAAACACAAAGGACTAACACCATACAAATCAAGACTACAAAACGACATAACCAACAACATTAATAAAACTCTAGAGGCAACAAGAACAAGGGAAAACAATGGGCATAGAGGGAGAGTTTCATCATATGGCCTTACATGGATTCACCAAGCTACCTAACACTAGGAACTGCCTCCATCTATGGTTAACCAAGTATCCTATCTCAAGGTTCTGCCCCATAGGGTGACTCATGCAAAGCCACTTACCTTTTATGGAGACAAGGTAGTGACCTTTCCAACTAGGTCTTTCCACCCATCCTTAGCCTTTGAGAGCGCTAACAATAGGGGTGAGGTGCATGTTCTTTAGTGTTGCAATGTGTTAACTAACCCAACCCACTAGATACATTAATTAGGTTATCACTTATTTAAGGAAACTATTTCATGGGCAACCACTTGTACACTGTCCCCAAGACAAGCATTTATAATATCAAATCTAATGCAAATTCACTGACCACAGTTTTATATATATATAGAAAAATGCAATAAATAAAAACCCATGGTGAAGCACTTAAACAAGGGACACAACCTTTGAATGGCTACGCACACCAGCCTAGTGGCTGATGCATAGCCATTCAAAGGGCATGTGTAGCCATATAGGGTGGAGGGTGGTATGCCTAAGGTGTCAACACCCAGTCACCATTACATCCGCTGGTAAAAAAAAATCGTAGACCACCATTACATATATATGTATCTAGAGATATGAAAAATAAATTTATATAAATTACACATAAGAAACAGAGAAATGACATAACCTATTTCATCAAAGAAAAACTATTCCAGAGAGAAAATAAAAGCCAAAATGGCAAATTGCAGCCACTAATTATATAAGATTTCGGATACGAAGAAATTGCAATACTCCTGAATGGAAAAATATTATAAATGCAACTAATAAGATGATATTCAAACAAACAATGGGGAAACAAAGAAAGAACTTGCACAAGAAAAACCAACATGTGGATGATTCATCCAAACACAATTCTAAGCGAAACAAATGGCACTCCCAAGCAAAGTTTTCAAAAAATAATTAATACAAGCTCATGAATGTATCTCTTTTGAATCAAAGTAGAGGATAAAATAAATTATTTGATGCTACCTGTTGTCCTTCGCTTGAATTGATTTAGAGATAAAATGTTTTTTTATGCGTATCTAGACAGCTATGTTCTCCCCCAAGTTCTAAAATCTGCAACCTCCAGAAGAAATTTTGAAGAAAAAATCGAGCACAATATATAATTCTAAATTCCTTTAACTATTTTCAAAAGAACATATGCAGAGAATGCATTTTCCAGAAAACTTCAAAATTACGAATTGCAGACACAATTGTAGTTTCCTTCTCTCTTTGATTTCTCAAAAAAAAAACCTAGATTGGATATAAAATCCCAAGAAGGCAAAAATCAGAATATTACTAAAAACTTCTCAATTTCACTGCACATGGAAAATAGCCACTTGCCTTTAATTTCCATTTTACTAATTTTCGAATGGGCATTTTCCCAAATTTTCTAAACTAACTATTTCTTCCACAAATTTAAACATTATAATTCCCTTTAAAATATAATTAACTTTCGAAAAACAAATAAATATCATTAAAGTAAATAAATCAGAATTTTAACTCAAGCAACATTTAAATTTAAAAATATAATATTAAATTAGCTACTTGATAATAAAATCAGTCATCATAGAAATAATTTTAAACGACTTAATTTAAATATTCAATAAAATAATTTATTTATTTTTCAATAAAACAATTTATTAACTTAAACTAATTTAAATTAAATGTTAATCTCATGATAATTTAGATTTCTCCATATTAATAAAACCATTAATATCATCCACTACAAAAGTAATTTTATTTATTTAACTATTCACATCGAAGAATAACATTTAATTTAAAGCAATTGTTCAATAACATAGCCATAATCAAAAACTTTAATAAACATTACTAAAGCCATGATAGTAAATAACTTAAATCAAAAATCATACCCACGCGAATGAAGTACGGATATAAGACCTAAAAAAATACTCACCCGACCACAGACACAGACGAGGGTAGTTTCTTTTCAACTCCCTAGCCACATCAAACCATTGGGTATGTAGGGTGCGCTCAGATTCGACAATGCGGGTGGAGTCAACACCCGATACCTACATTCCTACATAATACCAAACATCAAACAACATTTACAGATGCATATAAACTTATAATCAAACTCATTGTGAAAGAGAATTGTGGTGAGGCAGGGCACTCATGGATGAGCGATGCAACATCGTCTCCCTCACTCAAATCATATACATTAATCAAAATCTAAACACATCCTCATCATCATCATCATTAGCATTAGTATCCAACACATGTGTCCAAATATCATAAGAAAAGAAACAACATTGTCCGCCAATCTAAACCACATGGAAAAATCGATGTCTATCAAAGTATCAAGTATGCATCATAACATAACCATAAATCAAATAGAATCAAACACACACACAAAGCAGTATCAAAATGTACCAATAACATGAGAGGCACTACATATAGTGTCACATCAAAACTGACGAAATGAAACACCAATTAACTACAGATGAGCATATATCAATATCAACTCAAATAAACAACTATGCTAACCAAAAAGCATGTCATAATCCATAAAAATTAATAGAGTGTACCATCACATCTAAATATGAAAACCAATATCACTCCAATGTCATCGATCAAATAACAACAAGTATCATGGTCTACCAAAGTAAAAGTATTGTTTGAAGACATAAGCGAGTCAGAGTAAAACACTGTCTAAAAATATGAGCAAATCGGAGGGGTGCTACACAAAGAACAAACACACGTAAACTTAAAAGTTATGTTCAAATATATAAAATTACAAGAATAAATGATATAAAGACACTTACCACATAAAGTGGATACTAAAATTTATAATTCATTCATACAATGTGAGGGCATACACATATGAATGAAAACCTTATGTTCAAATATATCAAAGTACAAGCATGCATGAAATAAAAACATTAGTTTAAATATATCAAAGTGAAAACACACATAAATTGAATACCAAGGCTATAGGACATGGTAAAATTACAAACAATCTTCACATACAATTTATCGATAAACACATACATACTTGAGTGTGTGCTAAAATTAACTTCCGTGCATGCACATGTACATGTGTGAACACATAGTCACATTCACACATATGTGAGCATACATATACACACACAATGAATAACAAATTTAGTTCAAACATGCACAACACAAGAAGTTAATGACAAAATCAACTTTCAATTGCTCACCACAAAAAGTGATTTCCAAATTAAATTTCACAATCACATGCATATTATAGTACAAAGTAGGAACACAAAATTATTACTAACATCCATTAAGTAAAACATTAAATTTGAACATGCCAAAAACTAAATGTGCACATAAAGTGAATATCATGGAGTTTATACAAACACGCTATATAGAGTAAATGCCAAAATTAAATGCCAAAACACATTTAATTGAAGAAAAATGATTGATAAATTTAAAATGCACTCCACATACATAATGAATGCTAAAATTAGCTCAAACTTAAACCACATAAAGTGAATTAATACAAACATGCAGTAAGAAAACATATAGCTTTTAGCATCCCAAATTACAAACGCACATGTGGTGAATGGTAAAATTTAACTACAAACTCAAAATGAATTCCAAAATTAAAATTCACCTCACATGCTTAAAGTGAGTAAATACCAAAATTCAAACATGCTAGAGATAAAGTCAGTTCAACCTCACAAGAATTAATTCTTAATTCAGCCATAAAGTAAACATTTAAACACCTCTCTCACATGAAGTTTGTTTAATCACCATACATAGTTTGTTCAAAAATACACTTTATACAAATGTTATAAAAATGAATGCTAGAGTTGAAACTTACCTAAGAGAAATCACGCAATGAATGACAATGTCAATACTCTTTGCATAATGAAGATTAAAATTTATTCACAACAAGAGGATAAAATCTAAGTGAATGAAAAAATTCATATGCACTTTATACAAGTTGAATACAAAAAGTTGAATAAAAACACTAACTTCATGCACAAAAAATAGAATGGTAAAAAGTTCAAAAACATTATTCAATACAAAATTAAACATTCAAATCACACTAAGTGAATGTGAAAGTATCAAATAAGGAATCACCAAGTGATCATCAAAGGTCGTTCACTCACATTTTGCACATAAAAATTCATTCAAACAAATTAAGGGGATGCAAAAGTTCAAACATATATACTTCACATAAACAAAGTGGATGCTAATACACAAACAATAAGTGTATCAATTTCAAGTGAATTTCAAAGTTAGTTCAATGTCTCACACATAAAGTGACTACTATTTAAAGTAAGTAAAAATTAGTTCACACAATAATTAAAATACTAAATTTCACTCATATTAATAAGGAGATACCAATATTCATGGTACACCTCACACAAATAATCGAACACACAAACAATTAGTGACTTTCATTAAATGAATATGAATGTTCAATATAAAAAAATGGTAAATGGATAAAATTAGTGAGCATAAGTTCAATGTCACATTTCACACAAAATTAAGGGGATGCCTAAGTTTAAACCTATCCTTCACACAAGTAAAAAGGATATCAATACACATAAACAATTAAGCAGATCACACTGAATGAGTGTCAAAGATCAACCTAACACAAATTCATAAATGGTAAATAGATCATATTAGTGAAATTGAAAGTTCAAACTCACATTTCACACAAGATCAAGGGGATGTCAATATTAAGACCAACACTTCACATAAGAAAAGTGTTTTCCAACGCAAACATTAATTGCATAAATCTAAGTGAATGTGAAAGGTCAATATTAGGTCCAAACTATAAATGATACATTAATTGCATAAAATTTAAGTGAATGTGAAAGATAAATATTACCCAAAATATAAATGCTAAGTAGATCAAATTAGTGAACTTGAAAGTTAAAACTCACTTTTCACACAAAAATTAAGGGGGTGTCAATATTAAAACCGTCACTTCACATAAGATTAGTGCATTCCAAGACATGCCTACAATCCAAAAGAATTAAAAGGATGCCAATGTTCAAACCAAAATTTCATATAAATAATAATTGGATGTCAACACATTAAAAAACTGAACTCCAAAATTCAAACAATTAGTGCTCACAAATTATATGCCTAAATTTAAAACACACTTCAAACAAATATATAGTGGATATCAAACATAGTAAAGGAACATTCATAGCAACTTCAAACAAAGCATTAGTGAATTCCAAACTTTAAACACCCACACACCCACAAAATAAATATCAAAGTTCAACCACACATTTCATACAAATAATATAAGCAAACAAAGTGATCTCAATATTAAGCATAGAAAGTGAATCATATATAATTGAACGCTCACTCTTCACACAAAAAATAAATATATATAACTTTCATACTCCACACAAATAGTAAGTACATCAAATTACAAGGAATGCCAAAATCCAAATGTCAACTCTAGATAAATAATAATATATTTTAAAGTAAAAATACAATGAATAAATATGTTTAAATTATCACCTGCCTATTAACAAAACACTAATTATTACAACAAATATACTCCAAGATAAAACACAATAAATAAACATGTTTAAATTATAACTTGTTAATGCATAACAACAATTATTACTAGATAGCATTACATAATTAAAGAATATTATGATTCTTGATAATTGAAGCACACCATTTAAAATCTCAAGTCATTAAACACAATAAAATAAAATTAAAAGATTAATTTTATGCACTTACAAAAATATAAAAACTAATAAAGAACAAACACAGTGTGATTCTTAAGGAATAACCAATTGGCCATTCCTTTAAACTTTTTAAAAACACGTGGGCCTAATAAAATGACCATGTCCAATATCCATTCCATGCAACCTTGGGAAGGGGTCAAATTCAACCCCTTCTAAATAAAAAATATTTATATTAAACAACAAATTAGTTTACATAGATTGCATATTCAATTTCACCAACCCATTTCTATATAGTTGTTTTTATTACATTTATTACCAGCAAGTGATTCAAAACTACAAACATTTTCTTTGGTTTTCCTTGACAATTTTCTAAAAAAAATTACACATTTCTAGATATTATGGAATACTCATTCAACCTTCCAAATATTTTAAGACACTGACAACATGTTAAAATAATTTCTAGATGTTGGCACCATGTCACACATCAACCATGGTTCAAATTTATACCAGTTCCCTCCTAATAAAAAATAAAATAATACTTATCTAATTGGAGAGCAACAAAACTATCAAAAAAAAAATTACTGCCATAAATTTACTTAATTATTTGTATAGACAGAATATCTTCAAATATAACAATGATAGTGTAGATATATTTCTTCCTTGATAATAATTGTAAAAAGTGATATAGGTGATATACATAATATTTCTATGCTCATGGCTTAATAATTAGGTATGTTTATGGGTTTTAGAAAATATAAAATGATAATTTCTCAACATTTTATTAAAAAAATATTTAAAAAGGGTAAACAATTAACTAAATAATTGTCTTATCGTTTCATATTTTCTAAAAATTGCAGTTACTTGACTAATTATAACCAAGTTCGTGCTTGATACTACGTCTTATAAGTAGAGGTTGACATATTCTAACAATAGTTACAAAATTGGTTGGACAATTACAATATTTCTCTTGACAACAATACTATTAATCGTTGGTGGTTGCAGTTTATTTTAAACCATTTCTTTGGCTTGCATAACTCCATTCTAACTAATTTGGAATGCCTTGCTTAGAACTTGGCTCCAAATGGCTAGGTCAAAATTTAACTTCTCTATATGGGTGAAAGAAGACTCGTGTTTTTTATTAATAAATATAGATATCTTGGGGATGACCCCACAATGCAACAGGAAGGTGCAAGTAGTAGTGAAACTATTTTCCAGTGTTTGAATCCCACTAGTGGATGGTGGGACAAAAATGCATCATTTTTTGGCCAACAAAGAATAGAGGAGTGGTGCTCAGAGGATGGAGGAGGATGGAAGAAGATCGGGTGTTGTTGCGAGGTCAAAGCTATAGGGAATGATGGGGAGGTGGAGCTGGTGGGGGTGTTGAAACAGAGGATTGATGTTGGATCTTGTAAGGAGCTTGGTGGGAATGTAGGCAGGAAAAGCAGATGGAGGAATGGCGTCAGGTCTTGTAGGGATCTTGGTGAGAATGCATGAAAGCGTAGAAAATGGATGAATGACGCTAGGTCCTATAGGGAGCTTAGCAGGAATGGAGGTAGGTATAGCGACAATCAAGGGATATGGAGGGTAACACATCAACAACCATTGAAGAAGACAATCTCAACTAGTTGTAGGTAGGAATATGAATGGCAGGGATGAGGTCCCCTGGATGTGGCCTCACCGGTTCATAGATCTAGTCAAAAGCGATACACGTGCTTCTCCTTAGTAGAGATTCACCAAACAAAACAAATAAATAAATAAATTTAGATATCCTAAACACATAATCATGCCTAGCACACCTTCAAGCTTATATCATATATTTCTACATGGATCAGGTTTGAAACCTACTTTAAAACATGCAGCGATGGAGGACTATATTGCTATAATATTAAACTTTGGAAATAGTATTCCAGGCATGAATCATGATATATACAATCTGAAAGACCAATGAATAAGCTATAAAAAATTGATAGCTACGGCTACTCCTATTATAGGAGAATTTACAAGGGAATTTATATAAGGTACTAACAAATAAAGCTCTATATAGTTCCAAGCTTAAAAGGTTATAGAATTAGTATATATCATTAAAACCTATACAATGATAATAAGTTACTCAAAATATGCTACTCAACTAGGGTCTACTAGTTTCAAACAACCTAGGTTCAAATCTAGCAGTTGCATTTTATGTGGTAATTAATAGAATTATACTATAATTTAACTAATCATTTTTAAAATAACCACAAAACTATGAAACAAAAAAATCCAACACTTCTTGACATCCAAAATTTTATAACAATCTCTCTTTAAAAGAAGTGAGAGACACTTGGTAAAATTCACAAATCTCCATTCTAGTGTGATAATAGCCTATCAGTCATTCCCATACTTTTCTAGCTTTACGATTCATATCACATTATAAAAAGCAATAAAAGGGGCAAACAAAATATCAGAAATCCATTTTAAAAAGATGTGTTACAAGACAAAATATTGTGATCAGGAGCTTCATTGGCATGGCTACAAACATTTTTCAATTCATTGATGGTGGAATTTATGAAGAAAATGATCATCCAAAGCCTCACCAAACTTCATCATTGTAGAGAATAATCTCATCATCCTCCGGATCCAAATACTCATAAATATAAATATAAATAAAAAACTAATAGAGAGAAAAAACACAACAAAAACTCACAGCAAAACTTGAAGGAAGGAGGCATGGCCATGCCAAAAACAAAAACGTGATGAAGAAAATTTAAAAATAAAACAAAGAACAATCTCCCCTTGGTACTCAACTATATTTCCCATATAAGAGGTTAAGCATGCTTTTTTCTAACAGTAACTCAATGGTCATTCCATCTATAGTGTTGATTTTCTCAAATCCCATGACTGTAGTTTGAGTGCCATTAGAGCATGTTGGGAAAAAAATTGAACAAACCCTAAAGTAAAAACATGCTTTCTTTCAAAAATTTACTTGAGTTTCACATTTCCTATAGGGTAAAACCTATTTACCACTACTAAATACATACAAACCTAAAAGGTAAAGACATAAAAGCTAGCTTCATGTTTTTGAGGGCTAAGTGTCATTGTTACCTCGCCTCCCTCTCTCCGACACAAGGTCACCAATTATGTAGAATTTAGACTGTTCGAAACCTTTTGATCTGCCACTACAAAAAATTTAGGGTTAGAAGGCAGATATCTAACAAGTTAAATGTAGATTTGACCAATAAAACAGAGAAATAAAACACACATGGAAAATTATAGCAGAAACAAGACAACAAAAAGAATTTAACGTGGTTCACCCAATTTGGGCCATGTCCACAAAATTTCAACTATCCAAATCATGAATAATTCCATGCTACAACTCCCCATCCCAACCACTTATAAGAAGCTTTTAGAAGCTTCCAGAAATTAGGGTTTACAAAGTCGACTTTTTCTTTTTCAGTGATGAAGCGAAAAAAGGTGAAAAAAAATTTCTCGGGGGATACCATCCCCGAACCCCTGCCTAGGGCCCAACTCAACCCTAGACCCCATCGAGGATACATGAAGAGTGTACAATACCAAAGAGTGTACAATATAGCATGATCAGTTGCCACATACCAACAATCTCTCACTTGGAGACTGATCAGGCTCCACACCAACACAATCTCCCACTTGGAGACTAATCTTGGAAGACACTGCTACACTTATAGCTCCCACTAGAAATAAGCACCCTGAACCTTGCTACTCTATTATACTTTTAACCATGAAGACCAACCGAAGATGAAGAGGATCTCAACTTCTCCCTTGTCACTGCCTTTGTAAACATATCTGTTGGATTGGCATTTGTATGTATCTTTTCCATCTTTACCTTTCCATCCTCCAACACCGATGGAATGAAATGATATCTTAGTTGTATGTGTTTGGTCTTAGAGTGCAAGGTAGAACTCTTTACAAGATTTATAGTGCTCTGGCTATCTATAAACAAGTGATTTTCAGCCTGCTGTTTACCCAACTCTTCCATGAAAAGTTGTAGTCATATCATCTCCTTTTCTTCCTTTGTTGCAGCAACATACTCTACCTATGTGGTGGATAAAGAAACCACCTTTTGCAATCAAGAAATCCAACTCAGTGCAGTCCCACCAACTATAAATACATAACCTGTGGTACTTTGCCTGGTATCTATATCCCCTGTCAAATCTGACTCAACATAGCCTTTTAAATTTGTATTAGAGCCCCCAAAACATAAACATTTATTGGATGTACCTCTCAAGTACCTAAGAATCCATTTGATCGCATTCCAATGCTCAACTCCAGGATGACTCATGTACCTGCTAACAACTCCTATGGCATGTGCAATATTCAGTCTTGTGCATACGATGACGTATATTAAACTGCCTACAACTAAAGCATATGGTACCTTGGACATTTTTCCTTCCTGCTCTGGTGTCTTTGGACACATATCCTTATTCAATTTGACATGACTTGATAAAGGTGTGCTGACAGCTTTTTCATTCTCCATATGAAATCTTTGCAACACCTTTTCAACATAATCAGCCTGAGATAGAATTTTTTTTTTTTTTCCTATCTCTTGTAATATTCATACCAAGGATTTGTTTTTCTTCCCCCAAATCCTTCATAGCAAAGTAATTTTCTAACTGTTGTTTGAACTCCTTTATGTGATCCGTGTTAGACCCTTCTACAAGCATATCATTAACATATACACATAAAATAATGTAGCTATCTTTAGCTAACCTCTTAAAGTAAACACAATGGTCTGAATTACACCTCTTGTAGCCTTTCTCAGCCATAAAACTATCATATTTAATATACCATTATCGAGGTGCTTGCTTCAAGCAATATAAACTTTTCTTCAATCTACACACTAGCTTCTCCTTACATTTGACCTCAAATCCTTGTGGTTGTTCCATATATATTTCCTCTTCCAAATCACCATGGAGAAAGGCAATTTTAACATCAAGTTAATCTAAATGGAAATCTTCAACATCCACAATACTTAAAATAGTACAAATAGAAGTCATTTTAACAACTAGAGAAAAGATTTCATCAAAATCAATACCCTTTTTTCTGTGTAAATCCCTTTACAACTAATCTAGCTTTAAATATTTTCTTACTTCCATCCTCCTCTTTCAACCTATAAACCCATTTGTTTGGTAAATACCTTTTACCTACAGGCAACTTGCATAATTCCCATATGGACCCCAATGAGGATACATGAACAATGTATAGTACTAAAGAGTGTACAGTATAGCATGATCAATCACCACATACCAACAAAAATCCCCAATGCCTCTATACTCTCTCTGGTTTCCCATCAAATTTATAGCTAAGTATGCCTTCTACATTACCATTTCACTTTGTTAAGGGAATTGGGGGTTTTCTCCTGCAGAGGTGTTTATTTTATTTTCAAGTTCTGTTATAGAAGGGGAGAATCAGGAGCAATCTGTAGTGTGGGGAAAGTGTGTGTGCATAAAACACATTTCGGAGGAACTAGCAGGCAATACAAAGCCCAACAGAGTAATTAAAGATGCTATTATCCATTCTCCCCATTTACATTTCAAGGTTTCTCTTTTTTTTGGCATTTCTCCACCTATGTCGAATCCTATTCCATCATATTTTTCTTCATCCCCGAAAGAAACTTAAATCACCTCCTTTAGGAACAAGGGATGCCATACTGGCAGGAAATGCACACAAGCCCTCACCCCTATGTACCTACCCATATTCATGGCCTCTCCACACACAACAAGCCCATACCTCATTTTTTTTCTACATCAACAACCAATGCCCATGTGAAATGGTCGTTTTGACCTGAATGTGACACTTTGAACTGTACTACTATTAGAAAACATGTAAAAATGAATATTTCATAATCATAGATATAAAAAAACTAAGATATAGCCCTGAATTACTTAGTTTTCAACATAAGATATTTTAATCCCTTTAATGTTGAAATTAATTTTGTTATTTGAATTTTATTTTATTCGAAAATCCTTAATCACCCCTCTTGGATTTCTCCAAAAAGAGATTCAAGTGATGGAAGGTTCTCTTTAGGTATTTCCTTGTTTAAACTTAATTCTAGATTAGGGTAGAAAATGATAGTAATGGTAGTAATGAGAGTACATTTCTAGTTATTTTGAAATTCAAGCACGTCCGCAACTAGTAAAATAAATCACCAATCCAAAATCAATACAAAAGAAGGAATAAAGGTCCGCAACTAGTCTTAGAAGATGATCACAACTTGCAAAGAAGAAATCATCATTTAAAAAAGAGATCATATGTGTTTAAAAATTAGACTACAAGTATTTGAAACTACTAAAAAAGGAGGATGCAGATTTGAAAAAGCCCACAATGATCATTTGTTTCTAATCACAATTTTTTCATATGTCTTGTGCGTAAGTTTTAGGTTAAAGGTCATCACTACTATTATTAAATGATTGAAGGTGTAGAGGTTTAAAGTTGTGCTAGGCTGTTAGCTCCTACATCCATATTGAGGTGCCCAAATTTCCAAATTCACTGTGTAATCAAACTAAAATCTACTTTAAGAACTTTGAGAATGGTAATGATTCAATCAAGGTCGTTTATATTAGTTGGTGTAATTCCCCTTCGAATTCAAGCCATGGCGAAGCGATGAAGCTAGAATTTTTGAAACTCCATCAGTAGTAGAACTCACACAACAAGGAGTGGAGATTCATCTAGTGTTGGTAGAAGAATCAAAAACATGGGCATCAAGTCATCCGACCCTTCAATGGATAAGATTTGATGAGGAGACATAAACTCTTTACTTACCACAACTGAGGGTAACCCATCAATCAGATTTAGTGTTATTGATGCCAACAATATGACATGAATACTTATAAAAATGAATCAAAATAGAGGATTTCCTTCATAATGCTATGTGTAATTTTTCTCCTCCATGATATTAACATAATTGACCTACAAAATATGTATCATAACTTCATAGTACAAATTGGGCTTTCAAAACAATGGGATAAGCTATACTTATGTATCTAGACTTTCAATGCATACATGCAATATATTTCCATAAATTAAAAACTTTAAAAAAAACTTTACCTGTCTATCTAAGATTTCTATACATACATGGATTATTTTCTACCTCTAAAACAATTCAAAAGCTCTAAAGCATGCTTTATATTCCTATCTAGAGTTGTAGTATTGTATTTACTACTTTTGAAAAATGTCAAAAATATCATATTCAACATACACTTGAGTTGTAAGTGATAGATTTTTCTTGTTCTAAGTTCAATGATGGAAAGATCAAGGAGGATTTATAGGTTGGGGATACATAAAACTAGTCAAATTGACTTGAGGGGTTCCTAATCAATTGGCTTGCTACATGTAGAGGGTTTTACAAGAAGTTATATGGGTTGTAGGTTTCATAACACTCAGTGTTTTCCAACCTACAATGAGTGTAATGAAAACTTTATATTATTTAGAGAGTGTGAATATAATGAAATACATCTTCAAAATTTGTCACAATTGTTATTTAGAGTAACAAATTATGTTTGAATTTCGTCATAGGATGGAAAAATAATCACAAGTTGGAAAACATAGTGGGTTGTGAGTGATTTAATTTTGGTTTTTCTAAGCTCAAGGGTGGAGAGATTTGGGATGATTTGTAGGTGGGGGATATAAAACTAACCAAATTGACCTAATGAGTGACTAACCAATTGGGTTGTTACATGTATAGGTTTTTACAATAGTTTGTGGGTTGCAGGTTTCTTAACACCCAATGTTTTCCAACTTGCAATTTTTGTAATGGAAACCTATTCTTATTTTGAGAGTATGAATATAATGAAAGGCACCTTGAAAATTTACCACAATTTTTACTTAGAGTAAAAATTTTGTTTCAATTTCCTCATATGATGGAAAAATAAATGCACAAAATAATTGCAGGTTGTAAAAACATAGTAATAAAACCAAAGGTAATAAAAACAAATGACACAAAGATCACAAGTTTTTAACCCACAAATGATTTCACAATAATATGAGAAATATATTCTTCCAAGTATGTGAATAGATATAAAAGTGATTGTAAATTAGGCCTATGAATACCATACAACCTTCTAGAACACACAAATTCCTTTTCAAATATAGGTGCACCCAAATATACAAGGAAAACATTGAAAAATAATTATAAATCAACACCAAAAAAATTACAATCAAAAGAGAATAGAAAGGAAACATAGATCCCAAAAATCTCTGAATTTAATCAATACAATGGAAGCTAACATTCTTCTCCCTTCTCTCTATACAAAGGCCATTCTTGAAAATTTCAGCTACCACTCTCTTTTCATAAAATTGAATATTATTGTCCCTTTGTAAGGGAGAGAGAGGGGGGGGATGGATATAGGGAGTGATAAGGTGTGAGGGATATAGGTAAATAGAGATAAGGTGGGAGAGCTATGTATAGAATGAGTGAGAGAGAGAAGGAATGAGGGGGGGATAATCGGATGGGTAGGTGGAGAGAAATTGTGTGTGTATGTATAACGAGGGATCTAAGTAGGGTGGGAGAGGTAGAGAGATGTGGTGTGTGAGAGAGAGAGGAGGGGAGGGAGAGGTATAAAGAGAGGGGTAGGTATATTTAGGGAGATGTGGGGTGGTAGGGATAGAGGGAGGGGGAGAGAGGGAAGGAGGGAGGGGTAGGTGGAAAGAGAGAGAGGGGGAAAGAGGGACAAAGGGAGGGAAAGGAAGGTTAAGAGGGATGGTGAGAGAGGAGAGATAAAGAGAAGTATAGAGGTATGGGGCAAGGGAGAGGTCAAGTGAGGTAGCATGGGAGGGATAAAGGGAGAGAGAAAATGAGGGAGATATTGAGAGGTAGGTAGAGAGAGGTAAGGTTGAAGAAATAGAGGGAGAAGTAGGTAGAGAGAGTGATGGGAGATAGGGAAAGGATATAGGGAAGGGGAAATAGAAGTAGAGAGAGGGGGGAGTTGGGAAGGAGGGAGAGGTAGGTTGAAAGAGAGGTGGGGTGGGATGGATTGAGGGAAAGTTAGGTAGAGAGGGAGAGGGCCAATAGAATGAAAAACACTTCGTAAAAGGTTTTACAAGTTTAATATGTTTGTTTAAAGGTAAAATGATAAGTAATACAAATTTACAATTATAAAAATAATAATTTATAGGGATGGTTAGTATCAAATTCTAAACTTGGGTATTTGGTTGTGGCATATAAACAAGTTACCATCGACATTAGTTAATTAATTACTGACTCTCTTTTCACTAAGATATTAGTATACCTTATGTAATTGCAAGGTTGAGACAAATTTTCCAAACACTTATGAATCCAACCTTGCGGAACAAGTGAGCACAAAAATCATATGCAACATGGGGACATCCTAAGGCATATGAGTTGCCTAAGATGAGGATGAACCTCCAAATCATGGGTTGGTCCCATTTGAAAACCTCCTACAAACTACTGAAACTGATTTGGAAAAGGGGAAGAGATTACTTTGGAAATGAAACTCTACTACTAGTAGGAGGTGATGCACCAATTTTTAAAATCTATTAGTTTCTCTAAACAAAGTCAAATTTAAACAAAGAGGTTTGTTTACTCATAACTCAAAACTAATCATGAAATACTTAAATGTCTTATGAGGTCTGTATTCAGTCTTTGTATGAAAGAAAACAATTTTCAAAACCACAACTACTAGAACATTCTAACACAACTCAATAGTTGAATTTAACATGAATTCTTTTGCTTCCATAGTGCATAAACAAGACATATTTTATGGTTTTATAAATAAAACACAATAAATGCATTAGATGATTCATTTTCCATACTAAAAAAATAAGTTTTTTCCGTTCAAGAATGGTTGCTCTTTATTCAATTGAAAGGAATCTTTGTTGTTAAAAATTGAAAATGCTTCTAAAATACTGAAAATACTTTTAGAAATCTTAGTTACAATGCTCTGTGCTTTTCTTTTTATGCAAGTAGAAATAAATAACTAACTGAGAAAGGAAGAATAGAAGTCTTATAGAAGAGAAGCTCATTTCCTGACTGAAAGAAAAGACCGATGATGGACTCCAGCTCTTGAACTCGTGATAAAATTCAACAATGTTTGAACTGATTATCTTCTTCCTTGAAATCTTCTCCAAATTACATGATGAATTTCCTTTGGGTTGTACATGAGATAAAAAAAATTGCAAAAAAGGCCTTAGAATTTCTCTTAATTGATTGTTTACAGGCTAAAAACTTTCATTGACTAATACTTCAACCATGTGGGGTCTTGAACTCAACTAGAACTATTGTATTTGCACCAAAGTTCCATCTTTTTAGGCGTCTAAGTGCACCTTACTGTTTGCATGACCCAACTCATTGTCCTTCTATCTTCAAGGTGATTTATTGATATCACTACCTTGTCATATTTTTTGATCTTTCACCTCTATATTCTATGTTCTTTCTAAGTATTTAAGACTTCCTTTTCTCTACATCACTACCATCTAATTTTCCTAGGACTATACCATATGTTTGTGAGCTTTATATTGTTGATCTCAGGCCATCCTTACCTTGAATTTCATTGTTTTAAAGGTCTGAATCACTTATCATAACCTTATGAATTCCTCTTGAAACACTTTGTTTAGTCCATTAAATGATATTTTGGTGATTAGTATAACTACCCTTCATTTATGCAAGGTAATTATGCTCACTACTTCATGGTATAATGACTGTCTCTCTTTCTGCCCATCACATTGACATTGTTTCATCCTTTCAATGCATGTTCATTATCTTTTTACCATTCAAATATGATGTCCTTTATTTATGTCTACCCATTTAAGGCAAGGTTTTCTACTTATTTGTCATCTAGAAACTAGCCCATGAAAAACAATAATAATAATGAGTACTCGTCATTCTTTCTTTCTATCTATTTTTCACCCTTCTTTAGCCCCTCACAAGGACTACCATTAACCCATTGTCTAGACACTGTTGCTTCACATCTCATAGTCTTAAAATTTCCTTATAATAGTGAATATAAACAATGTCAAAGGTTTTCTTGGTTCTTTTTCTTGACATTGTTACCTTGTATGACTATGATCCCTTTAGTGTTCATGACAAGTTGATGTCCTTTTCAAGCTTTCGTAGTGTATTGATTACTTAAATGTCATCTCCTAATCTCATGGAAAACATCCTTAGTTACTGACAATCACATCATATATCTACTCTCCTTTTCATCCCTTTATCATGTGCATTTAGGATTTCTCATACAGCTATTGGCCCTTTATATTTCATGTTCTACCTTTTATTTTTGTTTGTAGGGTGATATTCTACCTCATTTATAGAGTTAAACTCTTTTAAAAACTTTGCATTAAAGTTGTCCTCCTTTTTCTAGGTGACTGTCTTTTAATTATCCTTCAGTATCTAGTTGACTATCTCTTTAAAAGGTTTCCCTTTGCTAATATGATTGTATTTTCTATCCTTAGTGTCATTCATTGTTATGACTATCTTTCATTTTCCTTTAATGATCCTCCATAATTGCAAGAATTTTCTCTTCCTTGACTTGTTATGATAGGGCTATCCATAGAATGTCATAATTTGGCTTCATTTGAATCATCACCCTTTAATGTCACATGATCCAACCTTCTGCAAGAGTTCTAGGGGCTGCTTTTCTGAGGTTTTCCACTTCATTTTTACTTTAGACAAGTATAAGCTACAAACTAAAATGGATGGAAGATTTAGAGGGACCAAAAATTGGAGATAATTTATTCCATTTACCAATGCTCTGGCCAAATAGAGACTTGAGCTAATATGATAAATATTACAATTATGAGTATGGACATCAACACGCTCCTTAAAGAAGCGCGACTATCTAAACTACAAAACTTTTATAATGCTTCTTGAGTCAAAACCTGCATTTGGAGATGAACTCTCTTTCCAATATGAGCCTCAATATTACCTATGTTTGTTTCCAATAGAGCTTCACATACAAACGGTGAATCTAGAAAACCTACTCCTTGATCAAAGAATATTGGCATATAAAAGACTAAAATGTGTCCTTTCCTTGAAAAATTCTAAGAGAAGCCATATAGTGTGGGTGCATCACAGCCTGATCAAAGCCTATGCATAGTTTTATTTAGTTCTTGATGCAATATGAAGAGTCAAAATGCATACCTGAAAACATGCATTTGGGTGCCTTGAACTAGCATAAACTCCAAGTTATCTTTAGAAATAGTTATTACAACCACTCTAGCCATCATACAAAACTTTGAAACTATTGTGTCAATGATATTCACAAAGTTTGAAACCTTAAAATTTCCTTTTACATGAAATTTCTTCCAGATCTACCTTTTCCCTTTCAATCTTGGACTTGGTGCCTAGTTTTTTGATGAACTCTTGCTTTTTCACTTAATTGCATGTAGATTTTGAGATGATTTTTATGAAAAACCCTCTTTTAACAAGCATGCAAAAAATTTCCAGCCCCTTTTCAAGATGGTTCTAGATAAATAAAAAGGATTCAAACGCCTTTAAACTCAATTTAAATGTAATAAATTTATAGAACCATACTAGAACATTCTACCCATTATTCATAAAAGGTGAAAACTTTGACCTCTTGATCCTATTGTCACATCACAACAAAAAATGGTATAAACTACCCTACTCCCCTTTAGTCCAAAAAAATGCATGAAGATTACTTAGGAGGACTGAATGATAAAACCTAGGTGACATTTGAAACTCAAGGTCTAAAATAGCTAAACATTTGGTGACTTTCAAGGGTGTTTTCTTGCTAAAAATAAAGAACTAGTAACCTTAGCATCCATTGGGAATAGGATTCAATATATGACGTAAAAATACTGAGATCGGACCTTGACATAGCTATTATAAACATTGAAAAAAAAAAAATCTTCTAACTAAACTAGAAATTTGTGCACCAACACTTTGGGAAAGGGGAAGAACTAGACTAAAAAGTGTGCATAAACACATTGGAAATGGAATTTTATCCTACTATGATGCAATTTTGAAATATCACCTCAATAACAGAGCATGAGATGAATCACATCGACTGGGATTAGCGGATCCTCTCCTTCAAGATTTGACAACTAAAAAGAATTGTGTGGCTTGCATTTTGTGATCATGAAAGGACCACTCCACATAGCATCAAATTTGATGTGCTTTCCATGTGTACTTTTCAGCTCATCCCATTTGAGAACAAGATCTCCTCCATTGAAAAATCTTGGGACTACCTTCTTGTCAAATGTCTTCTTCATTTTTTCTTGATGAATCTCTAGATTTTGTAGTGCTTGTCTTCTTGTTTCTTCCAACTCCATCAACTCAGCAAGTCATACTTCCATTAGTTCTTTCTCCATCATTTCCAGCCCTTTGATCGAACTTAGAGTTGGTAACTCTATTGAAATAGGCAGCCTAGCTTCTTTTCCATAAACAAGAACATAAGGAGAATTGCCTGTAGAACTCTTACGAGTAATTTTATCAGCCCATAAGGCTAGTTTCAACTTGTGCTAGTTTCTCTGATTGTCTTCAATGTTTCTTTTGATGACCCTAATCAATTTTTTGTTAGTAGACTCAACCTATCCATGACCTTGTGGATAGTAATTGGACGAAGTGCTTAAAATGATATCATTTTCAACAACCCATTTAGTTATTCTCATGCCTACAAAAGCCAATGCATTCCCTAAAATAATGGAATCAGGGGTACCAAACCTTGCTACTATGTCCTCATATAAGTTTAAGACTATACTTTCATTTTCCCTCTTTAATGCTACAACCTTTGTCCATTTGGTGAATTAATCAGTGGTTGTCAATATCCACGTGTGTCCTAAATTGGAAAGAGGGTTTATTGGTCTAATGAAATCAAGACCCCACTTCATGAATGACTTCTCTACTTGAATTGGATGCAATGGTATGACTGCTAACCTCTTTTTTCTTACAAATATAACACATTTTTGTATTTTATTTTCCATGCATAGGTATCCTTATGCAAATTAGGCCAATAACCAGATATCATGATTTTAAAAGTTGTAGTTCTTAGTGCAAAGTGGCCACCAACTGCTCCATCATGGAATTCTTCAAACACTTTGTTAATTTGATTAGATTTTATGCATCACAATAAAACTCCACGAAATTTCTTTCTACACAAGTCTCCATCCAAAATTACATATGGAATGGATTGAAGTCTGAAATACCTTCATTTTACATTGTTTAGGACTTGTGGACACTCATCAGTTTGGAGGGAATACATCATTTCTTGAATCCAACTTGAAGGATGAGTTGCTACAACATCTTGATCTTCATTATTTAACACAAGGAAAACCTCCTCTTCAATTTTGTTTTTGTCCTCAACATTACTAGCTAGCTTCTCACACAATCCCTTACCTCTTATAAGCTTTGTGACTTTGATTTATATGTCATATTCCATGACTTTGGTTATCCAACTAGCCCTCTTATCATTTAAATACTTACTCAAAAAAAATTATTTAACCATTCGATGAGAAACCATAAGATGTATCTTGTTATTTGAAATAAAATTCCTAATTATTTAATTATTTTAAGGCTTCTAATGATACTAAAGCATTTTTTCCAAAAAACTGTAACTTTTCTCATAATCTTTTGTTGTGCGGTTTTTCACACACGCCCCACTGAAAGTAGGGACCCTCTCTGCTTGGTCTTTTGGCTCTTTTCTGTGGCTTTTCCTTTTGGGCTTGTCTTTGAAAATCTTGTGATTTTGGGTTTTGGTGCTTTGGTCCTTTGGCCCTGGGTCTTAGTTACCTTTGAATGTTCCTTAATGCTTATCTTGTTTGTAATGTGCCCCTATAGAGCTAACACTTTGAAAATTTTGAGTCTTTGGGTCAATCTCAGGTTTTTTTCCTAGTTTCTGGATTTTCCTCCCTTGGTAGATTTCCCCAACGGCCTGGAAAAATCGATGGGGATTGGTTTTGCACTGTCTTCGGAGATTTTAGTGCTTTGCAGAATTTCGTCTTCCCCAAAATTTTCCAAATTTCCTTCACCTCATTGAATTCTCGAGCCGCGTCTTTGGTTGTCTTGTTGCGGTGATGTGATTTACCGCCTTACCCCAGGGGTCTGCATTCTGAGGTGCAATAATGCGGGGGCAGTTCATCTAGTGGAGTAGTGTGGTGGTACTATGATGTTTCAGGTGTCTCCAAGCTATTTCGCGATTATGCGGTATATCGCCATACCGCGAGGGCTTCACCCTTGGCTTGCAGTGGTGCGGTTTACTGCCATACCTCAAGGGTAGGATTGGTTGCTTGTGGTAGTGCGGTTTTGATCACCTTGGAGGAGTTAGAAGGTCATATTTTTCAATGAACAACTTGGGAATTATATTGATTTTGTGAGAATCCATTGCCTTAGGAAAATATTTAAATCCATTACTCCTTCATTTTCTCGAGATGTGTTAAGTCTTGCTGGTTTCGAAGATTTCCATCCCCAATGAAATTTTTCGAAGATCTATTATTTATCATGAATTGAAAGGATTCATGGGTTAATTTTTAATGATTGTGCATTGCATGGTTGATTTGGCTCATTTGAAGGTATTTGCAAGTGTTTCTTGAGTATTGGATGTCGATTGAGTAGCTTTGCATGTTGGTTGTGCTTTCATCACTAAAATCCGCTTGGCCCGAAACTCCCCGAATTTCCTTCCTGACCTGAATTCTGTGAAGGGGTGAAAATTCTAAACTTTGAGAAAGGATGATTTAATGATATTTTAAGGGATTTTGATGGTTGTTTTGATCTCTTTGGTGATTGAATATGTTGTTTGTGATTGACTAACTTGGATTCTCATGCTATATTGGATACTTATTGTGGCCTTTTGGATGCAAGTTGGGTCGAGTATGTCGTTGCTAGCAGGGTTGGGAGGAGGATGGGTGTACTTTAAAGATGTTGTGAGATCCATAGGATACAATCAAGTACACTTTACGGTTGCAGGTAGGTAAAACTCACACATGCACAGGAAGGTTTTTCAGCATGCTCATTGGCCAGTCACCTTAGTTGGATGTGACATGGAGAATTAGAATAGGTTGGAATAGATCAGTCATTGGAGATGCCCAACTCAGCTATCGATCGGTGGCCCATTTTCAAACTCACATTGCGCACATGTTACCATTCTTCTGCTTTGCGCTGGTGGGACATTAATGGCATAAGGGACCTGCGGGGTTTGTTGAATCTATATTGGGATTTGTAGAGAGGAGGAGGGTGCCTCAGGCACTCAATGCGGGGTCACGATTTAATGCAAGTTTTCTAGGGATGATTTGGTTGGTGGTCGACCTTCTTTGTAACCCTAGCTCAGGCTGGCACAAGAAAAAGTCTTTATAAGTATGGCATTTCACCTCATTTGTAAAGGGTTAGACAATGGGTTAGTTTTTTAGAATTAGATAGAAGATAGACTAGAAGATTAGAGTAGAAGGTTAGAGTTAGGAGTTATTCATATTTCAAGCAAGTGCTATAACATAGAATATCAGAATTGTTGCTATTACTGGTGATTCAATGCAAGTGAAGACATTTTGTTATTATTGGTGCCTTCTTTAGATTGATTAATCTTGCATGATTCTTATTCTACCATTAAAAATTGATTGGAAATGTTTGAATGCATTTTAGATTTAGAGTTAAATGATTCGATAGTGCTTGTGATTTAGTGCTTGGAGTGTTGTAGTAATCTTTGGTTCATACTTTGGGGAGCTTCTTGGTTGTGGGTTTTCTATGCAAGGTCAACCTATACCAGATATTTATGTGCTTAGTTCAATTGTGGGCATTCATCTAGTTCAATATAATGAATGTTTATGATCTAAAAATATTTAATTCCTTAGAATATTGCACTGTTTCTATGAGATTGCAAGTATAGCCTGGGTTAAGAAGAAAATAGTTTTGAGGGATTGGTTTGTTCCAAGTATTTCATCATTAGTATTGTTGATTCTAGGAGTAGTATTAATCTTAGGATTTCCGAAACCCTTATCTTTTGTTATTTCTTTGAACTGTGGTTAAACCACGAATTCGATTATCATTATATTGCAAAATATGATAGGTTTAAGGTTTCAAGTATTTTTTTTGTAAGGTCCATTGTGATTACCAACATTTTCACATTTATCACTGAGTTTTTTTGTTGCAAGTCATGACCTGACACCCAAGAGACCTTGGGGTTATCTCTTTTTCAATAGAGATTGACCTTTCAAGAAAGATAGGATACTATATATTTTGTCTGAGTTGTTGTTGTGCAGAAAACACCATCAATAGGATTTTTTAAATGCCCTTTCTCCTGAGAGGCTCAGAAGGAGAACCAAATCTACACCAGAAGAAGAAAAATAGTTTCAAGAATTTCCACCTCCAACTAGGTCAAGAAGGACCAAAAGAAGGGAGGAGTCACCATCCACCTCATCATTTCCACCATCTTCGCCCTCATCCATCTCATCTTCATCTAATTTTGAGGTTGGTTCCATTCAACAACCCCAACCAATCATCAATTAGTCGCTTCCACCTCCACCTGTACCAATGGATTTCTTGGCGAAGAAACCATCACCTCTATCTGTCAATAACTACAATGTTATGCCCAAGAACCCTTAGAATTTTTTCTCTAAGTTTCACGTAAATGATCCTAATAAGACAATAGAGGGGAATATTAGGATTTTTTAGACTTATTTGAGAGATAGATGGATTAATCATGAGTATGTTCCATACAAAATTTTCCCTTATTCTTTGGGAGAGGAAGCCTTTTATTGGTACAACCATTTACCTATTGCATCAATCCATAATTGGGCTAAACTTGAGGCTGCATTTCTATAGAAGTTTAAAATATCCATCAGTGTTAATGAGCTCTACATGAAGTATACTAGGGTTAAGAGAGAAGTTAATGAGCCTATAGGGTCGTTCAACAATAGGTTCCACCATGCATGCACTATATTGAAAGCACCCTATGTTGTGGATGATTCCATTACCTTAGAGGTCTATTTTGAAGCCCTTGATAACCTTACATCCAACTTCCTTAAGTGGAGAACTAATCCCCAAAATACCTTGCTCACTGCATATACAGAGGTTGTTAAGGTCAGTATAGATCTTAGAAAACACTTATCAGGACCCCTACCATCTTTGAGACCAGTTGCTCATCCTAGGAAAGTCCAAGCTCTTAACCAAGCACTAACTAATCACACTCCCATTATGAATCCCATTCCACATCTGCCTTTGGTTTCACACCTAGTTCATCTAATAAGTCAGGCCCACCCAATGCCCAGTTATCCATAGCAGGGTGCCAATCAACCCCTTCATCCACAACAATAGACCAGTTTCCCTACATATTTATAGAACTCAAAAGTTTTGAATCAGTCTATTGTTCTAGAAGGAGTGTCAGGATACCCTCCAAACAATGTGAATTCAGTGCCTTACAGTAGTCCTAACCAGGGCCTGGTAAGGAGAGGTTAGATGAGCTAACCGAGCAAGTAAAGAAACTGAATATGGAGGTAACCTACTTGAGGAACTAGAATGGACAACTCCAAGCTTCTCATAGGATCATGCAATCAAATTACAATAGGGAGAACCAAGATGTTGCACAAGAGCAGAACTTTGACAGAGGAACAAAAAATAGAATTTTGAAAGAGGACAAGGTTTTGGCTAGAACTTTGATAGAAAAAAACAAGGTAGACAAGGGTTTGAAAGGAGACAACCACTTAGATAGAATAGGTCATGGAACACCAGACCTAATAATGGAGGATTCCCCACTGTACTAGATCAACCTTCCAATCAAGAATAGCCTCTTAGTAGAGTATATCTAGCTAAAGCAGCTTTGTCAAGGTGGTGCAAGCTTCACAAGACAAGCCAACACTCTGAGTTGGATTGTCTTGAATTTCAAACTATTGTTTCCATCTTTCAGTATGAAGTTGAAAACAACTCCACTGGTCAGGAATTGGTACCTTCAAATCCTTATGATTCCCCAGTTTTGGTGTTGAATCATGCTCATTTCCTGAGGGATGAGGAGAATGAAACAAAAGAGAATTCAAGTGGCCAGAATGAGGAGGTTGAACAAGTGTTGAATGAAGATGAAATTTATCAGTTATTTAATGAAGAAACTAAGAATGATAATGGTCCCTTGGGTGAGGAGGAAGCTGGTGTTGAAGAGGTACATATGTTTCAACAACCTACAAGAAAGTATGATTTGAGGAATAGGCCCAATAGGAATCCACCAGCTGGTGGTCTATTTACTACATCTACTCCTACAAACCATTCTACCACTCCACCGAACCCACATGCTAGTAATAATCTATCTTACCCTCATGTCCCAACACAATAATTTGCAAAAGGAGGACAACCTAAGGCGTCAAAAGGGAGCAATGCTGATACAAAAAAAGATAAGTAGACTGGTCATTCTAAAGAGACCCATGTCAACATGAATGTGGAGCAATTAGAAGAATATGTGACTGAGCAACTCGAGAGGGTAAAGGTGAGTCTTTCTTCTTTTGAGTTGTTAAGGGTCCCTGAGATCATAAATATAGTCCCAGGGTCTTTTAATTCAAGTAAAGTAGCACAAGGAGTAGCAATCAATGAGGCAATTGGTAGGCCTCCTAGTTCACAAGCACCTAAAGGCCTAAGTCAAGCACCACCTGGAGATAGAGGGAAAGAAAAAGATAAGAATCAGGTTGCACAAGTTGAAACTCATTTGATTTTGTTCCAGGGAAAAATGGAAAACCCTCCCTTCCTGATTTTTATTCGTATCTTTGGGAAGAATCTGCACAATTGTGTTTTGGACTCGGGAGAATCTAAAAATGTTGTGCCCTTTTCTATCTATAGGGCTCTAGGTATTACCCCTATAGCCTCTTAGAAGAAGGTCACCCAATTGGACAAGACAAAGGTAAATATAGTGGGAGAATTGAACATGATTCCCATGCAAGTTGCTTCAGATCCTAGAGTGCAACAGGTACTTAATATTTAGGTGGCAGATATTCCTGACACTTATGGTTTGATCTTGGCTCGAGATTTCACCAAGGCACTAAATGGATACACATCCACAGATCATTATCACATGTGGCTCCCCTGGAAAGGATTCCCAAATCAAATCAGAATTGAGAGAGAGCCCTAAATGAAGTATGTGATCACTAAATATCATAATACTTTGAATGAGATATTGGTGTCAGAAGTTAGCATGGGGAACTACATCCTGGATGCCCATGTTTCAGATATAGAAGAATTATTTATGTTGCAAAGCTTCTTTGATGAATCCACATCAAAAGCCAGCAGTTTTGAAGTACTCTTGAGAAAGCAAAGGAACTTGATGATCAAGAAGATAGACAACTCAGTTTGCTAGATAATTTCCAAGAGTTTATCTGGAAGTGCGTGGAGGATCAGATCCAGCTGGGTAGAAATATGAATTTTAAAGAATTGTTGCTCCCTAACAGGTGCAGAGTTTAAAATTCTCCTCAATCTGAGTTGGAATGTTGCATGTGTCAGATTGCAGTGGAACAGATATAAAGATGCATTAATCCAACCCCAGTTGTCGGATGGGGTGCACCAAGCATTCAGAATGATTCAAAAGGAAAGATCCCAATGCCTCCTAAAGAACCTCCTAGTGGCAGCAAGAATAGGGGTAGTTCAAGGAAATCAGGGGCTGGTGGTTGCTGGACATTGAGATTTGATGGATCCAAATCAAAGCATGGTGTTGGAGCAGGACTTGAACTGATCAGCCCTAAAGGTAAAACTTATTTTTCTGCTTATAGAATCCAGTTCCAATGCACTAATAATGTAGCTGAGAGTATGAGTCTTTGGTCCATGGTTTATTACTGGCATTGAGAAAGAAATTCAGGATCTTGCAAGTATTTGGAGATTCTGAGCGGGTAGTTAAACAAGTAAGGAAACAATACTCGTTCCATGATAGAAGAATGACCAACTACAGGCACAGATTATGGGATCTCATTGAAGGATTTGATTCCTTCAAAATCCAGTTGATCCCTCAAAGTAAAAATCAAATTGCATATTTTATGGCACAAGCAGCTAATACATTGCAGCTCTTATCGCTTTCAGGTTTGAAGAAGTTCACTATAGAGCTCACTCTAGTACCCTCAGTACCTGATATTGTAACCAATTTCTAGGTATTTGAAGATGACAAACATATTATTGATTTCATCACTATTTGTGATGTGTTTGCTTCTCAGGTGATTGATGAGGCAGAACCTCAAGAGGTTGAAATTGACCTAGAAGGGGTCATCAACTTGAAAACTAATACCATCCCAAGAGGTATGGTGCAACTAGAGATAATATTTGATTTGGATAAGATAAAAGACCAAGAAAAACAAGTGAAAAGGGAGTCCCTTAGTATTCAATGTGAAACAAACAATATGGGGACCTAGGATGGTGTGAAAAACATTTTTATAGGTAAAGAGTGCACTCCATAGGAAAGGAGGGGAATTATTGATGCATTACACACATATCAAGATTTGATAGCCTAGAGTTATGAGGACTTAAAGACATATGATACTTCGATCATTACACACACCATTCCCTTGAAGTCAAATGTTAAACCATTCAGGCAAAGACAAAGGCCAATTAATGCCTTGTTAGAACCCATCATTCAGAGGGAGATGCAAAAGCTACTTTTAGCATGAATCATATTTCTATTAAGACACTCTACATGGGTTACAAAATTGGTTCCAATAAGGAAGAAAAATGGAGAAATCAAACTGTGTGTTGATTTCAGGAACCTTAACAAGGCATCAGAAAAGGACAACTATCCAATTCCTTCCCTGGATGAAATACTTCAAATTATCAATGGATCTCAGATGATGTCTTTTCTAGATGGGTACTCTGGATACAACCAGGTTATGGTAAAATATGAGGATAGGCACAAAACTACCTTTACTACAAAATGGGGGACTTTTTCCTACAGAAGAAGGCCCTTTGGGTTAATCAATGTTGGAGCTACATTCCAGAGAGCAATGGATATTTCTTTCAAGGACATTATCGGTAAGTGCATAATTATCTATATGGATGATTTGACAGTTTTTTCTACAAAAAGAGATGATCACATAATGGATTTATGCAAAGTATTCCAAAGGTGCAGAGAATTTGGCATCTCACTTAATCCAAAGAAATGCATTTTTGGAGTCAATGAGGGAAAACTGTTAGGGCATATCATTTTAGAATGGGGTATTGCCATTGATCTGGAAGGAGTGGAGGCTATACTAAAAATTTAGCCTCCTCCAAGCAAAAAGGAAATGAATTCATTCTTCAGGAAAATTAAATTTTTCATAAATTTTATCACAGGATTTGTAGAGATAGTCAAGCTCTTGAATGCTATGCTGAAACAAGAGGCAAAAGTTGAATGGAGTGTAGAAGCTAAGGAGGCATTTGTAGAAATCAAGAGAACTATTGTTGAGGCTCCAGTGTTGGTAAAATTGAATTATGCCAAGCCTTTTTACATATACTCATTTTCTTTCAACCACTCCCATGCTAGAATTTTAACTCAAAAGTCTGATCAAGGTGATGAACATCCCATAGCTTTTATGAGTGATCCTTTAAAGGATGCAGAACTGAGATACCCTAATGTGGAAAAGAAAGCCTATTCCCTAGTCTAAACTGTGAAGAAGTTCAAACACTATATACTCATAAATAAGGTCTTTTCCATAGTACCTAATCCTACAGTCAAGTTGTTGTTGATGCAGAATGAGTTGGGAGAATGCAAATCCATGTGGGTAACTATGTTGCAGGAATATGATATTGAGATCCAACCCATGAAATTGGTGAGAGGGTAGGGATTGAAAAAAAAATGGTTTAAATGGGTCCTAACCTCATGGCTCAGCATTATCACCTCCAAGAAGTGTCTCTAGGGGACTGGTATGATGAAATTATCTACTATTTGTTGAACCAAAAATTTCCTAGACACCTTAATGTAGTTCAAATGAGAAATTTACGTCTGAAGAGTGACAGTTTCATGATGAAGGGAGTTGTCTTGTATAAGAGAAATCATGAAGGTGTTTACTTAAGATGTCTAGGGAAAGAAGAGGTTGGGAGAGTGATGTCTGAATTTCATGTAAAATATGGCATAGGGCATGGTTCAACACCTTCCACTGCAAATCAGATCTTGAGAGTAGGCTATTACTAGCCTACCCTGATCAGGGAAACACATAACCATGTGAGGGTGTGCCATGTATGTCAGACTGCAACAAGTAAGGAGAAACATGCAACCCTTCCTCTTCAACCTGTTATAGAGGTAAAACCATTTGCACAATGGGGAGTGGAATTTATAGGTCCAATCAATCCACCTTCATCTATAGGCCATAGGTATATTCTCACCGTAATTGATTACTTTACCAGATGGACTGAGGCTCTTGTATGCAAACAATGCACTTCTGAAGTGGTAATCAATTTCATTGAATCATGTACCATTAATCACTTTGGATGTCCATTGGCTTTGGTTTGTGATAATGGCCCTTCTTTTGCATCATTGAAGTTTTCTAACCGGGCTTATGATCATGGGATTTACATAAAATTTGCATCAAATTACTATCTGTAGGGTAATGGGTTAGCTGAGTCCTCTAATAAGAACCTTTTGATAGTCATCCATAAACTATTAGAGAAGAATCTTAAAGATTGGTACACCCAACTAAGATTTGTTCTTTGGGCAGACTACACCAGACAAAAAACATCCCTAGGAACCTCTCCTTATCACTTAGTGTATAGTTTGGAATCTGTATTTCCCATCTAGCTAAAGATCCCTACCTTGCAATTTATTAATGAATATTATGATGGAGAGGATAAATGTGAAGCCCGCTTGGCTGAACTATTGCACCTTGAAGAGATAAGAGATGAAGCCCTAGAAAAATTCGCCAAGCATCAAGGTGTAGTGAAGAGATGGTTTGATAGGAGATCCAAGGTGAAAGCCTTTAGAATCTCTGACTTGGTTCTCTATTGGGATAAAGCCCATGATCGAAAAGGGGAGCATGGAAAATTTGTCAAACTTTGGCTTGGCCCTTATTATATCGCAGAGATTTTGGGAGATAATGATTTTTGTTTGAGAACCCTCACTGGAGAGGATATCCCACTGCCTATCAATGGGCAGTATTTGAAGCATTATTTCTAGTCCTGAGTTGTTTGCAACTCTTTCCTTGTATATAGGTAGATTAGGTTTCCTTTCTATTTTTCTATTTTTCTTTTGGTTAGATTAGGGTTTCTTTTGTTTGTTTTTCTCATTTTCTGCTTGTGGTTAGATGGGTCCGCTTTGGTTGATTTTCTTTTATGTCCTACTCTTTCTTTGGGTCTTCTTCCTTTCTTTTGGGCCTATTGTATCTGTATAAATAGCTACTTGCTTGGGGCTATTCTATGGATCTATTTTACAAACTTTAATAATATTTTTGGAATCAGTTGATGGAATTCCTTCATCTAATGTTGCATATGTTTGGAATTGGAGTTACTTGATTAAGTCAAATTCTAGAATATATTTGGGTCTCATACTTTCACACAAATCTTAAAGTTTATGAGGTTGCATATGGTCCTTATGAGGTCTACCTAGGTGAAAAATCTTATATTCTGATCTAGCACCACTATGGTTCTCATCCCTGAGTGTGGGATTCATTGCTTACAAGGTGAAAAGGAAAGTTTAAAAGATCTCAAAGAGAATATAAAAAAAAGGGAAATAAAATGTTGACAATCAAAGAAATGTTCACCTTATTAGGAGTATCCTAGTATCTCTACTAGGGCTATGGACGCCTGGCTAGAAGTAGAGCTATGCTAGGGAGAATCACAATGATAACCTCATCGGGGCTGTGGACACCTAACTAGCAGCGAGGATCTATCCAGGTTGCTTTTGGATTTGGAATCCTTATGTAGCCCTATTAGACTAAGTTTGGTCCCTATTGCAATTGAGGGAAGGGAAATGAATGCCTAAACACACACTTTGACCCAAGTACATGAAAGGTTTGCTTGTTTGTGATTTCTGAAACCTTGTTCATAGGGTGACCTGATGTAAGGACCAAAACCAGAGATTCTGGGTTCCTAATTCCAATTTTTCATTGAAATGCCTTGGAGCATTTCCCAAGCGGAGTCACCATTTGTTGTGCAGTTTTGTACACACACCCCATTGAAATTAGGGACCCTCTCTACTTGGTATTTTGGCTCTTTTCTATGCCTTTTCCTTTTGGGCTTGTCTTTGAAAATCTTGGGATCTTGGTTTTTGGTGCTTTGGTCCTTTGGCCCTGGGTCTTGGTTACCTTGGAATGTTCCTTAATGCTTATCTTGCTTGTAATTTTCCCCTATTGAGCTAACACTTTCAAAATTTTGAGTCTTTGGGTCAATCTCGGGTTTTTTTCCTGGTTTTGGGATTTTCCTCCCTTGGTAGATTTCCTTGATGGTCTAGAAAACCCAACGGTGTCTGGTTCTGCACTATCCTCAAAGATTTTAGTGCTTCACAGAATTTTGTCTTCCCCAGAATCTTCTGAATTTCCTTTGCCTCACTGAATTCTTGGGCTACATATTTGGTTGTCACTTTGCGGTGGTGTGATTTACTGCCTTACCATGGGGATTTGTATTTAGAGGTGCAGTAGCATAGGGGCAATTCATTTGGTGTGGTAGCACGGTGGTATCGTGATATCACAAGTGTCTCCAAGCCAAGTCGCTGTTATATGGTATACAACCATACCGTGAGGGCTTTGCACTTGGCTTGCGGTGGTGCGGTTTACCACCATACCATAGGGGTTGGATTGGTGGCTTGCGGTAGTGCAGTTTTGATCACCTTAGAGGAGTTAGAAGGTCATATGTTTCAATGAATGGCATGGGAATTATGTTGAATTCACGAGAATTCATTGCCTTAGGAAAATCCTAAAATCCTTTCCTCCTTCATTTTCCCAAGATGTGTTAAGTCTTGCCAGTTTCAGATATTTCCGTCCCCGACGAATTTTTTTGAAGATCTATTATTTATCATGAACTGAAAGGATTCATGGGTTAATTGTTAATTATTGTGCATTGCATGGTTTATTTGGCTCATTTTAAGTTATTTACAAGTTTTTCTTGAGTATTGGATGTCGATTGAGTAGATTTGCATGTTGGTTGTGCTTTCATCGCTAAAATCTGCTTGGCCCGGAATTCCCCAAAATTCCTTCCTGACTTGAATTTCGTGAAGGGGTGAAAATATCAAACATTGAGAAAGGATACTTTAATGATATTTTAAGGGATTTTGATGGACGTTTTGATCTCTTTGGTGATTGAGTATTTTTTTGTGATTGAATAACTTGGATTCTCGCTCTATATTGGATACTTTTTGTGGCCTTTTGGATGCAGGTTGGATTGAACATATTGTTTCTAGTAGGGTCGAGAGGAGGATGGGCATACTTTAAAGATGTTGTGGGATCCGTGGGATACAATCAAGTACACTTTGTGGTCATGAGCAATTAAAACTCGTGCGTGCATGGGAAGGTTTGTCAGCATGCTCATTGGTTGGTCACCTGTGTTGGACGTGACATGGAGAATTAGAATAGGTTGGACTCGATTGAATTCATTGGAGATGCCCAACTCAACTATCAATTGGTGGCTCATTTTCAAACTCACATTGCATGCACGTTATCATTCTTTTGCTTCACACTGGTGAGACATTAATGGTGGAAGGGACCTACAGGGTTTGTTGAATCTAAATCAAGATTTGTAGAGATCTGAGGTTGATCTGAGGAGGGCACCTCGAGCACTCAATGTGGGGTGGAGATTTAATGTGGGTTATCTAGGGCCGATCTAGGTTGTGGTTGACCTTCTTTGTAACCCTCGCTCGAGCTGGCATAGGATGAAGTATCTATAAGTATGGAATTTTACCTCATTTGTAAATGGTTAGACAGTGGGTTAGTTTGTTAGAATTATATAGAAGGCAGACTAGAAGATTAGAGAAAAAGGTAAGAGTTAGGAGTTAGTCATCTTTCAAGCAATTGTTGTAACAAATAATATCATAATTATTGTTATTACTGGTGATTCAATGCAAGTGAAGACATTGTGTTATTATTGGCGCCTTCTTTGGATTTATTAATCTTTCATGGTTCTTATTCTACCATTAAAATTGCTTGGAAATGTTTGAATGCATTTTAGTTTTAGATTTAAATGATTCAATAGTGCTTGTGATTTAGTGCTTGGAGTGTTGTAGCAATATTTGGTTCATACTTTGGGCGGCTTCTTGATTGTGGGTTTTTTGTCCAAGGTCAACCTGTACTGGATATTTATGTGCTTAGTTCAATTGAATAAATGTCTATGATCTAAAAATCTTTAATTCCTTAGAATATTGCATTATATTTGTGAGATTGCAGGTATAGCTTGGGTTAAGAAGAAATTAGTTTTGAGGGATTGGTCCATTCCAAGTATTTTATCATTAGTATTGTTGATTCTAGGAGTAGTATTAATCTTAGGATTTCTGAAACCCTTATCTTTTGTTATTTATTTGAACTGTGGTTAAACCAAGAATTTTAGTATCATTATATTGCAAAATCTAATAGGTTTAAGGTTTCCAGTATTTGTTTTGTAAGGTCTATTGTGATCACCATCATTTTCACATTTATCACTGAGTTTTTTTTCTGCAAGTCATGACCTGACACTCAAGAGACCTTGGGGTTATCTCTTTTCAATAGAGATTGATCTTTCAAGAAAGATAGGATACTATATATTATGTTTGAGTTGTTGTTGTGCATAAAACACCATCAACACCTTCCAAACCTTGGCTAAAGAAGGCTATTGGCTAATCTATCCCATCTTCATTTTGTTGCACCAACATAGTTGAGATGGTATCAATGCTCCCAAAGGCATATGCTTGGTATAAAACTTCTCATAAAATTGATTCTTCCTAAGAAGCTTTATAAACCCTTTCTGTGAGTAGGTAAAGGTAAGGCTAAGATTGCACTTACTCTTTCAGGATCTATTGTAATACCCTGCTTTGAAACTATGCGATGAAGAATTTTACCTTTATGGAAAACAAAGATGCACTTCTTAGAATTGAGAGAAACACCATATTCCCTGAAACTCTCAAAGATTTTCCTTAAGTGGTCAAAATTTTCATTAGCATCTTTAAAAAAATAGTTATGTCATCAAGATAATCAAGTACACACTTGTTCAAGAGTTATTAGAAAGCCATGTTCATATCTCTTTGGAAAGTTTCCCCTAAATTAGAAAATTTGAAGGGAATCTTTTTATATGCCATGGTTCCCCATTTCGTGGTAAAAGTAGTTTTGAATTGATCTTCTTCTTTTACTAAAATCTAATTGTACCTTGAAAAACCAACTAATAATGAAAATATGTCAGAACATGATACAACTTGTAATATTTGTTCCATTGAGGGTAGAAGATAATGATATTTGAGGGAAGCTCTATTTAGATCTCTAATGTCAACATATAACCTGATGTTTCCATTTTATTTTCTTACATGTACCAAATTAGACACCCCATATGTATTCTTAATAGGGAAGATGATATTACCTTGGATTAGCTTATTTAGCTTTGTTTTCATGAGGTGTTGCAAATTTGGATTCAAAGGCCTTTTATCTCTGTATCAGTAGTTTTGCATTGGTTTCCAACTCAATGTTGTGTTGAGCCAATTCAAGGTTAAAACCCTTTAAATCTCCATATTCCCAAGAAAATACATCATCAAGTTCTTGGAAAAGTAAAATAAAAACATGTTTTCTTCCCTGGTACATACCTTGCCAAGTTTTAAGAGCTTATCTCTGAAGATTTCAATGGGGTCATAATGTTCTTCTTTTATTGACATGTCGGCTCTATCTTTCCTCACTTGATCATCAGTGTTAAAAATAGATTCTAAATTTACCAATATTTTTTGAACCTTATTTGACTTCAACTTTAGAGTCTGATTATCATACTAGTGTTGCCACTTTTGTTGATTCCCAACTACAAATTCAGCCTCTTCAATCAAAAAGTTTATAATTTGTTCATTGCTTTCAAACACTTGTCAATTGGTGTTTTTATTTGGAACTGATGGCCTTACTACCAATTTTACATACTATTGTACTTCAACATTTTTTACCTCATTTGGAATATCAATTGTGAACCCATGGCAACCAATCATTCAACTTCTATATTCCAATTTCTTGGTATGGATAGCAAGTTAAAAGCGTCAAATTCTCTAATAAGAGCCAAAATTTTATGCTTATACAACTTGAGAAAATCATTTTTAGTTACATTGAAATTTCTCACTCAATTTTCTACCGATTCACTATCCCCAAATACCTACAAGAACTTGATATTTTTATTTCTTACCCACAATAAGCCATGAGTGATTGGTTCATACTCTATTATATTATTAGTGCAACCGAAAGAAAACCTCATAGCTAATTAATATCTCACCATTAGGAGAGATCAACATAGCACCTCCACCAACACCAAACCTACTTCTTGAGCCATCAAATTACAACTACCAAAGTTGATTAGACTGTTGTTCACACTACTATTTTACATACTTTACTAGGTTAGGGGTAGCTACATCTTGCTTATGAATCATGTAAATCCCTAGTCCTATTGCATCCATATGATTCAAAGCATCAACTTTATGATTTTTAGCTGCCCACTCATCTAATATTAGATTAGGTATGTCTTCTATGAGAGTGTTGAGATCTTGGATAATGGATTGTTCCTTGTGTTCATGAATGATAAGATTTGCATTTATAGCATTAAGAACTATAGACATGTAAAATTGACCTAACATATATTAAATATCCTAAATGACATTTTCTCATCATCGACATCATTATCATCGAAAAACACTACATTTCACATCAAATACATTAAAAAACCATAATTTATCCTATTAATTGAATAATACAACATTATTTAATTAATTCACTTTTTCATCATTTTTTGACCAAATAAATAAATTTCATTTGTTTAATAAAGTCCTAAACCCCTAATTTCTCCTATTAATTGAATAATACGACATTATTTAATTAATTCTCTTTTTCACCATTTTCAACCAATTAAATAAATTCCATTTATTTGATATAGTCCTAATCTAACTTTATTCCTCTTGATTAATTAAATAACATAAATTATTTAATTATGTCGCTAATTCACTTTATTCCCCTAATTCAATTAAATTATTAAAACATAATAGTTTAATTAAATCATTTTTCCCTAAACATGAATAATTAAATAAATTCATAACATCATCAAAAATCAAATAAATCAAATGCAACTTTATTTACAAAAGTAAAACCTGATTTGCACATTCAAATCCAAAAATATCAATTAATTAATTATCCTCACCCACTTTCATGATTGAGAAAATTATGATCCCCCAATTGCTCACTCTGATTGGCTAACTAATCCATCTATTTCCTGACTAATCAATGTATTCCTCAATCCCATAGATTATTCAATCTATTTCTTCAATCACACCAATGAAGTAATCAAAATGCACAGATTATTCCCATCTAAATCCTCTCAATGGTTCTCAACCATTGATCTAAATATTCTACTATGTAATCTAGATCATTTATTTCAAAACACAAAATCTATATAATAACCATCTTCCTTCTCAAAAAATAATTAGAGAAAGATCATATGAACAAGGAAGTAATGCAGGAACCCTAATTGACATTTTGACAAAGTTTCACATATATTTTTGATCCACACGTTCTTCAATCTTTTGCATGCACAATGGAGGCTTCATATTGAATTGAGCAAACCAACATATGTCAATATGGATACACTTCAACATGGGATGGTAAATTTATCTTTCTCTTTTAATTCATGTTGTTATCTTAGGATTTCATTTGTTTATTTCAATAGCTTAAAAATTCATTCATGAGTAATGGGCATAGATCTTAGTTTTTGTTTGAATTATATTAGCTTCAATTCTTACACTTGATTTGTATTGACAACCATCAATTTACCCCTTACACATTTTGGCATGCCCAGTGGGACCACGATCCTTAGAACTAATTGTTTCATGAGAAAAAATTGAAGTTGCAAGTTCTGGAAAGGCACAGGAAAAATCTTCACATAGAAGCTACAGGAAATTCATGCACTAGATTTCACGTTTTTCACACACTTGACCTTTTTCTGGCCATATTTGACTTTTTGTTGTGCTTTTGCAAAAATACTGAGTCATACTTGATATTTTAAGTCACTTTTGCTCTATGATAGAGGCCACTTTTTACTTTTTTGTTCGCTTTTGACTTTTTGGTTCACTTTTTCTCTATTGAATTTTGTCTAAAAGTTGAATGTTAATTTTTGATTTCTAACACTAATGGGTACTTGATTTGAATGTTTGACACGTTCTAATGTTGTTTATGCAGGATTTGCAGAAGTATAACTGGTGTTTATTAAAGAAAATTAAGACATTTATTCCAAGGAAGACGAATGGCCGAAGAATTTTAAATTTTCAACGCTTTTGTAGTTAGAAAATTTTAATTTGGTGCTTAAAGAGAACCCCACAAACAAACATTTCAATTTTGGTCCATATAAAATGATTTTTTTGAAGCTTTCATAGTTAGAAAACTTTAATTTAGTGCTTAAAAGGAACCCCACAAACAAACATTTTGATTTGGTGCATCTAAAATGAAATTTTTTAAGCTCTCGTAGTTAGATAATTTTAAATTGGTGCTTAAAAAGAAACCCATAAACAAACATTTCAAATTGGTGCATCTAAAATGAATTTTTCGAAGCTTTCATAGTTAGAAAACTTTAATTTGGTGCAATAAAAAGAACCACACAAACAAACATTTTGATTTTGGTGCATCTAAAATGAATTTTTCAAAGCTTTCATAAATAGAAAATTTCAAATTGGTGCTTAAAAAGAACCACACAAAAGAACATTTCAATTTTTGGTGCTCTAAATTTTTTATTTATTTTTGTTGACCAATGCTTTCGTTTTTGTTGAAAAACACATGATTTCTTTTGTTGGCCATTAAGAAAGGGATTTAGAAAAAAACACTTTTGGTTGGTGCTTAAAAATGAACAAATAAAATTCTTGTCTTTCACATAGTGATATCATTCTTTGAAATCTAGAATATTTCACTTTAGTGAACATAAAAAGAACAATTGCTATCTTTTACACTCCTTTATTTTCATTTCATTTTACTTTATTTTAATTTTAATTTTTTATTTTTGAGGCTTAAAATGAACATTGCGATGAAGTGTATACCATTTATTTTGTGTTTGGAAAACTTGGTGACTTTCCTCTCCCCTCGCACTTTTCAGTGATCTTGGGTGACAAAAAGTATCTTGAGTTTCACACCTTTTGTTTCAAAGCATACCTTTAGAAGGGCTTTCCTCCCAACTTGTGAGGGAATGACCAAAGTGGTACTTTTTTTATGTCCACTATATAAATATTTTTGGGTGTGAGGAAAGTTCTCACCCACCTGGTGTGAATGTTCTATACCGATGAAAGTCTCCTTTAGTATTGGTGTGATGTGTAAAAACTTGCAAGAGCTAGGAGGCCTCTTAATTGAGTGAATCACCGCATGTATAGACACCAGTTATCCTGAAACATGACAAGAATCAATGTTGTAGAAACCACCCCTTTTCAGCCAAAAACATTCTCTAGAGTGGTGCATCGAAACTTTGATTCCGAGTAGTTACTTACCAAGTATGACTTATGGTTGAGCATAAAAAACTCTCCATTCATTGCATGTAAAATCATCCCTTTGGGGAATGAGGTAAGCCCATCTAGGAGTAAGTTTCTATCACTAGGGTGTACATTGTCTCCACGAAATTGCCAAAATCTATTCAGTTACTTTGAAACATCAAAATTTGTGGTTGAATTAAAAATGAATAGATCAAAACAATCACTTACCATGGTTTTCGAACATCAAACCCTTTGAATTTAGTGAGAATACATTGAACTGATCCCTATGTTTGCACTCCCTAGAGGATATCCTAAAAAATTATATTTGAAGGTTTCTGAATGTTTAAGCTCACATTTCAAGTCACATTAAGAATGAAGTAAACCTTGGAAACTATAGCTTTTAGCATCCCGACTTCCACAAACATTGAGATTTTGTGGGAAGAAGTGTGTTTAAAGTTGTAGACATTTAGGTTCACATAATTTCTTGATTGATATGTTGCATAATATCTCTTGCTAAATCTCAAAACAAATCTAGCAAATCCTTTAAAATATGGAAATTATCCAAGTTGTTTCGAAAACATAGAAACTGAGAAATAAATCTACATAGAGTAAAGTAATTGCTTCTATTTTTTCACACTTGAAAGAAACTAGATGCACTTGCCAAAAACCTAGTGCTTTTTCTCTGTCTTATGACAACTGTTGATGAAAATTTGCCACTTTTGACAATCTGAGCACACTTCCCACAACATATCCTCTAGACAAAGAAGTGAAATATCAATCTAGGTATTTCAACATTTTGAGTTCCAAGAGTGTCATCCAAAAAATCACTTAAACCTTAGGGTCTTTAGAATCAAAACAACCATATCAAAATACCAGCATTCTCATCATTTCAACTTATGACCATTTGGTGTCTAATTTCTCCAATTCAACAATTGAACCTTACACTAGCTATCATACAACCAAAATTTGAGTTGATTGAAGGAGAAAAAATAGACATAATCATTAGTTTTAGGAGGTTCATTTTTGAGACAAAGGAAACACCAAATAAGTGGAGAAACACAACAAACATTCTAGAAAAACAAGAGCGAAAAGTTGATATTGCAATCGGAAGTCCCGTATTAGCACCTCTTTCATGACAATATGTATCCTCATGTCTTCATTATATCTTGCAAGACCAAAGTCCCTAAATTAAGATCCACATTCCACCTTTTCAAAATTAGACTTCAGAGTTCAAGGTCTATCAAGAGGCACATCTTGAAGTCTTATCCCAACTGGGATATCATGCTCCAAAAATTTTAAACTCGCTTTTTAATGGGAAAACCAGACTTGCATACTAATTAAATCATCGATTTCTTAGACTAAAACTACTTTATAGACCACCTAGAAATAAACAACATTCTTCAAAAAATGAAAATCCAAAAAAAAACACACAATTTCATCAACATCCTTTAAAAATAGAAAATCCAAAAAATAAAAGCATTCTTTTTCATAAAATAAGAGTTGTCAAACTTTCACAAAATCTGGACACCTGTTTATGACAACCACATGTTCACAAAATAGAAAAAACATGGAAGCAAACAAAAACAATTCTAGTATGCCACCAACAAACACCACAAATGATGAAAGTAGTCCATGGGGCTATAGGCCAAGCGACCTTGAAACACCTCAAAAGAGACCTACATTCAAAGAAACAACGAACCAACCATTTAGTGAGGAGGAGATAAACCACAAATACCATGAGCTAATGGATAGCTCAAACCAAAACCCACAAGAAATGGTCATAGAAGAGATGGATAGTGAAGAATAGATAAATATGAAGAACATTTTCAATGCTCCAACAACCCCAAGGTGCTCAAATTGATGGACAAATTGTTGAAAAGGGACCTAAAGTCTTACTTCTTCAAATTAGCAAAAAGTGGTGCTAAATTCCCATCCAAATTTAATGTAGAAGCACTTAAATATTATAGTCTTATTCCCTTAGGGGGTAACTTAGTTTTGAGAGAGATACCCAAGCCATTGGAAACACTGAACATGCCACCCATTTTTTCGAAAAGAAATGATCAACCAATGGAAAATCCTTTGTTTAGGAAGCCTTCTCAAATTGAACAAGTAGTTGTGGAACATCAATACCAATGAGGCCCATCTCAATATGTTCCACAAGGTAACAACCCATCAATAGGACAATATATGCCTCAAAACACTTCATGTATTGATCCTTCTCAAAATATACAAAATCAACAAGGTGGGTCACATGGTCCTCTTCCCAATCACCGGTACCAACAACAAGGTATGCCACAAGGTGACCTTTCAAATCAACAAGATGGGTCACATGGTTCTCTTCCCAATCAACAAAACCAGCAAAAATGTATGCCATAAGGTAACCTTTCCAATCAACAAGGTGGGTCATATGGTCCCCTTCCCAATCAATAGTACCAACAACAAGGTATGCCATAGGGTAACATTTCCAATCAACAAGGTGGGTCACATGGTCCGATTCCTAATCAATAGTACCAACAATAAGGTGTAACATAGGGTAAACTTTCCAATCAACAAGGTGGGTAACATGGTCCCCTTCCAAATCAACAGTTCCAACAATAAGGTTTCCCACCAATGCACTATCAGGAAAATCTTCAAAATGTGTCATCCCAACAACAAGGTATCTCACCAATGCATTATCAGGGAAACCTTCGACATACCTCATCCCAACAACAAGGTGTTCCAAATGGTACCCTTCTCAATTTTTCCCATCAACAAGGTATCCCACAACCGTACCACCAAGGAAACCTTCAATATGTGTCATCCCAACAACAAGGTATCTTGCTAACGTGCCACTAGGGAAACATTCAGTATCTTTCATCCCAAAAACAAGGTATCCTGCTAATGCACCACCAAGGAAACCTTGAGTATGTGTCATCCCAACAAAAAGGTATCCCACCAATGCACCACTAGGGAACCTTGAGTACATTTCACCCCAACAACAAGGTATTATGCCAATGCACCACCAAGGAAAAATTCAATACAATTCATCCCAACAACAAGGAGCTAACCCTCCCTACATCCAACAAGGATCTAACCCTCCTTCCATTTAACAAGGAGATAACCCTCCTTACATCCAACAAGGATCTAACCCTCCTTCCACCCAACATGATTACTAGGTTATGTACCTCCACAATACCCAACCTATGATCAAACAAGTATATTAGGACAACAAGGCTACTACAAGTAGGATCCCCAAACATACATACCAAAAATAGAAATGGAAATGCAACTAAAATCAATGGATCAAATAATATCATACATATAGGTAGGAAAACCAAAGAAGACTTATACCCCTTAGGATATATGTCCTTCTCCTTTTGATCATTCCATTACTATGCTACCCTTTCCAAAAAAATTTGAAATACCAAATTTTGATAAGTACAAAGGAAAGGGAGATCTAGTAGAGCACATATGTGACCTTTCAGTATCTTGTATGGAAGTACAAAACAATGAATCCTACCTCATGAGACTATTTCTACGCATCCTTATGGGCCATTCTATAGAATGGTTCTCTCATCTATCACCAACAATAAAAATATTTAATGAACTGACTACCAAGTTTGTAAACCATTTCTCATTCAATATAGAATAATATGCCACTATCATAGAGCTATACAAGATTAAACGAAGTGAAGGAGAATCCTTCACTTCCTACCTACTAAGATGGAGACACAAAGCTAGTAGATGTAAGTGGCCCATTCCCAACAAGGAACTAGTAGACATCTTCATTTCCAATGTCCAAGCAAAGGTTAACTATCAGCTTACCATGTTATGTCCCACAAACTTCGAAGAAACCATTGAAAAGGGACTACACATCAAATGATCTCTCATTGTAAGGGTGGTCTTTAAACTAAAAAATCCAAACATCAATCCCTCTATCTCAAATGATGGACCTAAGATTTGGGCCAAAAATAAGAATGCCACTAGCGATGGGGTAGTTGATGCTAGATGGTATGGAACGGGAAAAACCCTAATGTACAATAAAACAAACTGTCAGTTGCACAAATGAGCTACACTCCTAATACACAAAACAATCAGGTTAGTTATCCTCAAAACACTCAAGTGGTTAACCAACAAACAAATCAAGGAGAACAACAAAGATAGTACGATTAACCAAGAAGGAAGGTTATTGTATTAGCAGAGCCAATTGAGACAGTCATGCATAAACTAGTGCAACAAAACTTCATCAAGGTCAATGATCGCCCAAATTATGAGGAGCCAAGCCTTAAAACACCACGGTACAACAAGAAGGATTTATGTGAGTTTCAAAAAATAGGACATAAAAAAATCAACTGCATGAGACTCAAGAACATAATACAAGATTTGATCGACAAAGGAGAAGTGGATGTTGAACATCAGCCAGGAAACAAACACCTCTAGATATACACAAATCCAATTTTGAACTGTGCTAAGAGGAATGACAAAGGAAAGGACCAATACTATCACAATGCTAACTACACTTATGGTGACATAGGTCTAGGTACCCTCTCTCAAGCAAATGTTACTAGGGTGAATGTAGTGAATATACAAGGTATGTAAACTAAATGTAATGTAAAGAGGGAGAGTTACAACAGAAGGTGTAATACCCCTCCGTTTTGTTTTTTGTTCGAGTTGCTTTATGCTATGTTTGGTTGCAGTTACTTTGATACTGGATACATTTTGTTATGATGTTTTGATCGCTACTATTGAGCGACAACTATTATTGTGTGATGTGTTGATCTAATTATTGTTTCACATGCATTATGGATTAATGATGTTGTAGAGTTAACATGAGATGTTATTATGAGATTACTGGATTATGATGGAACTGTCAGTTTCGATGAGTGTATTGGTGAAGAGGACGGTTTCGCATCACTCGCTTGCGAGCACCCTAAGAATCTGTAATTTCTTCTTCAGGGTGTGTATTATATGCTGGATATATTGTATGATGTTGTTTACTTGTTTTTTCAGGATTGCAGGTACATGACATCGACTCCACCTGGTTTCACAGGTTTGAGCGTGTCGATCCAACGGTTAAGTTGAATGGGAGATAGTAGCTAGGTAACATGTGTCAAGTTTACACCCTAGCCTTAGTGTGTCGTCAGTCGTGTGTGTCGAGTCATTGTCTGTCTTCTTTTAATGTTATTTAAATCTGAAGGATTCTTGATTTGGAAATAGATATTTAGAATAATTGCATTTAAATCATGTTCATGGTTATGTAATTTAAATAATGCAATGTGGATAGAAGTTTATATTTATATTAATTAATTATATTTAAATTATTTAATTAATTAAATTTAATCCAAGGGGGTTGAATTTAGTTATTAAATAATTAAATTAATTAATTAAACGTGACGTAAGAGAATGAAAGGAAATAAAAGAATTAAAATTAATTTTGGAATTTAATTTCAACGTGTGGGAATTAAATTAGAAATTGTAATTAAATGTTTATTTCAGAAATTAGTTGCAACTTTGGAAATTAAATTATTATTTGAAATTGCATTTTAAATTGAAATTGAAATTGAAATTGAAATATCTAATTTGCATGTAATGTGAATTAGGGTTGTATTAGGTATTTTTGTTTTATAATGAATGCATGTTTTAATTTTAGGGCAAGGAAAAAATTTTAGAAAAAAAAATACATTTTTACAGCAGAGAAGAAAATTTGGAAAATTGCACAAGAAGGGTTTGAAAAAAGTTTTGATTGTAGAATTGATTGAAGGAAAGATTGTTTGCATTTGTTGGGTTTTGGATTGGATTCATTGGAGGATTGAAGAAAATTCAGGAAATCTTTGGAGGAGGCTTGCATTAGAAATTCATCTCTTCCTGTAGCTTATTGTACCAGGTTTTCCTCTTTGTGTTTTATTGTTCTTGATTATTTTTTTTTAAATAGTAGTGATTAAAGATTTGTTTGTTAAATCTGTTTTAGAAAATAAATTTGATATTAGAAGAAAAGAATTTAATAAATTTACAGCCTTTGCTTGTGAAAATTCTTGAGTGAAAATTGTGAAAACCTCACTTGAATTTAAATTATTTGGGGAAATCGATTATGTTGTTATTGAAATCAAACATAGAGATTGAACAATGCATTTAGAATGTTTTTAAAAAATGAAACCCTCTGTTTATTATTAAAAATCGGATTTTAAAATCCGCAGGGTAGTTATATTTTTTATGGTAAAATGGTCTGGTTGTGTCGCATATAACTCCACTTACACAAACTAGGTTGTCAGGAAATTTAAAGGGTTTCTGCATTTTGAAATTTTCTTATCTTTGTCAAAACATCGCAAATACCCAGATCGTAGTTTTTGAGTTATGCTTGAAACACGAGACTGCTATTAAGTTATTTTCCCATGGCTGCTCTGATAATAAAATAATAATAAATTGATATTTATAAATATTAATATTTTATGTATTGTTATTATAATATTAAAATATTATTTAATAATATTTTATATTATAATTTATAATATTAAAGTATTATATTTATTTATATTATTTTAAATAAAATTTGTATATTAGATTAGTGGAATTAAAATTATAAACATATGGGGAAATTATTGTTTATTTTAAAATGACATGTTAAAGTTTAATTGAAGGAGTTAAATATTTGATTTAAAGAATGCATAATTTAAAATTTAATTGTGAAATTTAAATTCATGTGTAAAAGGTCCAATTATTAATTTGATTTAATTGGAAAAATATATATATGATATTGGGTTATAGTCCAAATATTGATCTTATTTTAACACAATAAGTTATGGAAGAGACCAAATGTTAATTTGATTAATTTTATAATGATTTAATTTGCAAGGGCAATTGATTATTTAATTTAAAGCGAAATATTTTGAGTTATAGTTGAAAATACTTATTTTGTTAAGAACAATTAGAGAATAAAATATTAGTGTAATTTCTCCCCTATCTGAAAAGATGAATTTTTAATTCAGTTTTATCGATATAATGAATTACGTAATGAAATGAGAAATGGATTTAGAGTATCCAAATGTAGTTTCTTCTATTGCCTTCAATGATTATGTCTTTCGTGTTTATGCTTTGAGAATGGGTTGACTACCTATTAGTTTATAAGTCTTCCAGATGGTCTGTTGTTTGTGAGGGTTGTCGTTGTGATGTCAACCTGTTGTGAATTCTCTTGGTAGTGCATGGGATCGTGTTGTTTTAAAAGTAAATTCAGGAATTGATTATTATGAAGAGACAATTAATTATTTTAATTTAATCATTTTCTATTTGAACAATTTATTTGTTGAGAATGTATATTTTATGGTTTGAATAAATGGATGTATATAATAAGAGTTTGGAAAGGGAAACTTTTAGATGAGATTAACATAGGGTGTTGTTGGAAAACTATAAGAAATATAAGGTTTGGGTTAGGAAATTGAAAAGAATTATTGTAGAAGATTTATGTTAATTTTAAAGGAAAACAATGGATTCGACTTAAATTATTTGAACTAGTATATCATTTATTATAAAGGCACTTATTTAGTTTTTTTTCAATTAATTTTGAAAGGGCAATAGTTATTATGTTTTATTTCCATAGAGCAAATTAATCGTTGTGATTGGAATATTAAAGAGTCTATATAATCGAGTTTATTAATATATATGTTTGGTGTATATATAATATGGAGCATATAAAAATATGTTAAGGGTAAATTCATTATCGTATTTCGTTTTAATAAGATGTATGCAATATATTATTGAATAGAGATTTAAAATGGATTGATTAGTGTATATGGGTAAATGGGTAGAGAAACGATATTTTATTATATTAAAGTGATTGCATGTTCTAAATAGGAAATTGAGTGAAATGTAAGATTTGGTTAGGAAATGGAAAGAGTTTACTTGCATGGATTTGTATCGATTTAAAAGTAAATTAAGAAGTTATTTTATTGATGAGGCAATCAATTATACTATTTATTAATTTCTATTTAGATTAATTGAATCATTGTGATTGGATTATGAAAGAGATATGGATTTAGTATATCCAAAAGTAGTATCTTCCTCATGATTATCTTAAAGGATTTAATTCTCTGTATTCAGTAAAGGGAAGTAAGTTTAATTGTTTTAGATTTCCAATAATGAAAGGGGAAATAAGGGTTATGATTATTGCAGATGATCTAGTTATCGTGTCTTTGACCTTGTTAACGTTACCTATTGAATGAATATGGATTTAGGAAATCCAAATATTAGATTTGATTAATGACTTGAATTCTTTTGTTGCTATGTCGTCAAGTTGCATTGTGGGTTTTGGGATTTAGTGTTAGTCCTAAATTATAAGTCTTCCAGAAGAACCTAGAAGATAAGGGTTGTTGAATCTTTATGTCATCCAATTGTTTTCCCTTGTGTAGTGCATGGCATCTTTTCAGTTTACTCGATTTCCTTGAACGGGGATCTTTTGTACCTCTTGTGAAAGGAGTGGACTATGTGTTTTTTGCCTCCAAGATGTTTGGAGTGAGTTATATCTTTTGTTTCCTCATTGTGTTGGAGTGGATTATGATGCCTAGTTTGTATGCACTTGTGTTTTCCCTTGGTGGATTTTTTGGGTGTGCGTTGTCGAATAGAAGAGTGGCTTTTGTTAGGGGCCGAAGCCCAAAGTGGTAAACCGGATAACCTTCAGAAGTGAGTTAATCAAGTGATAATTATATTAATGTGCTTAGATGATTAGGATGCATTTCACACTAATCAAGATAATTTAATCCTCACTCATAGACACAAGGGCTCGTTTAGACTTGGGATGAGTGAGAAGGCCTGGAATGGCATAGTCATTTATCTTGTCAGTACGAGAGGTATTTGATGCCGCATGAGTGAGTATGAGTGCCAAGATTTGGTTGAGGCCACCAGGATTACCGAAGCCTATGAAGGATTCCCAAAGGAGATCTCATGACTACTATGCGATGACACTCTATCTAGGACAACTGTAGTTAATTGTTTTATATGTATGGTTCTGTGAACATACTTGATCTACTTTATGTCTGGAAGCAATGTGACCTATGTCAATGATGTTGGAGTTGTACTTGATTTGTACTTGTATGGTGATTGGGTTGTACTTATTAGTTCATATAATTGGTTATATCAGTATGAGTCAGTATGAGTCTGCCTTTGGTTAGTGGTTGTAAATATTTGTCCATGTTACTTTGTTACTATCTCCTAGCATGGGGTGTGGGTCTTCAGGTACCACTTGGTTGGGTGGAACATGCACCAAAACCATTGGGTCCCCATTGATCTTCAGTACTTGGTGGCGAGACATCCAGAGGGATAACTTGTGGCTCTTATCGTATTTTATTGCATTGTAATAATTTAGATTGTATAAGTTATTTTATCCCTCTTATGTTTATGAGGTGGAATTCTGTAATTGTAACCTTATGTACTACTGCCTCATTCTGGGAATGAGTGATGTAACTATTGGATTCAGATAATGTTTATGAGATTGTATCTTGGTTGATTATCTTATTAGGTTATGTGGTATTCTTATGATGTATGATGTTGATTTCATAAAGTTCATAATGCTACGGTTATATGTAATATGTATGTGTGGGTTTAAGTAATCCTAACCTTGTAGCCTTAGAGGTTGTTGTTAATTAGTAAGTGAATGTGTATGTTAAATGCACTTTATAAAAAAAAAAATAGTTCGCTTAAGACGTTAATTGCAACTTCCTTTAAGGTTACTTGGCGGGGCATTACACAAGGATCCCCCCTAAACCTCCAACTAAGTCATCAAATGACTACAGTATTTTGGAACAACTAAAGAAGACTCTTTCCTTGATCTCAATCTTAAAAGTGCTAAAACTATCACCCGCACATTGGAAGATACTCGAAAAAGTATTAGAAACATCAGTCCCTAACGACCTCAAACTTGATCAATTCCAATCCATGGTTGGAAAGATCACAATAAATCATCATTTAGTCTTTTCTAAAAAATACCTTTCATAGAAGTCATTCCTCAACCAAGCCCTCTACATAGAGGTTGGTTTTCACAAGCATATGGTCAAATTATTGTTGATAGATAACGATGCAAGTCTAAACATCTGTACTTTAAAATTTGTGAAATAACTGGGCTATTCTAATGATGCGATAGACAAAGGAAAGAGCATTACTATAAGGGCCTATGATGACCTTGAAAGGAATTCAAAAAGGATAGTTAGGCTACCAGTACATATAGGATCGGCCACCATAGAAACCACATGTCAGGTACTTGACCTTGAGTTACCATATAATCTCCTTTTAGGATGCCCTTGGATTCATGTATTACAAGTGGTTCCTTCCACCTTTCACTAATGTCTAAAGTTTCCTCGCGAAGGAAAGGAGGTGACATTATATGTTGATCATGAACCCTTCCACTTTTGTGCAAAATTGGCAGAGAAATCTAATAAAATCCAGCGTATACCCAATAATGACATATCATTTCATTCATTCTCATAATTTGACCCTTCCACACTACCATCAACCTCAAATAAACCAACCCTAACTGAGCAATCAAAAACTAAAACCAAGGTTCAAGTAGTCGACAAAGGTAATGGGAATTATTATTTCAATCAAGCATTTTGTATTGGAATGCTCCCACCAACACCTAAGGTTTATGGAGGACCCAAAAAGATTAAATATGTGCAAGTAGTGAAAGAGATAGCCAAACTCACAATTTTCACCAAGTGGGGAGACATGAAGGATGAGGAGATATTCAAAGAATATTTATCATCCATGATCTATAAAACGGAGCAAGAGAAACTAGTACAACTAAAAACCCTGCAAATTAATCCTAGTAGTAAAGGGTACCAGTTAGCCAAACAAATGGGATATAGTGGAATAGGTGGCCTTGGATTACACAAACGAGTAAGATGGGATCCCATTATAATAGAACAAAGGAAGAAGAACATGGGATACGGTTATGATTCAAACAACGTGGTTAATCCAAATACCAGATGTACCTCTTTTAAGAAACATGCATCCTCCACTAGTGTTAATACATTGGATACATACAACCCAATAAAATTTAATTTACCATTGAGGAATTATTGAGAACTTTGACCTTGATATAGTCTCTACCCAATCTATCAAAACCATTCCTAATGACTATTATTAATACAGAACAAACTCTAACGAGTATGAATGGGATTATCCTTCCTTTGTCACCTCTAGAAATGATGACCTAGACACCCAATGGGAGAATGATACCAGAGCCATATTGACTATTTTGACAACCTTTGTAATTTTTATAGATAATGATGATAGCCTACCCCTTTGCTACCCATAGTTGATAGAATGGGACCAAAAATAGCATACACCTATTCTGGATCAATTCCAAAACGATGAAGCAATCACAAAGTTCATGGGACTTCGAACAAATGTACCGACAAGAGATCATAAAGCAGGGTTCATCATGTAACTCAAATAGGAAGCCTACTTTGGTGGGAAGATTATGTCCTTTATTCGCAAAAGTGAAAAGGATAATATAAAAATCAAAACAACAGTCCTTAGAGAAAACCACAATGTGGCTCTATCGAATCCTAAAATGAAGAAAATAAAAGATGAATATGAAGGTAAAAAAATTTCTGAGGCACCTGAGGGTGGATGATTCAATCTTCCCATATTTGAATATCAAGAAAAGTCAACACTCTTAATCAAAGAAGCAAAATCCATTAATGTTGGCACAATAGAGAACCCAAAGATCACATATCATGCAACATCACTTGATCCTAAAGAGAAAGTAAACTTCACATCATTCATCAACAAGAGAAAGATAAACTTTATGTGGACTTATGTAGACATTCCTAGACTAGATCCAACATTAGTTTTACACCACTTGGTTGTATTCCTAGGAGCTAAACTATCAAGAAGAAACTAAGGAAACCACATCCTCAAATAGCATTGTTGGTAAAGGTGGAACTAAATAAATTACTAGGTACATACGCTTCATCAGGTCAGTCGATTATTCTGAATGGATATCAAATCTAGTACCAGTGTCAAAGCCCATTGGGCATAAGGATCTGCATAGACTTCTGAGACTTGAAAAAATATTTCCCCAACAATGACTTGCCTCTTCCAAGTATTGACATGATCATAGATCTCAGAGCAGGACATGAGATGATATCCTTAATGGATGGTTTCTCTACGTATAATCAGATAAAAATATCCCTTGATGATCAACATAAAACCACATTCACTTGTGCCTAGGGAACTTTCTGCTAGAATGCCATGCCATTTAGTTTGAAAAATGAAGGGGCAACCTATCAATGGGCGATGACCACAATATTTTATGACATGTTGCATACAATTATGGAACATTATGTAGATGACATTCTAGCGAAGTCCATAAAAAGGGAAGACCATTTGGGCAACCTTGACAAGGTGTTTGATTGACTTGAACAATATAACTTGAGACTAAATTGAAAAAGTGTTTTCAGAGTAACATCTAGAAAGCTACTAGGGTACATAGTGTCAAGAAGAGGCATTAAAGTAGATCTTACAAAAGTGAAATCCATACAAGAGATGCGTCCACCAAAGAAATTAAAGAAGATGAGAATTTTACAAGGGAAGTTACAATCCATAAGGCGATTCATCACACAAATGGTGGAAAAATATCATCCATTCAACCATCTCTTACATAAAGACATCTTATTCAAGTGGGATGGGAGATGTGACCAAGGATTCCAACAAGTTAAAGAGTACCTACTTACTCCTTTGGTCTTGATGCCACCTATTGAAGACAAAGAAATGATACTCTACATGTTTAAAACACAAGCATTGTTGGGAGCTCTCCTAGCACAAATAGATGATAATAACAAAGAAAGAGTGGTATACTACATCAGTTGAATACTGGTGGGCTTCGAGTTGAAAAATTTTCCCATAGAAAGAGCTTGTCTCTCAGTCATATTTGTGACACAGAAGATGAGACACTATATAATAAACAAACAAGTAAAGTTGATTTCAAAGGTAGATCCACTAAGTACCTATTAGAAAAAGCGGCTTTGATAGGTAGAATTGCTAAATGGGTAATGATTCTGAGTGAGTTCAACATAGATTATGTAGACATAAAATCCATCAAAGGAAAAATAATAGCAAATCAGCTAGTAGAGGCACCAATAGAAGATCACCAACCTCTCAAAGTATACTTCCCAGATGAAATTATATTGCTGACAGAACAAACAAGCCATTAGACTGATGGATCCCACACTCAACATGGCTCTGGAGTAGGTATCCTATTTCTCACACCACAAGGAGATAATATACCTAAGGCATACCAAATTTCCTTCCCCTGCACAAATAATATCTTAGAGTACAAATCCCTAATTACAGGACTCAAGATGGCTATTTAATGGAGGGTTAAAGAACTACAAGTCTTTGGAGACTCTCAAATAGTGATCAGATAGATGAATGATGAGTACCAAACAAAATATGACAAGCTTATTTCATACAAAAGGATGGTGGATACCTTCAAGGAGTATTTTTTCAACATAACATTTGAGAAGATTCCTAGGATCAACAATAGAATAGTCGATGCCATGGCAACAATAGGTTTTCTTCTTGATATTTCGTAAAACATTCCTAAATATGAATTCCTAGTGGAGCAATTACTCATATCGACATTCAATATCCCAGAATCAGAACTAGTGTGTGTTGTTTTTGGTCCTAATTCACCATGGTACCAAGACACAATTTATTACATCCATCATGGTATCATACCACTTGACTTAACAACAACCCAAAAGAAGACCTTCACCCGTAGGAACTCCTGATTCACAATCCTAGGAGATACTCTATATCAGGGAATACTTTAAGAAACCACCCCTTGGCGAAGGTGTAAAATCCTGGTGAATCTTGTATACTTCCTAATAAAAGTATTAATTTTATTGGCGAATCTTTTATAATCCCTAGAAGTCTGTGGAAAATCATGGTGAATTGAATTTTTTTTTTAACGAATGAAATATTTTTCATTGGTGATTAAAACCTTTTTTCAAACTATTTTTTTTTTCCATTGGCGAATTAATCCTGTTTTCAAAACAGAAAAACAAATGTTGGCGATTAAAACCTCTTCTCAAAGAAAAATAAATATTTTCAGTAGTGAATTAAACATAATCTCAAACTAAGAAAAAAATTCAGTGGTGAAATAAATGGATATGCCAATAAAAATCAATGTGGTTGGTGAAATTATTCTAGGAAAAAATTTATGCATATTCAAATTCCTTCAGAAAGAGTCTAGAATGCGGACAAGTGTCAACACATTTATTATTTCTAAAGACAAATGTCAGTGCAAATTAATATAATCCATGACCATTTGATGAATTTTTGATGGACGATTGTAGTTGCATTCTAGAAGTATATATCTGAAGCACTAGAATTGCGAATTGAAACATCTGGAATAACACTAGAACCGTTAGATTTCCAAAAATCAATGGTTAAATAGTGTTAAATCCTACACTACTAAAGGACCCTTTCAAGCACATGTTTTTTTTATAGTTAAATAGCTGCTATACAGGGAAACACCCTATATTAATCAATGTTACCCGTTAAATTTTCACTTGAAAAATTAAAATTTTCACTCTTAAATAAGTGAGTTTTTTATGACATCACGGCTTCTATAAGTTTTATAACCTAGTCACGGCCCTACCAAATTTCCTAACCAAGTTGCCAGGTTCTGAAGTCTCAAAACTACCCAACCGCCTGACCTATCTATAACTTTCAAGTATTATCCAACGATGTCCTATGTAGCTATAATATCAGAGGTTCTTAAAACTTCAGAAATCCTGATAGATGGTTATAGAGTTCTATTTCTCAGCGATCGGGCGACCTCGGCAAGATGCATAACTTTTGAAGTGTCAACTCATTTAATGAATTGTACGGTGCCATTAAGGGATGTCTTCTCAAATGCTTTGAAACACCAACTTGAGGTTTAATGTAATCATTTAAGTCCTATGAAAGGATAGCTCTTAAATAAGGAGGTTGGTGAAACGAACTTAGTAGATTGGCACATTTTTCTTGGAAAATAAATGGCCACTTCTTTCCACCGAAGTTAAGTGAGCCTGCATACGAGGAAAGGTGGCAACATTTTCAACTCTAGAGTTTCCTCAAAATGGTAATTTATGGCAATATCAGGGAATGAGAAGATGAACTTGTGCCTATCATGCAACCAAATTTGAATTGGCCTAAAGAAGAGAAACTCGACATCATTTCCCAATTGCGTTCAGTGGCGTGGAAAGAGAAAAGCAGCTATGTTGAGTACAACAAGGTGATTTTCATTTTAAAAGAAGAACATGTTGAATTTCACAATTTAGTTATGGAAATGCAATTATAACTGTACAGAGTCCCAACACCTCCAATGGTTTAACATCATGCATAAAGCCTTTTGTGACACATAATGATAAGGGGGAGTAGTTTCAACTTTTGTTCGCTTTTTGATTATACAGGGTGTGAGGTCCATGAATCCATATTTTTGGCATTGGAGAGATAAATGAATATATTTCTAAATCTGTGTATTTATTAATACTTCCTTTTAATTATGAATGAATTTTATTTCTTCAATGGTTTATGATTATTCTTCAATGTTTATCTGTTAGGTTAGAATGTGTATATTTTCATCTTTGAGACTTTATGTTCACTTTTTGGATTAATTCATCTGTTAAAAGAGAAAATATCTCTTTTATTTACTTATTTCATGCATGTGAATGTGAGACAAACAAACTATGTCATTTGTTTTAAAATATATCACATCTAATTTCATGGTTAAAGTGACAAATTTGTACACCAACAATAAAAAAGAGTTTTTATATTCCTTAATTTCCATAAACATTACAAACCCAAATATTGAAAGGACTAACATGGACACTTATACAGACTACAAACAGACCATCAAAAACCAAAATGAGCTTCCACAGATACCAGATTATGCATTGTTGCAGCCAACCTCGCTGGTCTTCTTAGCTTTGATTGTATTAAGAATCACTAGACAATCACCACCACAGGAACTATGGGCAAGATTCTTTGCTCATTCCTCCCAACTCCTAGTGTCATTCACTACCCATTATTCACCAGTTCCCAGGTCCCAATCCTCCTCATCTGAATACCACATTTCCCTGTCGAGAGCTTCCACCATCGTAAATTCCTTCACCCAACCCTTTGACTAGTCTTTGAGAATGTCGATCGCATGCATAACAAATTTGATACACCTGTCAATCTCCCGCCACTAGTTTTTGAGAGCTGCATGGTCCAAAGAGCGCACTAGGGGGAACTTTGGTACTAACCATTCATTCCCATGAGCCTTGTAGTAGTGCAATAGTAGAGGGGTCATGAAATTTCCATCAATGTTGTCCAGTGTCCCATCGATATTTTCTAACAGAGTGTTGAAAAATCATTTGGCATAGCTTGTTCCCCCGAGCTTTCGATACACCCATGCACACGAGCATTGCCAAAAACATGGTGGATTTTTCTTAATTCCCCCTGAGCTTGTGGGTAGCCAATAGAAATTTTGGGCCTAAAACACCCTTGAATGCCTGGAGAACCAGTGGGTGCTTGGACACAATTATCCCTTGTAGTCATTTGTCAGTGATTTCACCATGGAAAGCACTTTGTTTCTTTGTGGAATTCAAAAATGGAGGAGTCTCCATTACTTCTTAGTGTTTCTCAAGAGCGTTAAGCCAATTTGAGAAAAATGAGCACAACAACCACTATTTGTAGCAAAATCTACCACAGCCTTATGGAGACAGTACCAAGATTCAAATTTCAAGTGGTGAATTAAATGTTTGTTTTAAAAGAGGGACCACCTAGGAAGAATGTAGGACCGGGACTTAAAAACTTAAGAACGCTTTACACAAAGGATGTAAAGGCCAAATAAAGCTCAATTATCAACCTTATAAAATAATTTATACGAAGGATATTCCATATTTGTAGCCAAATGTCATTGCAAATCAATATAACCATGATTGTTCGATGAATTTTTTATGGACGACTGTAGTTGCATTCTAGAAGTAAATCTCTGAAGCACTAGACTTGTGAATTGAAACCTCCAGAATAACACTAGAACCGTTATATGTGGACATGTAGCGAGATCAATGCTCATTGTTTCTTTTCAATGCCTTGACATTATGCATGTCATTTAATTGAAATTCTCAATCTTTTTGAAGAAAGTGTGGTAGTTGTACTATTGGCGGTGATTAAATACATATGAACATCTGAAGCAATTTATTGGGCAACTCATAGCTTTAATGAAACAAGATTTGTAATAATTTCATATCGTTTGAGTGGCACTGGTGATTTTGACAGCTTGTCAACTTGACGTACAATTGGCATGTAGCTAGATTTCAATCAAATTAAACAATTTAATTGTATGTGTAAGGCTTAAGTTACATGAATCGATTAAGTTACATTTTTGGTTTGCATGAATCATGATTATCATTATACCCAACCTCACATGCACGACAACACGAGTCACAAGTAACAGGGATTAGGCTGGTAGCAGCACTGGTGGCCCATAAATAGGGATAGTGATAGTGGATAGTATCATAAGGGTTTTCATTTTCTAGGGTTAATAAGGATTCATGAAGAAGACGATGTGGTATTATTGGGGATATTGTAAATTCTCTTGCCTCCAGTTTAAATAAATTATTTAGATAAGTTTAAAAAACCCATTTAAATAAGTTTAAATAAATTATTTAAATAATAGTAGGAATGAGTTTAAATAAACTATATAAATAAGTTCAAATGCACTATTTAAATAAGTTTAAACAAATTATTAAATAAGTTCAAATACATTATTTAAATCATTTCAAATAAATTATATAAATAAGTTCAAATAAATTATTTAAATAAGTTCAAATAAATTATTAAATAAGTTCAAATAAATTATTTAAATAAGTTCAAAAAATTATTTAAATAGTTTATTTAAACTTATTTAAATATTGTATTTGAGCTTATTTAAATAATTTATTTGAACTATTAAATAATAGTAAGAATTATTTAATTTATTTAAATAAGCTCAAAAAAATTATTAAATAAGTTCAAATATATTATTTAAATAAGTTCAAATAAATTATTAAATAATTTCAAAGAAATTATTTAAATAATAGTGGGAATGAGTTTAAATAAATTATATAAATAAGTTCAAATACAATATTTAAATACATTTAAACAAATTATTAAATAAGTCCAAATACATTTAAATAATTTCAAATAAATTATTAAATTATTTCAAAAAATTATTTAAATAAGTTCAAAAAGGTTATTTAAATAAGTTCAAAAAAATTATTTAAATAAGTTCAAAAAAAATATATTTTTTTTATACAAAAGGGGTAAAAACTTTATTGAAATTCAGAAGCAAGCAATACAACAAAGTTAGGGGCAAAAGCCCAGAAAATCTGAAAAGAGCAAGCAAAGCAGGAAACAAAATCAACCCGCACCCACACCATCCTCAACAAGAACCCTATCCAAGTCTCGACCAAGCTCTTGGGGGATCTGAGCCCAATCATCAATATTTCAACCCTCCCCATACTCCGAACTAGCCCATTTGTCCAAACAATCAGTTGTCCTATTCCATTCCCTTGGAATATGGATAAAAGACACCATCTCCATCAAAGTACCAATTTGCCAAATCTGTTGCACCACCACCGCCAACTGCCAGCTGCCTTTGGACATCTTCTTATGATTAAGCAAGTTAACAAGAACCTAAGAGTTTGATTCACAAATAACCCGTCCCCATCCCATCTCATAAGCCCGTTCCAAAGCACAAAGGATCGGCAATCCTTCCATAAGGTTTATAGTCTGCGAACCCTTATGGATAGAAAAGAGGAAAACCACTGAGTCGGAAGAGTCCTTGCCAATCCCACAAACTCTAGTAGGTCCTTAAAAATATATATTTAAATAATATATTTAAAATTATTTAAATAATGTATTTAAAATTATTTAAATAATGTATGTGAACTTATTTAAAAAAATTTAGATAAATTATAAAATAATAGTAGAAATTATTTAATTTATTTAAATAAGTTTAGATAAATTATTCAATAATTTCAAATAAATTATTTAAATAATAGTAGGAATGAGTTTACATAAATTATATAAATAAGTTCAAATAAATTATTTAAATAAATTCAAATATATTATTTAAATAAGTTCAACTAGAAAACTTTCGTATTTGGTGATTTGGGAGGGGAAAAAGTTCGCTCTACAACTAGGGTTTTCGTGTTCGTTGGTTTTGGTGAATTTTTCATCCGTGTGGGTGGAGGAGGCTCATCTTCCTCCACATAAGGTGTCTAAACAGTAAATACTTCTCCCTTGTGGAGGTGTCAACCCCGGTATTCAATCTTTAGAGGCGTCCTTGTTGACTATCGCACATGCGGTTCTGTTGGGCGGTGGTCCTTCTGTGATACCTAGGAATTCAAACCCCCCCAATGACATCCATTGCAGCCAAACCGATGGGTCTTTGGGTGTTCAACAGCCAAAGTCTTTCAAAGAAATCGTTGAAGGCGAGAACGTCATATTTATGGCAAGTGCAAGGTTCTTGGTGGAACCAGGCGACGACAGAGAAGATGGGGGACTTAGAGGAGGTAATTGCACCCCTATCCCTCCCTAAATAGATGTATTTTCTCCAAATGAAGGTCTTTGTAAAGTTTTATCTAAAGAAAATAATAGGTTAAAGAATGTCAGGATTTTCCTAGTGGTTGTGGATCTTGAAAGGATCCCAGGAAGAAGGTATTTGGACTCTTAGTTTTCAGATGTCTAGGGAAAGAAAATGGGCATTTTTTTTACCTATTTCAGAATGATTCAAAAAGGATTGTTTGTTGTCTTCCTAAAAAACCATGAAACCCAGACTAGGGTTCTAGGCAGTCAATTCTGGAGTATTGGTAAGAATGTTTTTAGGGATTTTTTGTGGACACCAAATGCCATAAATGAAGATATTTTGGCCCTCTCGAGCCCAAGGTGGGTTGTGGTCAAAAACCTTCCTCCCCACATTTTAAATTTCATCCCTCTGCTTTTGCAACCCTATGGGAGGGTGTTAAAAATTAACAATGTAAAGGATGCTCTCCCCCAAATTGATACTAATTTCCTTGTCTCACTAAATCCTGGGGTAGAAATAGCCGACATCCTTAGGATAAATCTGGATTGTAGATGCTCTGATTGTCCCCTTGAAAGCCTCGAGGGTTTAAACTCTTGCTTCTTATGTCGAAAGGAAGGACACATACGAAAATATTGTCCCCTGGTCAGGAAAAAAACTCCTCCAGAGAAACCTAATATTGTTAAACCTGGTCATGAAGTGTTGAAGAAGTAGCCTAAGAACCGACCACCTAAAGAGGAGAGGCCTCGAGAGGTGGATGACACTGGCCATCTAGTAAATATACATACCAAACCTAGAACTTGAATCCAAGGGAAGTGAAAGAAAGAGGTCCCCTTAGATGAGGGAAACTTTGAACTCCAAAAACTTGGAAAACATTGGGGATGGTACAACCAAATTGTGCTTAAATTTAAAAACTACAAACAATGGGCCAGTTAACACAAGGTCCATTAGTGAGAAGGAAAATGAGGTGGGGGTAGGTCGTGCCGCAAACTTGGAAAACCCTTGTGAGAAATCTTGGGATGACAACCCTTATGATGCTTCCTCCCAATCCTCTAAGTCTATGGAGGATTCCTCTGAAAATATGAAATTTTATGGGGATTTGCAAGATGGGGTCTCGATTTTGGGATCCTCAAGAGACAAAGTTGGCACTGATGAGAAAGTATGGAAGAATTCCCAACAACTTGCACTGGAAAATCTAATGCACTCGGGTGTTATGGGACGTTGCACCGGAAGGGTCAGCCCTAGTAAACAATCAACCACTGCTTCAGGATGGCCATTAACCTCATCTCTTGGAACGTGAGGGGGCTTGGATCCCCTGATAGAAATCATGTAGTGTGAATATTTTTGCAGCACTGCAAAGAGAAAGATATAATCCTTTTGCAAGAGCTCAAGTCAACCAAATTCACTTTGAAATCTAAGCTCTACTGCATTTGGAGGGATGCCTCCTACTTCACCACCTTACATGACTGGGGTAAGGGTGGTGCTTCCATCCTAATTTCTAACAAATGGAAGAACTCAATATCCAATTCTGGGATCTCCTCGTGCAACTAGGTTGTCTAGATCAGCTTAAGATTGGAAGATCAAACTATGGGAATCTCGTCAATCTATGCCCCTAATGAATATAGTGAAAGGATAAAACTCTGGAAGTGGTTGAGCAACCTGGACAACATACTCTAGATAATCAGGGGAGACATTAACATGATTGAAAACAAAGAGGAAAAAAATGGTGGAACTGACATGGATTGGAAAGGCAATGAGAAATTTTTTTGAACAAAAATGAAGACCAAGCTAAAATTGGATGATCCAATCGCTGGGTAAAAAAAGGACTACCCAAGTATCTGGTTCACATGGTGCAACTACCAGAAGGGTAACATAAGGATTTATTGGCACTTGGAAAAAATTTACTCAAATGAAGACTTATTATTAGTGGACACATTGGAAAGTGGCTGCAAAGTTGAATTCCATCCTTATAATTTGTCTGATCACCACCCGGTAAAAGAAAGGTTTATGCTAAATTTTGAAGGAAAAAATACAAGAAGAAGAGGGGGAGGCTTCATTCTCAACACAACCATACTGAAGGATATGATTATGAAGACACCATTGGGGCCCTCAGAAAAATCAATCATGGACTATATAAAGGCCTGAGTGCCTTGGAAAGATGGGAGTTAAATGCTAAAGGGTGGAAATCCCTATTTCAAGTGATTGGAAAAAAGAAATCCCTTGATAGAAGAAGAGAGGAAGGCCTTCTACAAGAAGAGCTCCTGCAAATAGAAATTTGTATACAAAAATCCCTAGAGGATGTGAACCTTGACAAAAGACTTAGGGCAGCTAAGGATGCGCTAAGGAGAATCCAGAAATTCATAATCAAGGACTTAAAGTGAGATCCAAAATTAACTGGATGCAAAATGGGGAAAATGGCTCAAAGTTTTTCTTCAAATTCTTGAAAGAAAAGAACATAAAAGAACACATAGAAAAAAATACAGGTGGAAGGGACAACCTTCACAGAACCAGAAGATATAAAAGACCGGTTCTACACCTTTTATAAACAGTTATTCATCTCAGACTACATGAGGGAAGGCTGTAAAACTACAAGAAACATGATAAAAGGCATTGTCCTAAAAAAGATCTCAACATTAGAAGCACAAGGGCTAGGCAAGGAGATCGCAAAGGAAGAAATTGAACAAGAAATCAACTCAATGCAGAATGATAAGTCCCCAGGTGCAGATGGACTCTCAGTTGAGTTCTTCAAAACCTTTAGTGAATGGATCTCAGATGATCTATATGAAGTTTATAAAGAAAGCTTTAGCAAAAGGAACATTGGGGAAAAGCATCAACAAGGGCATAATAAAGCTAATTCCTAAAGAAGGGGACAAAACTCAAATAAAGAATTGGAGACCAATAAATCTATTGAACGTCTCCTACAAAATCCTTGCAAAGTTCTTGGCTAAAATATTGGTGAATATTCTACCAAGATTCATAAGCAGTACTCAGACAGGGTTCATTAAAGGCAGATATATACTTGAAAATATACTCACTAACTAGGAAGCCATGGAGTGGGAAAAAATAAATGGGCAAGAGGCAAAAATGGTGCTGCTAGACTTCGAAAAATCATATGACCGAATTGAGTGGGGGTTTATTAGGCTAATTTTGAGCACCTTCAGGTTCCCAGAAGCCTTCTGCAATATGGTGGAAACTCTCTTCAAGGATGCAGTGTCCCAAGTTGACATTAATGGGAATCTCTCACAAGAAATAAACTTGGAAAGATCTATAAGGCAAGGTTGCCCCCTAGCCCCTGCCCTATTTATGATAGCCTCTAATCCATTGCACTTTATTTTGAGAATGAACATTGATTCCCCAAGGATAAAAGGTATCACTTTTCCTAACCAAGAAACCCTCCTTAACATTTAGTTTGCAGATGACACTACTCTTTTCCCACTACTTGAGGAAAACAATATGGTGAACCTAATGAAAAAGCTGGATATTTTATGTGTTGCTTCACGAGCAAAGGTTTCCACTACAAAATTTGTCATGCTAGGCTGGAAAGAGGAACCCCCAGAATGGCTAACTAAATATGATATGCAATGGGGTGGCCCTCAAAAATAAGTCAGGTACCTTGGTATTTCGTTCTCTATCAAACCCAACCTAAGAGAAATGTGGCTTTGGATACATGCAAAACTTGATAAGAAAATCAATAATTGGAATAAGTAGCCCCTATCCTTGGCATGAAGGGTATAGGTTTGCCAAAAAATTATTGCCTCATATAGTATCTACTATACATATGTTTGGATGTTCAACAGCTACGAGGTTGATGAAATCTAGAAAAAGATTAGAAGTTTCCTTTGGTCTGATTAGAAAGGAAAGAGGAAAAAGCATGTTGTGAGATGGGACTGGTGCTGCCTAAGCAAGGTGGATGGCATGCTGGGGTTGAAATACCTAAGATTGAAAGGTATCACACTGGCATCCAAGTGGATCTAAATGGCTCTAGAGGGAGATGAGCCTTGGAAAATCTTGATCAGACGCAACATTGAAAGGGAAGCTCCCAAGCATGCCAAGACATGGAAAGGGCTCCCCCTAAGTGATCTCATTTGCTACAGTCAACCAATAGTCCCTACGGGATCTGTGATTTTTAAGAGCCTATGGAAGGCCTAGGGGCTCATAAAAAAACATATTCATAACTCACAAGCCTTCTCAAATAATATTGTGTTCAAAAAAAGATCAATCTGGTGGAACCTTTGCCACAATGGTAAGCCCCTAGCACTCAAACATGGTTGATTGGCCAAGGATTGGGAAAATAAAGGAATTAAATATATTGCATACATTATGAACCAAGATGGCCTGATAAGCTAGACTATGCTCAGTAATGAGTTCCAGTTGCCTAAATCCAATTGGAGAACTTATTTTGTGATGAGGGAGGCCTGTAAGGAAATTGAACTGAACACAAATCATGAGGTTGATTTTGATCAATACAAGGACTTTAGATGGAAGGATGGTTTCATGCTCACCAAGTTGAGTGCGAAAAAATTTTGTAGCTCCCTCACCAACCAAGCTCAAGTTTTTAGTCATTTGAACAAAGCATGGGGAGAAAACCTGAATAGGCAAGATTGGGGAAAGGTTCTTAGAAACACCTGGGCAAGTGTACTAGAGCCAAAGAAAGCATGCTTTCAGTGGCTCATGATGCTACAAAGGTTGTCAGTAAAATATAATACAAAAGACATAGAAATATGCAGCATATGTAGAGTGTCAGATTCCATTAAACACATCTTCTTTGAATGTGTGTTCGCAAGGGAAGTATGGAATATTTTTTTCCACAAACAATGCATATGGGATAAAATGAATAATTTAAGACTTGACAAAATTATTTTGTTGTTTTCTAATGCTATTGGGAAAAATTTAATGTTGTTTTGGATTATTGTCTCAACTGAAATACTTTGGTTCATTTGGAAAAATTCAGTGGGGCTAGGCGTGCACTTACTAAGTCTTGTAAAAGGCTCACACTCTCTAATATTTCTATGCAGGTGATCATTAAGCTCATCGAAGATGGTATTGTGCTAGTAATTATTCTTGAGGTCAATTTTGCGCATGATTGAAAATACACCACAAAAGTTTTCCTCAAAGTGCTTGAATCATTCCAGAAAGAATACAATGATAGGGTAAACAAAGATGGCCCTGGTGAGGACCCTCCCCCACTTCTTATCATTGATGACTTCACTCAAGATGAAATTGAAACAATTGGTACACTCATGAAGATGAAAGATGTAGAACGCAAGGCTAAATATAATCCTTGATGAGCTGATTTCTTTATCTCTTGATAGTGCTATTGTAAAAAAAAATTTGTTGGTTTTGTTTTCCCTTTTGGAATTTGTACTCCTTTGTAAATGTAATCATGCAATACAAAAGTTTGTAACTGTATTTTGCATTTTATTTCTCTACAAAGTAGAAATGAGTATTTGTAGAATCAGATGAAAAAATTCAATGAACCCTTGAAGAAATTGAATAGAAAGCAAAAAAACAACCTAAATTGAACTTGGAAACAAAAAAAATTGTATTTGAAACCTAAATTGTTAAATCAAACCCAAAAAAAATGTTGTTGAAAGCCCTAATTGAACTTGGAAACAAAAAAATTGCATTGACAGAACCCTAAATTGAAATGGAATAAAAAATATTACATTTGAATATAATCTTAATTGTTTTTGAAACCCTAAATTCAAATCAAACAAAAAAAATAGATTTGAAAACCCTAGTTTCAAATGAAACAAAAAATTATAAATTAAAAACCCTAATTTCTTAGATTGAAACCCTATATTGAATTCAAACAATTTTTTTTATCTAAAACCTTAAATTGAAATCAAAGAAATCATTTTTCATTTGAAAACCCTGATATCGAGCTGAAGAATGTTTGATAATGGAAAAAATATATTTGCATTGCTTAAATGTTTTAGATTTTATTTTCATTGTATGGAGAGTTTACAATTTTTTAAACTTTACTTTCAATGTTAAATTATAATTAGATTAGAAAGCAATATGTAAAAGAATAGTTAAAATTCATAAATTATCAATGTTTGTTTGCAAATTTAGTTAGCAAATTCATAAATCCAAGTGTACAATCAATTTTTAATTGCTCCTTAATTAGATAATATTTGCATTCATTTCTATTTTATGTTTTGATCTATCTTAGTCATTCCTTATTTCTATTTCTTGTTTTCATTTGTTGTCTCTTGTCTTTCAACAATTTCTTAACTCTCATTCTAGTCAATTAATTGTTAATTAGGCTTCTAGTTTCTAGTCTAAAATCTCAATTTGCACTAGACACCTAGACACTAAAAGAATCTAAATATTTTTCTTTTCTAAATTATTTTCTAGGTTCTTTCAATTCCAAACAATCAAAAAAAAAATAAGATAACTCAACATTAACTAGTTTTATTATTCATTTTATATCATAAAATTCATTTAAGTGGGAAATATTAATGAGAAAAATGTTAAATAAAATGATCTTATATTAAAAATTAATAAAATAAGAAGCTAAAATATACATCAAACTCAATCTTAATAATACACAATTACATGTTTCTATTACGTAAATAGTCAATCTATTCATAAAATAAAAAATATTCATAAACTAGTCAGTCTATTACCCTAAACTGTAAACTGATGTCTTAAGGGGTCAAGTAATATGACATTTCTTAAGGGGATCAAATAAGTTATGAAAAATTGGTGAAGTTGTCGAAGGCAACCAAATTTAACAATTAAATAAGATTACATGCAAGATTATAATATGATTGATATTTCATGATCTAGGTTGATCAGTCAAAACACGATCTATCTCAATCAACTGTTCCACGAGAAAACGTTGTTCACTAACTTGCAAGTCCATTATTCGAAGGGCCACCCAAACTTCATCCTAAGTTCCCTAAACCATAAACCCTGAACTCTAAAATCTAAACCCTAAACACTAAAGAATTCATTTTATCCTAGGACCTTAGAATGAAATTTGGTTGCCTTAGGAAACTCCACCAAATTCCATTCCCTTAAGCCATGTCCTTTTTTCCTAGGACCTTACTACATAAATCCCCTTAAAAGCCATCCTATTACCATAAACTCTAAACTCGAAAACCTAAAGCCATATTTTTTTCCTAGGCCCTTAATGAAGTTTGGTTGCCTTGGGCAACTTCACCAAAATTTATTCACTTAAGCCATCTCATTTTGTCCTAGGAGATTAGTAGACATAGATCTCCTTAAGTCATTCTATCACCCTAAATTGTAAACCAGTGTCTTAAGGGTTCCTAATATGACATTTCTTAAGGGGATCAAAAAGTTCTAAAAATTTGAAGTTGCCCAAGGCAACCAAATTTAAAAATTTAATAAGATTACATGCAAGATTATAATACAAATGATATTTCATGATCTAGATTGGTCAGTTGAAACAAGAGCTATCTCAATCAATTGTTCCACAAGAAAATGTTGTTCACTAACTTGCAAGTCCATTATTCCAAGGGCCACCTAAACTTCACCCTAAGTTCCCTAAACCCTAAACCTTGAACTCTAAAATCTAAACCCTAAACACTAAAGAATTCATTTTATCCTAGGACCTTCGAATGAAATTTGGTTTCCTTAGGAAACTCCACCAAATTCCATTCCCTTAAGCCATTTCCTTTTTTCCTAGGACCTTACTACATAAATCCCCTTAAAAGCCATCCTATTACCATAAACTCTAAACTCTAAAACCTAAAGCCATAATTTTTTCCTAGGCCTTTAATGAAATTTGGTTGCCTTGGGAAACTTCACCAAATTTTATTCACTTAAGCCATGCCATTTTTTCCTAGGAGATCAGTAGGCATAGATCTCCTTAAGTCATCCTATCACCCTGAACCGTAAATCAATGTCTTAAGGGTTCCTAATATGACATTTCTTAATGGGATCAAATAAGTTCTGAAAATTTGGTGAAGTTGCCCAAGGAAACCAAATTTAACAATAATATAAGATCGTGCAAGATTATAATATGAATGATATTTCATGATCTAGGTTGATTTATTTATAGTTTAGAGTGATAGGATGGCTTAAGGGGATCTATCTCTAGTAAGGTCCTAGGACAAAATGGCATGGCTCAAGTGAATAAGACTTGGTGAAGTTGCCTCAGACCTTAATGAAATTTGGTTGTCTTGGGTATCTTCACCAAATTTTATTCACTTAAGCCATGTCATTTTGTACTAGGACCTTACTACATAAACCCCCTTAAGCCATCCTATTACCCTAAAACCTAAATCCTAAACTCTAAGTCGTAAACCTTAAAGCATTCATAAATTATTGTATATTAATTTAGTTAATGGTTTTTTCACTCAAGTAACATTATTTAGACATAAATGAGGCTTACACATTTTATCATTTGTATTCAATTAGGCCATTTATATTGAATGGTTTAAGGGTATTTCCTAAACATTTATCTTACATTTTGAAATTACAAATCTAATGCAGGTTCACTTATATCTTAGAGATCACATGGAATGATTCAATAATATTCATAATCCACCTCCATGCCATCCATCTCCACCACCTTCACCTCCACCTCCACCTCCACCCACTCCACCTCATAACTCCCCACCTCCACCACTTGAAATTGATGGTGCTCGCTTGCAAAAATGAATCAATGCCAATATTAGAACCATCCAAGATCAAATCAACATTATTCAAAATGAAGAATGTATCCCACCACCTTTGAGGATGATTGCATCTAGGATGAAAACTATTGTTGATATTGTTAGGTCTATGGATGGAATCTTAGATGAGCATCAACAATGGCTAGAGGAGAGGAGAACTTCTAATTCTAAAATGGAAAACACAAAGAAATGAAGAGATGCAGTAGAGAGCCACAACAGTTTATAAATTAAGACAATGATAGAAGTTATAGTTATATGAATTTATGAATTTGATTCAATGGATATTTTTTGTGATGAATTTTGTTCTACGATGGATATTTTTAGTAATGTGAATTTATGATTTTGATTGGATAGATATTTTTAGTGACGTGAATTTATGATTTTGGTTGGATGGATATTTTTAGTGACATGCATTTATGAACTTATAATGATGAATTTATAATACTATATATTTTATGACCATCTAGCTAGATCATGATTTCTCCTGTTGGAAAAATGTAATATGTAAATGCGTTAGACATAAAATGAGATTTTTGTGGATGTTTCAAGTTTATTTTTTAGTATGTACATGTATTAAAATTGCATAGTTCTAGATCTTATTTATTTTGAAATTTGTACATTTATGTACATAGTTTAGTTGCATGATGTATGCATGCAAATTGTGCATCGTATTTTTTATTTTAAATGTATGTACATGTTAAATTTTGAAATTTGTATGTATGTACATATTTTAGTTGAATGATGTATGCATGTAAAGATTATGCATCATCTTTTTTATTTTAAATGTATGTACATGTTAAATTTTCAATTTTGTATCCACATGCTCAAGTTTAAAATCAATGTATATGTACTTGTAATTTTGTAAGTTTGGTGTATGCATGCAAATTATGAATCATATTTTTCATTTTAAATGTATGTACATGTTAAATTTTGAATATGCACATGCTCAAGTTCAATCAATGTATATGTACTTGTAATTTTGTAAGTTTGTATGTTAATTTTGTATAATTTAATGTAGGTGCACGTATATCTGATATCATGGATCAATTTAATATCGATTATATCCTCAATCTATCACCTCAACCACCTCCACCTCCCCCTCACTCTCCCCCTCCACCTCCACCTCCACCTCCACCTCCACCTCCACCTCCACCTCCACCTCCCCCTCCACCCCCTCAACCTAATATCCCACCTCCAACACCTATTGCATTTGATGAGGCTCACTTGCGAGCATGCATAAATGACCAATTTGCATCCATTAAAAATCAAATCGATGTTATGCAGAATGAAGCATTGATTCATCCACACGTGAGATGTTTTTCATCTACGATGCAAAATTTTGTGGATGACATTAGAACAATTGATTCTTATCTAGATAGGCACAGACGAGAGAGAGAGAGCAGATGAGACAATTTTATGCAGATGATCTCTTGTATAAACAAATTTTGGATGTTAAAATAACAAAAGCCCACCTAGCCCCTTACTTTCTTGACCCTATTACTCGACAACCCATTCCTCCCAATAAATCTAGAATATCCATGACCATTCATTTCGAATCTGACCTAATGTTTCCCTCACCCTAATTGTGGGTTGTTATATCGAATCTCGTCCATTGATTCTAGGGCACTTGTTGACTTTTAATCTTGGCCATTCACACAAAATTGCATTTTCTATAAAATGGCAATTTTGGTCTCATTTTGGCATATCTTGCAATTTCATATCTTGCAACCTCAAATCTTGTAGCTTCATGTTCTTGCGATTTCATACTTCTTCATTTGTCATAGGCATATTTAGATTTTATTTGACATAGTTTAGACATTTTTAGATGCTTACTATTTGCAGTAGGGCATAGTATAGCATATAGTCATTCAAAATCCTTCTACATTTGCTTAGGACTTGTCATTTCCATTGGCTTGCTCATCATAAATCTGAGGACAACAGCATATTTCAGCAAGTTGGGAATGTATAATGGAGGTCAGTCATGGAGGATGAAGATATCGGGTGAGATTGTTTCATCTATTCCTTTGCACTTCATTATTGCTTTGGGTTTTTATGTTTTGCATGTGATATTGCTAACCCTAGGAAAATTCCCTTAGTCACGAAACCAGAAAAAATTGTTGTTGAAAACACTAATTGAACATGGAAACAAAAAAAATTGAATTTGCAAAACCTTAAATTGAAATGAAATAAAAAAAATTGCATTTGAATTTAATCCTAATTGTTCTTGAAACCCTAAGTTCAAATCAAACAAAGAAAATTAGATTTGAAATCCCTAGTTTCAAATGAAACAAAAAAATTGCAAATTAAAAAACCTAATTGCTTAGATTGAAACCCTTTATTGAATTCAAAAAAAAAAAATTGCTAAAACCTTAAATTGAAATCAAAGAAATCATTTTTCATTTGAAAACCCTGATATCGAGCTGAAGAATGTTTGATAATGGAAAAAAATTATTTACATTGCTTAAATGTTTTAAATTTTATTTGCATTGTATGCAAAATTTACAATTTGTTAAACTTTACATACAATATTAAATTATAATTAGATTAGAAAACAATATGTAAAACAATAGTTACAATTCATAAATTATCAATGTTTGTTTGCAAATTTAGTTAGCAAATTCATAAATCCAAGTGTACAATCCATTTTTAATTGTTACTTAATTAGATAATATTTGCATTCATTTCTATTTTATGTTTTGATATATCTTAGTCATGCCTTGTTTCCATTTCTTGTTTGCATGTGTTGTCTCTTGTCTTTCAATAATTTCTTAACTCTCATTCTAGTCAATTAATTGTTAATTAGGCTTCTAGTTTCTAGTCTAAAATCTCAATTTGCACTAGACACCTAGACACTAAAAGAATCTAAATATTTTTCTTTTCTAAATTATTTTCTAGGTTCTTTCAATTCCAAACAATCAAAAAAAAAATAAGATAACTCAACATTAACTAGTTTTATTATTCATTTTATATCATAAAATTCATTTAAGTGGGAAATATTAATGAGAAAAATGTTAAATAAAATGATCTTATATTAAAAATTAATAAAATAAGAAGCTAAAATATACATCAAACTCAATCTTAATAATACACAATTACATGTTTCTATTACGTAAATAGTCAATCTATTCATAAAATAAAAAATATTCATAAACTAGTCAGTCTATTACCCTAAACTGTAAACTGATCTCTTAAGGGGTCAAGTAATATGACATTTCTTAAGGGGATCAAATAAGTTCTGAAAATTTGGTGAAGTTTCCAAAGGCAACCAAATTTAACAATTTAATAAGATTACATGCAAGATTATAATATGATTGAGATTTCATGATCTAGGTTGGTCAGTCGAAACACGATCTATCTCAATCAACTATTCCACAAGAAAATTTTGTTCACTAACTTGCAAGTCCATTATTTGAAGGGCTACCCAAAATTCACCCTAAGTTCCCTAAACCCTAAACCTTGAAATCTAAACTCTAAACCCTAAACCCTAAAGCATTCATTTTATCCTAGGACCTTAAAATGAAATTTGGTTGCCTTAGAAAACTCCACCAAATTTGATTCCCTTAAGCCATGCCATTTTTTCTTGGGACCTTACTACGTAGATCCCCTTAAAAGCCATCCTATTACCCTAAACTCTAAACTCTAAACCCTAAAGCCATCATTTTTTCCTAGGCCCTTAATGAAATTTCGTTGCCTTGGGAAACTTCATCAGATTTTATTCCCATAAGCCATGCCATTTTGTTCTAGGAGCTCAGTAGAAATAGATCTCCTTAAGTCATCCTATCACCCTAAACCATAAACCGATGTCTTAAGGGTTCCTAATATGACATTTCTTAAGGGGATCAAATACGTTCTAAAAATTTGGTGAAGTTGCCCAAGGCAACCAAATTTAACAATTTAATAAGATTACATGCAAGATTATAATACAAATGATATTTCATGATCTAGATTGGTCAATTGAAACAAGAGCTATCTCAATCAATTGTTCCACAAGAAAATTTTGTTCACAAACTTGCAAGTCCATTATTCCAAGGGCCACCTAAACTTCACCCTAAGTTCCCTAAACCCTAAACCCTGAACTCTAAAATCTAAACCCTAAACACTAAAGCATTCATTTTATCCTAGGACCTTAAAATGAAATTTGGTTGCCTTAGGAAACTCCACCAAATTTCATTCCCTTAAGACATTTATTTTTGTCATAGGACCTTACTACATAGATCCCCTTAAAATCCATCCTATTACCATAAATTCTAAACTCTAAACCCTAAAGCCATAATTTTTTCCTAGGCCCTTAATGAAATTTGGTTGCCTTGGGAAACTTCACAAAATTTTATTCACTTAAGCCATACCATTTTTTCCTAGGAGCTTAGTAGACATAGATCTCCTTAAGTCATCCTATCACCCTAAACCGTAAACCGATGTCTTAAGGGTTATTAATATGACATTTCTTAAGGGGATCAAATAACTTCTGAAAAGTTTGGTGAAGTTGCCCAAGGAAACCAAATTCAACAATTTTTAATAATATTACATGCAAGTTTATAATACAAATGAGATTTCATGATCTAGGTTGGTCAGTTAAAACAAGAGCTATCTAAATCAATTGTTCCACAAGAAAATTTTCACTAACTTGCAAGTCCATTATTCCAAGGGCCACCCAAACTTCACCTAAGTTCCCTAAACCTTGAACTATAAAATCTAAACCCTAAACACTAAAGCATTCATTTTTATCCTAGGGCCTTAAAATGAAATTTGGTTTCCTTAGGAAAATCCACCAAATTTCATTCCATTAAGCCATGTCTTTTTGTCCTAGGACCTTACTACATAAATCCCCTTAAGTCGTCCTATTACCATAAACCCTAAACTCTAAACTCTAAACCCTAAAATCTAAAGCCATCATTTTTTCCTAGATCCTTAATGAAATTTGGTTGCCTTGGGAAACTTCACCAAATTTTATTCACTTGATCCATGTCATTTTTTCCTAGGACCTTACTAGACATAGATCCCCTTAAGCCATCCTATCACCCTAATCCGTAAAACAATGTCTTAAGGGGTCCTAATATGACATTTCTTGAGGGGATCAAATAAGTTCTGAAATTTTGGTGAAGTTTCCCAAGGCAACCAAATTTAAAAATTTAATAAGATTGTGCAATATTATAATATGAATGAGATAAATCATGATCTAGGTTGATCGATTTATAGTTTAGGGTGATAGGATGGCTTTAGGGGATCTATGTCTAGTAAGGTCCTAGGACAAAATGACATGGCTCAAGTAAATAAAATTTTCTTGCCTTGGGAATCTTTACCAAATTTTATTCACTTAATCCATGTCATTTTGTACTAGGACCTTACTACATAGATCCCCTTAAGCCATACTTCAGGATATCTTAATGGGGATCAAATAAGTTCTGAAAATTTGGTGAAGTTGCCCAAGGAAACCAAATTTAACAATAATATAAGATCGTGCAAGATTATAATATGAATGAGACTTCATGATCTAGTTTGATCAATTTATAGTTTAGGGTGATAGGATGTCTTAAGGGGATCTATGTCTAGTAAGGTCCTAAGACAAAATGACATGGCTCAAGTGAATAAGACTTGGTGAAGTTGCCTCAGACCTTAATGAAATTTGGTTGTCTTGGGTATCTTCACCAAATTTTATTCACTTAAGACATGTCATTTTGTACTAGGACCTTACTACATAGACCCCCTTAAGCCATCCTATTACTCTAAAACCTAATTGCTAAACTCTAGGTCATAAAACCTAAAGCATTCATTAATTATTTTTTCACTCAAGTAACATTATTTAGACATAAATGAGGCTTACACATTTTATCATTTGTATTCAATTAGGCCATTTATATTGAATGGTTTAAGGGTATTTCCTAAACATGTATCTTACATTTTGAAATTAAAAATCTAATGCAAGTTCACTTATATCATAGAGATCACATGGATCAATTCAATAATATTTGTAATCCACCTCCATGTCATCCATCTGATATCATGGATCAATTTAACATCGATGATATCCTCAATCCATCACCTCAGCCACCTCCACCTCCCCCTCACCCTCCCCCTCCACATACACCTCCCCCTCCACCCCCTCAACCTAATATCCCACCTCCAAAACCTATTGCATTTGATGAGGCTCACTTGCGAGCATGCATAAATGACCAAGTTGCATCCATTCAAAATCAAATCGATGCTATGCAGAATGAAGCATTGATTCATCCACACTTGAGATGTTTTTCATCTACGATGCAAAATTTTGTGGATGCCATTAGGAAAATTGATTCTTATCTAGATAGGCACGGATGAGAGAGAGAGAGAGAGAGAGAGAGAGCAAATGAGACAATTTTATGCAAACAATCTCTCGTATAAACAAATTTTTGATGTTAAAATAACAAAAGCCCACCTAGCCCCTTACTTTCTCGACCCTGTTACTCGACACTCCATTCCTCCCAATAAATATAGAATATTCATGAGGTGGTGTATACATCTACATATGACTGCACATTTTTAGGATCGATGGTATATGGTTTTTGACAGTCCACCACACGTTAATTGGGAGGTCCCATTGTATTTTTTAAGGAAATTATATGTAGAGTTTGTTATGGGCCAAAAGCCTAATTATTTTGATTTTAAATCATTTCAAGGTGTTGGTGGCGGCATTCCAAAATAGAGGTTAGGTACAAGGGTTGATGCCCAATGCCCCGTGCATGAATAGCCCCTTATTGTTGCTCCTGGTCCTCCCATTCCCACACTTGTGCATCAACGTTTGGTGGTCTCGATATTAGGATCTCTTAGTACGCTCACAGGAGACCTTGATCAACATATTTCTGCAATAGCGAGTAGGGAGCATAGAGGTGACGATGATGGAGGAGTGTTTTATGGAGTTGGTCTGAGTACCACTTCAGGATTGTTGATGGTCCCACATGTATGTACTATTTTCCATCAATTATGCTATGGACCCGATTAGGCCACACCTAGTTCGGGTGGATGTGGAGATTTTGGTGGTTCATCTGGTCACCTTATTTCATTTGTAGAATTTTTTACAATAGACCATCAACCTGAGACACTGAGACACAAGTATAAATATGCATCTACATGTTGATTTTTTAAGAATTTTAATGAATACATATATATATCAAAGAAAGTTTGCAATGCATTTTAACAATCAAACTGTTTGGTGTACAGATGGCACTGATGATGGGGAAATCATCCACTCCATGAGTACATACATCGAGACCAGTCCTAGTCAACAACCCTTTTGGGGTATTTTGATTTCGATTTTCTAAATTATATATGGAATGTTTTTTCACTTGAGTTTTAAATTTATAATTGAATCATGAACATATGTTTAAAATATTTATGTTGGTTTATAGGAGTCAATCGGCTTCCACCCGAGGGGTTGTCAAGCACTCCTCCACTATCAGGTGTCGTAGATCAGGGGCAGCGACATTTATATTGTAAATTGTTTAACTAAAATTAGTATACTTACAATTATCAATTTTGAATTCACTATATATATCAAATGTTCATGTGCGTGCTTGTAAATATTATAAGCGTTAAAAATGTCTACATGTATGTATAGGTTGATACAACAATGAGAATAGGCATCAGGAAAACATTAGATGTTGCGGTTACTCGTGAGGCCTCTGATTTTCAGGTTGTTTAAAAAAAAATCTACACAAAATGTGCAAACTTGAATATATATATATTTTAACCTAATTCAAGTATACATGCTTTAAATTTGATCTTGTAGGACTTTGTTAGTGCGAATTTCTGCCATGACCCAGTTATGATTACACCTCCAGGAGGACATGTAGAGCAGGCTCAAGATATCATGGTAATTTAATTTTTTTATTCCATATTTAAATTCAATTACAAACTATATATTATGAATAACTTTAATTTTAAATTTTAAATTGAATATATATACAATACATGAGCTAATACATGTTCTGAATTTTTTTTCTTTTATCTAGGAGGAGACACAAGTTGTAGTTGAGCATGCACAAATAGGTCCTGGAGAAGAGGGTGCACAACCTTAGAATACGGTACAATTAAAATATGATAAATTATTTATTAAATTGAATTAAATCATTTTTTATTGTAGACTTACATCTAATTTCTACTTTCTTTATCTTTTTTTTGTGTAGATTGATTCAAAGAATTTAGAGGTTGGTTCAAGTGCACCAGAGCATCTAAACCCAAATATGATGGTAATTTAATTTTATGATGAATTATAAATTAAATTGTCATTAAATCATTTTTCATCGTCTTACATTTGATTTCATCTTTCTCTTGTACAGAGTGTTTCAAGTCATCCACATAGTCTACATGGTGTGAAGAGGTATCTTTATTATAGAGACAATGCATGACCTAAACATGATTTTATGGGTTATATTTGATTATTTCATGGACTACGTATTTGGTTTCTCATGTACTTTGTTGGACTTTATATTTCATGGTTCAAGTACTTTGTTGGACTTTAGTTCATGGGTTGTACACTCTGATGGACATTATTTCATGTGCTTAATATATTAGTTTCATGCACTTAATATGTTGTAAATTATGGACTTTATTATATTGTTTGAAATTTTAATTTATACATGTATATTTATGCATTTTATGTTCATAGTCAAGACATTAGTGTGAAATTAAATATAAATATGAAATTAAAGTTGAAATTAATAGGGCATTTTAATATTTGTACTTTACAAATTTAGTGATCCCATACATGATATGTACATTCAATAATTAGTGATAATTAGTCAATGAACTTATACAAGATTAGAAAACAAAATCATTAATAAATTCTATAAACAATAGCATCCAACACTAATTTATAGGTTGTCTTAAGGGGTGTGCACATGTAATTATAATTTGTACAAAATGTTTAATTGTGTAAGTATGTATGTACATATATGTCATCTCAAAACAATGTTTACAAAATTTGGATATGCCATCTCAATAAAATCTCAAACTCCTGCCCGGAATGTAGTAGGTCTTCACGCCACCTGATATCAAAAAGGTACAAGAAATATCAATGAAATAATCAAAACATACATATTTTAATTTATATAAAACTATCTATATGTATTTATATATAATTTAACTAATAAGTACCTATTTTTACCAAGTATTCCATGTTGTCTAGGTTGAATCTGCATGGACTAGATCATTTTTGTGATTATGGCTCAAGGATTTATAAAAGGACAATTTAAATCAATTTCAACTAATAACACACTTGACCAATATCGAAACATGTATTTAATCTATTTAAAAGGAAAATATAAAACTAAAACTATATTTACCTATATTTACTTATTCCAGTGTACCATCTGCATCCTCTCTTTTTTGCAATGCATCTATGATTGTCTCATGCTCTTCCATAGAAATTGTCCATAGAACTTTATTTTTAGGTCTTCCACAATACTGATCTAGTTGTATATTTGTTGGCACCACAAAATGTGAATAGTGTATAATCTTTTTATGTGTCTCATAATCTTCGAATGCGGGTAGACCATTCTCAATTGTCAGGTATTTTCATAGCGAAGTGCCAACAACCACCACCGATCCTGTTGGAAAACATGAAAAACCATCATCAAATAAGTTCTCAAAATTTTCTTAAGGGGATTAAAGCCTTGTTCTAAAAAATTTCTTAAGGGGATCACCGTACCTATTGGATAATGATAGCCATCATCATCTTCTCGAGGTGTTATTAACTTATGTTTAGTCTCCACACAATGAGCCAACCAATATTTTGTTTCCTCTTCATTCCCCTCAAAAATTTTCTATCATCCTCAGTGCTATCATCTACATGTGTATAAACAATATGGACAAACATAGCTACTTGCACTGAATTATAATACTATGATCAAATTTGCTTTTGCAAAGCTAGAGTATAATTTTCCACAAAATCAACCACTGAAAGTATACTACCAATTGGAAATTTGTTTCTACATGTGCGAAATTGGCCATCAAGCCATCAAGCATGTTGAGAATGCATGACATATTTTGGCACAATCTTATTCTTAAACTCACTCATGAATGCATGTACACTAACTTTTTATCTAACTAAATCACAATGCTTTTCTATTTTTCCATATTTTAAAGAATAGTGAACATTCTTAAATCTTTTAACATCTACTAATTTTTCTCCAAAATCATTATCAACACTTTAATGCATACAAAATCTATAAAACGAAAGATTTCCATAGCTAATGCATTGTCCAAAAATACAAGAACTTAAATAAAACAATTTACCATCAGATATTTCACAAAATAAACCTGATATAAAATCCCTTATTGCTTTGGGGCGGGGGTCCTAGCTCGATTGGCTAAAGCATCTTGTTACAGGCAAGAGGTCACGAGGTCTAGTCTTCCCCCAAACCCGTGGTACCAGAGGGCGTATCGCGCCAGCGCCACCGGTCACGTGAAAAAAGTTTACCAGGTGCACTGCAGTTTATAGGGGGACGGATACCCGCCTGATTCCTGCAATCTAAAAAAAAAATCCCTTATTGCTTCAGGTGGCATATTAATACCACATTCTTGTATAATCATGTTAGTATGCAAGGTACAACGTATATATCGAAAAAAATCATAAAATAATGAAATTGAACATGCATTTTACAACAACAAGATATTCGTTGCTTATTAATTTTTACATACCAAGGTATACATTTTTCAAAAGACCTTTGACTAATTTTAATATTACCAGGTAACACTAAATCACCATAAAATTTTCTATAAAATTCAGTTTGTGTTGTATCTAATAGGTGTTTTGGGTGAAGATCACGATTTTTTGACCCTACTCTTAATTTGAAAATATCTCCAACATTAGATGATACCCTAGAGTATTTTTCGACCAAAGATTTACTTTCAACATTCAATTTCATATCAGACATCGAGAGTCGACCACTGAAACTCCAACATTGGTTGATATTATCGTTTTCTATAATTTCTCTTATTTTTGTTGCTCTTAGCAATGTTTAGGATGTATTTTTAAAACTTCGCTAATTTTGCTTACCATTTTTTTATTCAAAGTCGCTTTATTAACTATAGCAGTTGTTATAGCTCTTCTTGCTGCATTTTTGCCTTTAGATCGACTATTTTTCCCAATATATTGAATGGCACTAGTAATCGTAAACATAACATGTTTTAATGATTGGTTTTTTCTTTTGGGTTCAACAAAAAAGCCTAACCTTTTCATTATTTTCCTCATTTTTTGCATTCTCATCAATTGCATCATTAGTTGACATTGAAATGCAAGTTTTTTATGATAAAAGAAATTTTCGTATATTCTATTCACATGTGTTCTTATTTTTCTCCAAGAAATCTTACCAGGAAGATTATCTAAAACATTACTTTAAATATTTTTTTTTTAAAATTCATTAAATTCAACATCACATTCTATGTAACGCCCTGCCACGCAACCTTAGAGGAAGTTGCATTTAACAAGTTAAACAAAATAAATTTTTTTTTAAAGTATAATTTAATAAGCACGTTCGCTAACAAATGCCAACAACCTCTAAGGTTACGAGACAGAGGTTATATAGAACCTCAACAAAGAACATGATTTAAACCATGTCAATTAATTAACCAATAATTAAAGCACATACATCCAAAGAAGATGAATTACATCAAAGCATAAAGATAACTTTCCATTCCATTAATTCATAATTAAGTATTACAATTACATCTCTCATTCCCCGAATGAGGTAAGTCCAATAACATAATAAGATTACAATTACAACTTCCACCTCGATAACAACTGAGGGGTAAAATAAGACAAGATCAACTAAAATGAAATACAACAAGAACTGATACTGAAACCAACGAGCTCTCCAATTGGAAGTCTCATCCACACGAACATGAAGAAAGAACCCAACGGATTTAGGTGCACGCCACCCAACCAAGTAGAACCCAAAGGCCCACCCCCGTGCTAGGAGATAGTAATCAGGAATCCTAGTCAAGACCATCTACCTCTAGACACAGGCTAACATAAACTAAACCAAATTGAAACAACCAAACACAAAAACCTCACAAGTACATCCCAAAGTACACATCAAATACCATGCAAGTACAACATAAGTACAACTCAAATACCAAGCAAGTACAACAAAAGTACAACATAACATGGTCACATTGCTTCCAGAAATCAAGCAGAACAAGTATGTTAAAAGAACCATACCACATAATCAAACACCAACCATGGTCACATCAGGTATGTTAAGGAAACCACACCCACAAAACAAGTACCAACTATGGTCACACAAAGTGCCATCAAACATCACATCATGAGTTACCCACAGCGGATCGTCGGATAGCGGCCCAGTCCGATCCTTGGCCCTCATACATACTAATACAAAATCAAAACCAATAGTTGTCCTAGACAAAGTGTCATCACATAGCTCATCATGAGTTACCCAAGGCGATTCTTCCTAGGCTCCGGCCCCCTCAAGAAAAGGTTATCTTGGTGACCTTTACCGAATCTCAGCCCTCATACTCACTAATGCGGAATCAAATATCTTTCGTACAAACAATATAGATGACCTTGCCATTCCAGACCTTCCCACCCATCCCAAGCCTAACTGAGCACTTGAGTCTATGAGTGAGGTATAATTATCTTTTTAGTGTGTAGTACTACCCAAACTCTAAGCATATTGATTTAGTTATCACTTAATTATATCACTTACAACGAGTTACCCTGGCACCACTTCGTGGGTCGACCCCCGTTACAAGCCACTCTTCTACTTGACAACACACATATAACATCCAACATCAAGGGTACAAAGAGCAACAAATAAAGTATTACAACCACTCCTTTTTCAGGAGGCAACCTAAGTTCAAAACCCTCTCCAAACACAGGAGGTAACAAGGTAACAAAATAGCTCCTGACAGCTCCTGACCACTCCTGACAAGGAGACACACATAACAAAATCCACTCCTTTCTCAGGAGGCACAAAACATTCCCATTCGTGGAAATTGGGTAGACACTGATAACTTCCCATGCACTACTCAAGGAATACAAGACAGGTTGACGGCATGACACGACAACCCACATATTTAAAAGACCTCATCTAGAAGACTTGTTGAACAATATGACTCACATTTCCCAAATGGTACCACGAACAAATCAAATTCAGAGCAAGAATTAAAATCTACTTTGGATATTCTAAATCCATGTCCTCATGCTAACATTCAGAAATTTATTGCATTATAAAACTGAATTAAAATTCATCTTTTTAGATAAGGGAGAAATTAACACTAATGTTTAATTCCCTAATTTCTCATAATAAAATAATCATTTTCAACTATAACACAATACATCTTGTTTTAAATAAATAACCGATTGCCCTTGCAAATTGAATCATTATAAAATAAATCAGATTAATTTCGTTATTAACACATTAAACTCAAAATCAACATTTGCCCTTATCCAATCTATTGTTTAAATTAAATCAATAGTTTGACTATAACCCCAATGTTTCAATTTCACAATAATATTTAAATTAAATCAATAATTGGCCCTTTTGGCATCACAATTTAAATTCTACAATTAAATTCAAATTAAGCATTCTCTACATCAAAAATTTATTTAACTTCTCAATTAAACTTTTAAAAAAAATGCCTTTAATTAATATCCATTAATAACTTAATATTATAATTTATAATATAAAATATTAATTAAGCAATATTTTAATATTATAAAATAAAATATATAAATATTTTATGTATATTTTATTAATAACAGATATATTAATATTTTAATATTATAAAATATTATATATATAGTTATTTATTTATTTTAACATTTTATATCTTTTCTCTCAGGCTGCACGCCATACAAAGGTCATGAGGCAGCGGCGCGAGTTTCGAGGCGACGATTTAGGGCTAGCTGGGCCGCATGCTTTCACGACCGCAGTTTTTCTTAGCCGCATGCGGATTACATAGTCCGCGGTTTTGGTTTAGCAGGGGCGGCGACGAAAGTTTTAGGGCCGCGCCCTTCACAGTGGCGGCGACGCGAATGCAGGGCGGCACATGGGGGGGGTTTCTTTTGGTGGAGGTCGGGCGGAGGTAAGGCAAAGGCGGTGTCGGCTGTTGCACAGCCAACCACCCCTGGTGGTGGCGCGGTTGTGCTTAGCACAGCCGTCCACCACCAGCGGTGGCAGTTGTGTGAACAGCAACCGCGGGTGGCTGCAGTGGGGGTCGCGTTGGGCGCGGCTCCCCCCACGCACCTCCCATGGGGTGCGGTGGGGGTTGAGCCCCAATAAATTTTTTTTTTTTAATTTCTTTAAAACCAAACCTGCGGATTTTTGCTAAAATCCGAATTTCCAAAACAAAACCCATGGGGTTTTTTAATTAAAAACCACCTTTAACAGCATAGCCCCAAAAAATCTAATTAAAATATATACATATAGATTTAACAACATCATCATTCAGATTGAGAAATGAAATTGCACAAATCATTTATTTTCAACAGAAGTTTTGAATGCCTTCAAACACCATGCTAAAATTATGAATCCATTCTAAAAAGTTAATTTAATAATTGAGAGAAACCTGATTCCAGAAGTTTGAGAGGAGATCCAGACAATGCTCAGCCTCTTCCTTGATTCCCTCTTCAGTTCAACAAATTTCACCACTCCAATCCAAAACCCACAAAACTGAAATATTTTTCCTCACACAAATTCAATCTTTTCCAAAAACTCCAAGATCCAAAAAATTGAAGCAAAATTTCCAAACATAAGGATTTTTCCCTAAAATCCTTCAACCACCATCATAAATTTCAAAAAACATAAATTGTCAAATATCTCATTTTTTTAATTTTGAATGCAAATTTCAAATTTGACTTCCTAAAACATTTTCTTTTAATTATTTTGAATTTTCAAATTCCAAATTGACCTTTTATGCATTTTCTTTATTTTCAATTTTAACAATTTCAACAATAACTTCAACAAAATAAATTAACTTCTTTCAACCAAATAAATTTAATCAATTAATAAATAGATTTAATCAAAGATTAAATTATTTATTAATTAAATTAAATTAATAATAAAATAAATTATATTTCAACATAATTCCAGAACACAATAATCCACAATTTAAATACATTAAGCTACTTAAATCACCCAATTCAATTTGCAATTAAATAACGAAGAGGGGAAAACGATAATCAAAACCGCACAACCCGACAACACCAGACGACACACAAGACTAGGGTGACGACTCGACACGGAAACCTAGATACTATCTCCCAATCGAATACCGTAGGGTATTGAACACGCTCTCACCTGTGAAACCAGGTGGAGTCGATGTCCTGTACCTGTCAACCTATAATTCAAGTAAACAACATATAGTATAAACAGCATAAAATACAGACCGTGAAGAGGAAATCACGAAATCGTAGGGCACTCGCAAGCGAGTGGTACGATACCGTCCCCTTCACCAATACACTGCAAATAACTGACAATTCTAACATGCTAGTATAATCCAAAGCATAAACATCTTTAATTCGAATATCCACTATGCTAATCCAAAGCATGGAATAAAGATAACATCTGAATAACCAGAAACACATCGAAGCAACATACCCACACAAAGACACACAGTCCAACCAGAAGGAAAAACGGAGGGGTATTACATTCTAGATTTTCATTTTCAACTTCAAAACGATTTACATTTTCATCTTCATTTCCATCAACAAAATGGTTTTGGTTTTCATTTTCATTTTCATCAACAAAACGGTTTTCATTTTCATTTTCAACAATATGATCACTCTCATTTTCATTTTCAACAAAATATTTTTCATTTTCATTTTCAACAAAATATTTTTCATTCTTATTTTGATTTTCGACAAAATATTTTTCTTTTTCATTTTTAATAAATTCTAGAAAAGTTTCATCTCTTTGAATATTATCAATGTCAACACCATTAAGTCAAACATCCTGTAAAACTTCTACATATGAATTTACCATCTCACTAACATGTAGATTTGAAGATGTACCTGAATTTTTGCCTATTGAAACATTCTCCATAGCATTGAAAGAGGGATTTGAAGACATAGTGGGACTTGTTTGTATAATCATATTATTTTCCAAGTTGACTTCTTGTAAATTAGCTTCATCTACAACCATTGTCTTTTTGATGGTGTTTTTATGCACTTCTCAACACAGGTAATGCACAAGTGTGTTACCTCTCTTGAAAGATAATCTTCCACAGTCAAATTGCAGGACACTATCCCAAGGTCTTTAATGTCAGGTCTTGACAGTTCTTGGAATATCTCAGTTGTTTCATGTGATTTTCTGGAATCACAAGGCGGTCTTACAAATGAGTTAGAAAGTGGGGAAGTTTGATCTGCAAATGGGGTTCTTAAGATGGGAGAGTTGTTGAGCGTTTGTTGCAGGTTCAAAACAATAGTCTAGAACTCCATTTCAACATCAAATTTAGCTTTATAATTTGTAATGAACCTTTCCTAAGGTTACTTATTAAAAAAAAAAAAAAGGGCAAGGAAGAGAGAAGGTTCTTGGATCTGAAACTACGAATGAACAGTGATCATGGAGGCTGCTACAGTAGACAAACTCCCTAAACTGGATTTTGTTTGGCCAAGAGGGTCCTATAGTTACACAAAACTAGTGCAATCTTCTAAGGACTGCATATTTTCAATTTGCATACACACATCATGAACATGCAAGTGAACTAGGTTGCAACAATCAAATAAAGAAACTCAAGCTAACTTTGCACAGCAGCTTGTCATCAACAAGTGCCAAAAGTATGGGCTGAAAGCTCATCAAATACTATGACAACAAACACCATCATCACTTCCATTCAAAAAACTAACAACTAAAACTAACTTGGAAGGTAGAACCATGCATACTTAATGAGAAAACTCAAAAGTAACACCCATAGATCATGCAATGTTGCTTTCTATTGCTATAGAATATTTTTACAATAGCTCTCCAACCTCTTTCAAATGTGGGGGAGACCCCTATTTATAGTTTTCCAAAGCCCGAATGAATGGCTAGGATTGATTTACATTGTGTGGCCCAGATTAAATTACATTAGGGCTTCACCTACCCCACAATATTCAACAATTTAAAATACATATATTGTCTTTTCCCTATTTTGGCCTCTAGTGCCCTGGTGTTGTACCAGTTTTGTCTTGTAGCTGATTTCTCTTTTATTGTAGTTGAAACTGCCTGAAAGCTGCCCTTTGCTTGATGGACTTGCAACATTCTTCACTGGATCAAACAGGCTCGTCGATGACTGACATCAATGCGTTGGTTGCCCCTGATTCGGGCGAACAACCCCTTAAACATCATCATCATCTGGTGAAATGTAGGACAGCTCCCCTTATGCTTTCTTCAAGGCCACCCCCTTGCATTTTTTCATTGACTTCCTTGGCACAAGCCTTCTTCTAATGCCAGATCTGTTGATGGGTGCTACGAAGAAAGGTGGATATAAAATGAATGGTGGCAGGATATATGTTATTTCCTTGTTCAACTTTCTTAATAGGTCTCTAAGGCGGACCCGCGGTAGGCTTCTTGAAACCTGCATACATGAAGTGTCGTAAGTGTTTTCATACACAAATCAAGGCAAATGTTAGTCAAATCTTGCAAACTCCTTGCTAGAACCATTCATGCATCATCAAAAGATCATAATATTCATATTTGGAGCTCACTTGGACCATAAACATTAATGCATGCTCCAAGGGGTGAGTGCCAAGGTGGATGACAGACGGAAGGCAAAAGGAAGGCGAACAACGAATGGGGGACAACATTCCCCAAGGTCAGGCCCGGAAGCGCCAACAAAAGTTGAGCGATGGATGGAAGGAAGGAAGATAGTGAACGAGGGGCAGAGAAACAACAATCTAGAAGCAAAGTTCCTAGACAATGGTGGAGGGACAACATTCCGGAAGGAAAGTCCCAGAAACAGTCACGGAGGGGCCAGGCTCCGGAAGCCGGAATGCCTAAGGCGGGCAGATGTCCAAAATGGAAAAAGGGAGACAGAGTCCCAAAAATGGCCATAGAGGTGTCGGGCTCCGGAACAGCCAGGGACAGAAGAAATTCCCAGAATAGCCATAGAGGGACGAAGTTCTAGAAATGACAAAAGAGAGACAAACTTCTAGAAATGGCCACAGAGGGGTCGGGCTCCGGAAGCCGGAATGCCTAAGGCAGACAAATTTCCAAAACGAAAAAAGGGAGACGAAGTCCTGAAAACGGCCACAGAGGTGCCGGGCTCCGAAACAGCCGCGAAAGGACGGAGTTCCGAAATGAAAATTTTGCAACTTCCTGAAACTTAACAAAACCTTGGCAGTTCACTTAGGCATCACAAAAACATCCCAAATCCATGGGTAATTTGTCCCCACAGTCAAAATGAAGGAAAAAGTGAACCGAGCAAGCAAGGATGAGGCCTAGAGAACGTCGGGGCAACGAGCGAAGGGAAACCTGCAGGGGCACTTTCACGAAAGAAAAAGACTTAGCAAAACTTAGGTAGGTGAATTTGGTCAGAGGAATTTGCTCGTTTGACGACACATGACCAATTTAGGCTCCAAGAAAGGGGCAAACAAAATGAGACGGGAGCAAAGAAGCCCATTGGGAGCAAAAGAGAGGGTCCCTGCCTACGACGGGGCGTGTATGCAAAACATGCACAACAGGTCTCCTTAATGTTTTCATCTTCAATAGTTATGGAATTGGACGCTCCACCATCATTCATTGATTTAATTCGTATTCTTCTTTCTCTTTGTCTTTGATTCTCCTTCTCTCTCTTTGCTTGAATTTCTTTAAGAGTTAATATCTTCTTATCTTTCCTCTTATTACGAGCTTGTGAACCCATGATTATAAAATTCTCAAGCACAAATGAATGTTAATAGTGAAATTATTCAAAAAATTCAATCCAAATTGCAAGTTGTAGACCTATAAGGATAAAATTCTTCCTCTTGTGTTCCTCAAAACAAGTTGAAAACTACCACAATTCCACTTAAAAAACTATTTTCTTCATGCCTCCTTTCAAAAATTCAATCCATATTACAAGTTGAAGACCTTTTGTTCCAAATGAGTAGAAAACTAACACAATTCCACTTCAAAAATGGTTTACATGATGCCTCCTTTGAAAAAATCAATCCAAAATGCAAGTTCATAGCCTGTAAAGACAAAAGTTAAAAAAAATAGCTCAATACGTCATAGTAGGTCGTACAGTGTGAAATTGCAGATTTCACAGTAAAATATTCTAGTAAATTTAAAAAAACGGCTAAAAACAAACGGGATCCCGCTTATTAAAAATAGGATCATGTTTCATAATCGAGATTTTGTTCCTCAATATTAAATGTGGGGATCATTGACAAAGGAATAGGATCTCGTTTATAAAGCGAGATCCCATTTGTCTGTCAATGGTAACCGCATTTAATATTAAGAAACGGGATCCCATTTCTAAAAAATTGAAATACCATTTTTTTTGTGGTCGGGTTTTCGGCTTGTATTCTAGTTCGAGAAAAGCATTGGGAATCTCAACCTAGGCCTTCAACTTGGTTTGACCTGCAAGTTGAAGGTCCTTACAATGTCAGAGAAAAACAACGAGTTTGGACATATGGCTGACGACATTTTTTGCAAAAAAAATTGACGAAATTAAAACCCATTATAGATGAGCCAATGCAGATTCCAAATATGTAGTTTTTTTTACAATTGGATTATTTTTTCTATTTTTCAATTAATTTTTGATGAAACTGGTTCATAAACTTTAAATATCAAGGTTTTTTACCATTTTAATAACTTTTTATCAACATAACATTTTCACGAACGGATTGCACGAGAACGTAATTCAGACAATTCTTTTCAATTTAAAAAAAATTAAAAAATGATAAGTTTAGGTCTTATGCTTGACGTACACTATAATTTTTCAAAACGAAAAATATGGCTAAAAAAAAATTAACCACAAGAAATCAATAAAAAATTATAAAAAAATATTGAAAACGTACTTCAGTGAGTTACAAATCTTTTTCAAAAAAGATTTAGAAAAATACGATAATTTAGGTCAAAATATGGATGATGTACACGTGCATGGTATGGTAAAAAAAAGACTTTTAAATAGTGGTTTTTAGAAACACCTATTGAAACTCAATTTGTACCATTTGGGTTTTGAAATAAATTACATATTTGGAGACTAGACTCTGAGCACTAAATTTTATGATTACTGAGTTTTTTGAAGATTCCATTTCTAAGTCCTTCAAATTTTAAGGTCAAATGTGTCAAATGTGTCAAATTCTGAAAATAAAAAAAAAATAATCCATTTTTTGGCCAAAATGTCGACTCAACTTCTTTTGGCCAAAATGTCGACTCAACTTCTTTCCAGCACCCTCCCCCTCTTCCCTTCCATCTCCTCCGCTCTCCCCCTC
>CM021103.1:159106514-159179240 GCA_007115665.2 Sequoiadendron giganteum
GATCACTGAAAGAGATTAGTATCAATGAGACAAGTACCATCTTATGTCGATATGTTTCATATGTCAAATTTTCATGGTTAGATAAATTTTATTGGGCTATAATACATAATTTGACCCGGACCTTGGTGAATATGTTGTGTGAGGAAAACTTTATGCTCATAATATGGAGCCTTTGGGAAGCTAATAAGCACAAAGGGTCAATGAGGTTGTCAAAAATTTACAGTTCCAACAGGTGTGACAAATCGGATATCCGATTTGTGGCACAGATAGACCCAAGATTAATTAGGACATCGAGGGTGGACAAGAGATAAAGAGAGAAATGGAAAGGGAGAGAGAGACAAAAATGAAAGGGAAGGGAGAGGAGAGAGAAAGAGAGAGAGAGAGAGATAACTAGGAGGGGGGAGAGAGAGGGAGAGGGATAAAATTAGGAGGGGGAAGGGAGTGGAAGAGGGGAATAAGGGGAGAGAGATGGAGAGAGAAATAGGAGGGAGAAGGGAGAGGGGAAGAGGGGGAGAATTGAGAGAGAGAGAGGGGATAGGGGAATAAGGGAGAGAGAGGGAGGAGAGAATCACCAGAGGGGAAGGAGAGGGAAGAGGGAAGGGGAGAAAAAATTAGAGGGCGTAAGAGAGAGAGAGAGAGAGAGAGACTAGAAGGGAAAGGAAGGAACAAGGGGAGAGAGATGGAGAGAGAGAGAGAGAGAGAGAGAGAGAGAGAGAGAGAGAGCTAGGAAGGGGAAGGGGAAGGGAGGTGAATAAGGGGAGAGAGATGGAGAGAGAGAGAGAGAGAGAGAGTGAGAGAGGGGGCGGAGGAGAGATAAAGAGAGAGAGGGAGGAAAGAGAGATAAATTTAGAGGAAAAGGAGAGAGATACTAGGAGGGAAGAAGGATAGAGAGAGAGAATTAGGAGGGGAGAGAGAGGGAGGAGGAAGAAGGTGATGTCCCTCTCAATGTTTTGCTCAGTGATATGTTGGATGCTATATAATACTTCTCAAAAGTTCACTATTACAAGAGAAAGCAACTATTGTATCAGCATTCTTTCCAATATCTTCTTCTTTCTTATTTCAGAACATGTTATGTTTATAATTCAGGGATCCACACTATAATTATCTTCAATTGATTTTGTTTCTTTGATGTACGATATCTTAATTAACACTTGGGCAACAAGGATAATGTAATAGGTTGGAACTAGTAGACAAGCCTGAGTAGAGTTCATTCAGATGCATACTTTATGATGCAAAATAGAGTCTTTGTCAACCATTTTCTACTATGATTCTTAGGCAACTAGTATACAGGATCTCTATTATTCACTTCCACTTCTTTTATGTATATTTTATGATGAAGGCAGGGGAAATGATTGGAATCACAGTAGCAAGATAACTTTAGTAACGTGCATTGGAAGTATGGCATGCCTGTTTAAGTGATTTATATCATATTTTAGTTGTTTTCTATCTTTTCTTGTTGTTCACAACCCTGATAAACTCTGATTATTTAAATCAAATTGCTTTTTGTGATTTATACACGTATACATGACTAGTATACCATTTTTTAGAAATAAAATGTATAGTTTTTGATTCACAGTTATCCAGGGTAAAGATCAACATTGTGGTTGTATTGTTTACTATAATGGACCTCCTTGCAACTCGGGTACAATAGGAATGAAGATGCTTGAAGAACTGTGCATGACTCCTGAATTATATGACTTTTCCTTCATTTCTGAAGACTGCAATGAAAGGATTTGATATGGTACAATCTCAATCTTTTTGCATAACTTTGGCAGAGAACATGCCCCATCCATAATCTTAATGGATGAGATTGACCATATATGGTATGTTCTTATAGATTCTGGATCTGGCAATGGTGACAGTGAAGTCGAAAGAGCTATTCTTGAGCTACATAATCAATAACTGCAATGCTAAATAAAATTGATCACTAAACCTGTTAGACATATCAAAGGGGTGCCAATTACTAGACATGCTCTATTTTTTAGTTCTAGATTAATATCAATGTTTAAAAGAGAGATGCTGAAAAATTCTGTACGTGAATTGTTGAAAATTATAGAAGAAACCGTGGCTGGAATAGTTCCGATTTGTCCCTGTTGATGAAGCAGAACCATTAGTAGTAGCCACTAGTGTTTGTGGTGGTGGAGGTGGATTGTGAGGAGGTGGATTGTGCTTTAGTTTATTTTACATGATTGGTCCGTTGACTTCATTTCAAACTTGTATAGATTACCATAGAATCGCTTTCATAAGAAAGACTTATTAGAAGACTAAACAAATGTGTGTTGTGCTACACCTTGGTCTTGGCAATGTGAAGTCTTAAAATTATGAAATGAATGCTAAATGCCACAAAAGCTTAATTGACATGTTTTTCAAAGAGAAGCCATCATAAGATCCCTTTGAATCTTTAGTATTAGAGCATTCTCAAGTTGTGGAAATGTTGTCCAGAGAGTATCATAAGGGTTGTTAGCCTACCATTTTCTTCAGTGACATACAAAAGGGCAGAGCCTTAAGACCATTACTTGCATCATTATTGTCGGTACCTGTGTAAACTATGAAGCTTTAATTGCGTTCAGTCCTTACTTAAGATTGGTACAGGCGTATGCTGCTTTAAGTTCTTTAGCATGACCATGTGGCTAAGGGAATTTTTATGAAGCAAACGTATTAAATAAGTTCCCTTTTAACTATCAGAATGTAACAAGGCTTTGTATATGAGTGACCACTTTTAATTTAGCATGCCATTAGCTCACAGTAGGTATGAACAGTAGTAAAAAAAAGTAATGCCATCTGTCATTCCCACAACTATCTTTGACATTATGTTGTCAATTGGCACAGTCTTATTGTTTGGCGATTCTCTGGCACACAAGAAACCTTCAAGCTAGGGCATACCATTAATCCCCAGCAATGTAGGGCACACAAACGAAATGACATCCAAATCCCACATTATGGACAAGATTCCAGTTCACTTGATAGATGCGTCAAAATTACAATGATGGCCCCAAGCCAACCATCACCATGTATAGTATATGAGAGGACTTTCAACATCATACAGGCCAAAATGACCTGCAGGACCTTTCCTACAATCTACTGTTTGCATACACTGGAAATTTAGGTGGTTTTCGCGTTTTAGTAAAAATGGGAGAAAAAGCCCTAAAGCTGCAAACCTTTGAAAGTAGGGAGAAGAAATGATAGCTAAAATGGAGGAGGTAGGTGCACTTACGGGACAGGGGCGGCGTAGCCTCAAAAGCCGATCCCATCGGTCCGCCGAAACGAATACCAGATGCGCTCGAAGCCATGGCCAATCTCTGGCATGAAGGATTCCCAGATCAATGACATCCAAGATTGTGTCTGAAATTCCATCGTCCACCTCAAAATCCAGCATCCCAGGCTCTGCACAAAATTTTAAAGAAATAGTGTATATTTCCCTGGCTTTAGACCGCTGAATACTATTTGGAGCCGAACGCGATGCGTGGTGTGAAATAAATCTTCCGTATTTGCACAGAAGGATGTATCTCCCTGGACTGAAATTGTTCTCACAGCTCCTAGCCACACAAACCATGGTTTCGTGCAAAGATGGTGGTAATAAGCAGCTGCAAAAATTATACAACGGTGTTCATTCCTAAATTTAAATAAATGTCCGTTGCTTTCTTTTCTTTTTTCCAAATTCAAATGCCCGTTGCTTTCTTTTCTTGCTTTCTTTATGTTTTTTTTTCAATTTTCAAATGTTCGTCGAGATTCATTGTTCATTACAATTTAATATTTTGGGTGAGGAGAATAAAAAATTAAAGAATATATTTTGTATAATTTACAATTTAATTTATAATTTGATAATTTATTATAATTTAAAATTTGATAATTTAATATTTTGGGAGAGGAGAATATAAATTAAAGAACTAATGTTACTTTGTAATTTATCAATATCATGTTAAGCTTCACACGAATTTCTAACTTAATTTTTAATCAAACTTGAGTCATGGAGATTGAATGGGAATTTAAAAGGCATACACTAAGTGTTTGGCGATCACATGGAGGGAGGTTGCTTCCACATCTATAGTAAATAATTAGTTAATTCAAGAACTATCCATGTTTTGCGTGACAATTACGTGCCTTGTCTATGCAATAGAGAAAAGTCAATAAAGATTATAGTTCTAAATAATTTATTGCATAAATTGGTTGAGAAGAGGGTATTACATCACTTAGTTAAGTGAAATTCAGCTATAGGAAAAATTGCCACATTTCATAGATGGCAGACCAATACACTTGGGTCTAGGAAACAAGTGTTATGAGTGTCTATTGACCCTTTCTCACACAAAGTGTCAATGTAGATAGGTGTCCTTAGAGGTTTCAATTCTCTTTTGACACCTCTTCCTACATTTTTGGTAGGCAACTTGCCACCACTCCATGGAGGTTCCTTATCCACACTTCATGGAGGTTGGTTGCCTTCCTCATTATTATTTATGTAGACCTTATTGGTCTAATCTATGGGTAAAATTTATGCAATTTTGTGTTCATTGTGCTATCTTTCAATCTTTGATTATCAAAGGTTCTTTTATGGTATCAGAGTTGGACATGGATTTTTTGCAAGTCGTAAGGTGAAGCATTTGATTGTATCTTTTGATCAATTCATCTCTATGCAACAATCCACTAGAAAGGCATATATTGACCCGAGCTTGCAAGCTAGTATTTTTGGAGGCATGATTAATCCCTATGACCCCTGCAACTTATCTGTAGTTTTGATCATTGATCTAAATGAATGATTAAGGGGTGGTTTTGGTCATCACAGGTGATGATTTGTTCATTGCATGTCAAAATTCCCTCTATAGCAGGTTCATTTTTGGCATTTACATTGGTTGCAAGCCACAATTAAGAGGAGGAGGTAGAAAGTTTGGGACACCAAATATAGGAAGATACCTTCACCTTTCTTGTGCTTAGGCACACATCAACCAAACCCTTGTGATTTCTTCATAGAGGTTGTGTTTCATTTTGGAGGGCCATTTAATTTCAAGATTATTTGTGGAGGCACACTTGAATTCATAAACTCGATCAATATATAGGTCGTCGAATCATCTTTGGTAGGCCATGAAGAATCTCTGCCACATTTCAACGAATTTATAGTTCGTGAATCACTTGTGGTAGGCCGTGAGGAATCTCTACTGTGATTTAATTATGAGTCATTAGTGTGAGCAATTTTTAGGAGTTTAGGCACATTCAAACTTGGTGACAATGTTTTGCATTTGGGAAGCCTACCGAAGATTTTGTGAAGAAAGCCCTTTGCATTTTTTATAAACCTATGATTTCTCAGAGAGACTTGCAACTTTTTTTTTTATAGATCAAAGGTAGGTAATGCATGACATTGGGGCTCTTTCTTGGTGGTAACAACTATCAAATTCAATGGAAGGGAAGACCACTATTATTCACCTACCTTTTTATGCCAATTCACTGATCATGTCACCTTTTACCATAGGGCTTATGTCAGTAGCAAAGGAGAGGGGCAAAAAATCTCAATTCTAAGCCCTTGGTCACATGGTATTCCAACCCTTGATGAACTTTCCAACCCAAGGGGATTTAAATCTTCTCTTATTTTTCCTCTTTTTTCTAATTTTTTCGAGGAATTTTTTTTCAAAAAATCTAAAATTATTTTTTTCAAGGAGGATCAATTATTTTGAAAATGTGAAAAATTGAAAGCTTCATAACTTTTGCTTGGTAGTTCAAAATTGAGTTTCATTTTTTGTAAAATTTCTTGTTTTTTTCACAATGATTCCAATGAGCCCATTTGGACTATTTACAAAACCACTCCTTCTATAAAGTGCCAAATTGAGAGGTGGGAAGGGTCAATGGACACCTAAGTAGGCTTAAAGCCTATGTGTATGCAATATATAGACTAACATAGATGCTATCAAATTAATTTTGGGATGGAAATATGTGAAGGGAAGTGGGATATAGAGTTAATTCTGACTTTATGTCAAGATTTCTTTTCTTTTCTTGATTTGTAGGAATCCAAAGGAGTGATTTTGGTAATGGTGAGACTTCTCATAAAATTTGAATTTCTCATTGGGCTGGAGAACAATCTGGTATGAGAATTTTTGGGGAAGGGATCCTTTTTTGCATGATATCCACATTTTTCTTGTTTTGGGGGCACAAGTGAATATGTACTTGTTTATTTTGGACATTAAGAATGTGACTTTGGAAAGACATAGGATACCAGCTAATTATGGCACTATATTTCTGAAGTGCTATCTAAACTTAGAGGCGTACCAAAATTTTGAGTGGATGGAGGAATTTGTGAATTTCTATTGTAGATAGAGATGTTTGAAGGGTGGTCGAAGGTGGCCAAAAAAAATTTGCAAAGGAGGAAATAATGGTGTTTACAATATTCAAGGGTCAAAGTTGGACAAATACATTACCATATGCTGAACAATGATCGATTTTTTAGAGAGTAGCAAAAAAAATTGATGTGCCTAAATTATAATATGTTTGAATCAAATTGCAATCTAGGGAACAAAAAGGGTTGGAAATCTTAGCTATTAAATGTAAAATCTTAGACCCTACATGGTCGATGATTATGGGGGTATTTTTGTTGGTAATCTTTGTTTCAAAATCAATGGCTCTACCATGATAATGGTTGGTTTATATTTTTTGATATGGGAGGGTAAATGCTTCTAGGTTGTAGAGGCACCCACATCGATGTAAAACTATTTTTATATTTAAAAAAATAATCACTATCTTATGAATTTTAAATAAATGTATTTCAATTTTTTCATATGATTAAAAATAAATGCACAAAATAATTGCATGCTTGAAAACATAGCGGGTTGTGAATTATTTAATTCTTCTTGTTGAAAGATCAAGGGTGGAGAGCTCAAGGAGGAGTTACAAGTGGGGGACACATAAAATAAACCAAATTGAGGTGAGGGGTGACTAAGTAATTAGTTTCTTACATGTTTTATTGTTTAAAAATAGTTTGTTTCTTATAGGATTCATAGCACCAAGTATTTTACAACATTTTAAACTTCATAGACAACATGAATATAGTGAAAACATTTTGTTCTTGACAAAGTAAAAATGCAATGAAAGTCACCTTCAAAATTTATCACAACTATCAATTGGAGTAAAAATTGCATTTAAATTTCTTCATACATGTTTCAAAAATAAATGCTTTCTTATAATAGACAATGCACTAAAATTTTGAATGTTAACTATTTGTAATAGTTATAATCGATTGAGGTTGCAAGTTCTACGGTGTATTTTGGAAACCATTTTGAAAAATAAAGTTAGAAAACATACCTACTTTTAAAACCTAGAATTTATGATACCAGTTATAGACTTCTTAAATACTATTTGTTGAACATGCCTGGATAGTGAGAGGGGAATGAATCAGTATCTTCAAAATGTAAACCCTTCAATATAATGTAAATTTAGACTTCTAACAAGATCAACAACCCTTAAAAAAATCAATAAATCTTAATCAAATCAACAACAATGAGAGATAAAGAAATGAACACACATGCACAAGAAAAACACTAGATATACATGGAAAACCCAAGAAGGAAAAAAACATAGAGAGAAATCTTATAATGTATCTCTCTGACTAAAGAAACACACTGCTCCTTGAAGGACTTGTAGGCTAAGGCACGCAACCTTAGGTTAAGATACAAGGACTTGCACACTAAGGTGCACAACCTTAGGACAAGATACAAGGATGTACTATGAAGACTCACTATATTTGAGCAGGATACATGAAGATTTTAATTTACAACATATGCCAACAATACACTATGTTGAGTGAGGCATTGAAGTGCATTTGACTTATATTTTCTACAAATCACATTACTTATTGTATTTTTCCACTCTCACACAACTTGCAACTGATTTGTTCTTGCATTTATATCCTCAACAAGTAAGGAAAACACCAAATTAGGTTGGCCATAACAAGAGACAAGAAATGACCTCAAAAAGTCAACCTCAAAACATGAATACAATGAAAGTGGTTGTATATAGGATACATAGAGGACCTAAAACAACTTATTACATATTCCAATGTGATCACAAAAATTAAACATGTTGGCGCACATCTTCCCAAGTCAGCAACAAGGAATCATGTAGAAGAAACACTAGCAACATTACCAATCAGCCCAAAAACACATCTTCCAATTGAATTTACTCAATGTGATTCTCAACAAGATAAGGAAAGACCCAAAATCATCTTAACACAATCTCAATTTCTACTAAAAATCCCTAAGCACATAGCACAAGCAAGAGAACAAGCCATGCCGAAAAGACATCCAAAAATCACTCAGAGAAACAAATCAAACAATATGCGACACCAAAGAGATCAACTATTAATGTGTGGACCACAAAGAGACATTCCATGAATTTCTAGTAACACTTCCATATACTTCTTTCACACTTTCATGCCAAAAATAGCTAGCACAAAGCACTTCATCTCGAAAATTCAGAAGACATAGTCATGAGATAGAACATTTACAAACCAACTTGTGGTAAACTTCATCACACGAAAGCTGAACTGAGACACTACACAAACACTAAAATCAGGACCACCAAGATACAAGAATAAAAACAATTTAAAGTGAAGAAATATGGAGAAATTTCTTAACCAATCCTAACAAGCAACCAAACTACCAAGCCGCTACAATTACAAGAGACCTTTTTGGAAATACTAGTGACCTAAAAATATAAGAGGGAAAATCCACAAAGGGTCATAGCATCATAGCATCATAGATGTTAGCATAAAACATCTTATGAAGAAAATAGTGCCTGTGAAAAATTCTTCCAATGTATCCTTCACTCAACCATAAGTCATAGCTCTGAATGATTTTGAGCAAAGCATTATTGTGGAGAAATAGTTCTTGGACCACTTTGTTTACAAATTATTTTATAGTATGGAAATTATGAACCATATCCATAATGTTTGAAAAAAAAATCAAAGCCAAGTTAGATGGAAAGATTATCCTATGATCCTTTGGATACAAGATTTCATCATCTATTATAGTCTTCGTGCATTTTAGAACTGATAAGAATTCAACCTTGAAAACATGTGACAACTGCTCTTTTTTGAGACACCCTGAAAATGGTCTCTCCCATGGGAAGACTGAGAATGACACCCTATAATTTCTAGGAATATATTCCATGGTGTAAATTCTAAATGGAATGTAGTCAAATTCGTACAAGAAACAACCAATCAACACAGAATTGAAACCACAAGGAATGACACTAGAAATTGAGAAGGAGGCAAACACACACCAACACTAAAAGAAACCCATGAGTACTATAAACCTACAAAAAATTTGTCCGCAAAGACGACAACCCAGAACATATTGGGTAAAATGGACTTCAACTTTGAACCAACACAAACCCACAGTTTGATAACCAAAGGCCAAAGAGAAACCCAAAATTCTTCACCAATGCAAGAGCTTAAACCATACCCATAAAGAATCCAAACCAAACATGAAATTTAGGTTAAATATTACTAGAGAAATGTTGATATGGTCTTCAATTATAATCCCAGATGAAAATTAACTATCCAAGACCCACATTGCAACTCGTCCACACCAGGAAGTGAAGATTATGAAAAACACTATCCACCCTAATTTTATTGCAAGATGGCCACCATTTTATCGACAACATTGCAATTTAAGAAGGAATGAGCACCAAATCAATCTCACATCTTATTTAATAGATGAGTAAAATGCAAAAAAATAGCTAAATTTATCATTTTTTCCTTGAAATCCACCGAAAGTTAAATCAAAAGTATCAATGGTACGGTTAGCAAACTTGGATGTTCCAATTATTTCCTTAAACTTATCACCGTAATGATGATATAGTCATGTTTTATTTTCATAGATAATATTTCCTACAAAAATCAACACTTATTAGTTAATAAAAATACATCCTTTACGATAAATCTTTGGTAATTTGGATGATAACACTTGTGACATCAAATGCTTGTGTGATCTAGATCTTATTCCTAGTGCATATGTTGATTAATTCTTTCACATAGACTTCCATTTTTTCAGTGCCAAAATAAAACTTTGATAGACATTTGAAGAATGATCAATGTGAAAGTCTTATAAATGAGACCTTGTGCTTATTATGGTCGTAGTACTTTTCTGGTTCCTTCACATAAAATATAGCTAATGATTGATGAGACTATCCTTTGTGTCAAATTATATTATCCTATCCTTTTTTATAATATTTTTTAAAGCTTGCATGATTTTATTTGTATTATTATCATACAATATCTCATCCCGTGCTTGGTCACAACCCAGGTTTGCTAACATATCCGCCAACTAATTACCCTCCCTGTATGTATGTTTTGACTGGGAAAATCTTATCTTTTCAATTAACTTCCATGCTTTCTCAAGTACATATTTAATTTTCCAACTATACACCTTTCTCTATTTATAGGCATTAATAATGATTAAAGACTCTCCTTCAATTTGTACGTTTGTGATCTTCAAAAGCATTGCCAATTGCAATCCATGCAATAAAGTTTGAGATTCAACAAGGTTGTTGGTTCCTTTTCAAAGATGTTTTGATTTGGACAAAATTATAGACCCTTTGCAATCCCTTGTTACCACACTCGACTTTGAGATCCCCAGATTTCCACATGAAGCACCATCAAAATTCAAGTTGTAAAAATATGATGGAGGAGATATCCATAATATTTTACTTCTATCAATCTTCTTCTTTGGATTGTGGTGTAAACTTCCTTTGAAAGGAAGCACAATATTGTTCCATTTATGCATTAATTTTGAATCCCACTTTATGAATAATGAGCCAATAATTTTTGCCTTATGAAAATATGCATTCATAATTTTAGATATTGAAGATTCTAGCTTACTTAAGACTTGATCCACCTTCATTTTTTCATGCCTAAAAATCCTTTTGTTTCTTTCCCACCAAACGCTTCACAAGACTACTGAAGGGACCACTTTCCAAATGCATGCAAACAACGATGACTTATACAGGACTGACCAACTTGAAAACAATTCCCATAAATTATTTGGCAATGGTGAATACCGGTTTAATTTTTTTCTAATGAACAACCAACATGCATATGCAAAATGACAACGAATGAGTAAGTGGTTTACCTCCTCCATCACATCTTCACACAACACACACTTGAATTGGTAGCATTGTTGAATTCCAATAGAAGGAAAAATATATTTGAGGCTTACTTTACTCTCCCTTACTCATTACTACCTTGTATCCCATTTTAACTACGTAAATACCTAATTTGGATGGTGCCCATAACATTTTATCCTCTTCTTTTGATGCACATAAATGTCCTTCACTTAATCTACCCCTTAACTCTTCTTTTTGATCATTTGGGAATGGGATGGAAGATGAATCTTTCCAGATAACTTTCCTTGTGCATTCATCTATTTTTTGAAAATAATCTTTTCTTTTTTTCCCCCAATTTGAACTGAGGAAAGCTTGTATGTTTTTAAGATTTTGAATTATGTTTAGAGGTGCATGTTCACTCCATGAATCCTTCCAAAAAAATTCTTGTTGGCCATTAAGAACTTCCCATGTTAGGTAAGGGGTGACTACCTTTCTATAAGTAATCAAAAAATTCCACATTATAGAACCTTATGGTGGATTTAAAATTGTGAAAATTCTTTTTGGATCTGCCATATCCAAAAACTTTACTTGCATGACCCTGTACCACTTTTCTTATGGCTTCGAGTACATATTCTACACTAACTTGGCCCCTAGAGCTAGATTTCTAGCTGAGAGGTTGTTTATACCAGCGCCCCTTTCAATTTCTCTTCACAAATGTTTTCCAATGAGATAAGTGGAATCTTTTTCTTGTTATCTATATTTCCCTTCCATAAAAAAATTTTGATTAACTTTTCAATTTTTACAATAATTGATTTGGGAGCTTTTAACACATCCAGATAGTAATTGGGAATAGCGGAAAGTATTGATTTGACCATTAGAATTCGTCCTGACAATGATAACCACCGACCCTTCCAACTAGCTATCCTTAATTGGATACTCTAAATAATCATGTCCCAATAGGAAATCCTATTTGCACCTATAAAGAAGGGACTACCAATGTACTTATAGGGGAGTTCTATTGTTTGAAAGCCCAGAAGCCTTACAATCTATCTTTGTAATCCTGCCTTGATGTTAAAAGTGTAGATCTTTGATTTCTCTACATTTATTTTCTATCTTGATCCAAGTGAATACTTATCCAGGATAGATTTTATATGTTTAGCATCTTGAAGTGATGAATTTGTATCATCTGCTAACAAGGAGTGTGTAGCAAATATATCAGTTGAAGGAATAGTTATTCCTTTCCACATCCCTTGAATATGAGAATTTTTAATTGATCTACTAAGAGCCTCTACTAATGTTATAAAGAGAAAAGGCGATAATGGATCACCTTGTCTTACACCTTATGTAGAGCTAGAAAAACCTACTTGCGATCCATTAATGAGCACTAAAAATTTAGCTCCTATCAAAAAAGATAGTATCCACTTACACCACTTATTGTGAAACCCAAATTTCTTCAACACTTGTATCAAAAAAGACCAATCCATTTTATCATAAGCTTTCATCATATCTAGCTTAATGATAAACAAGGAAATATTGTGTGAAGAAATCGAATGGAGAACTTTATGCGCAACCAAAGGTCCTTCCATCGTCTCCCTACTAGGCACAAAACCACCTTGTTCTTCTAAAATAATTTTGGGAATTGTCAGTAGAAATTGAAGGTAAATAGCTTTAGTTAAAATCTTGTAAATAGTGTTACAAAGAGATATAGGTTAAAATTTTGAAAAAAGACTTGGGTCCTTGATTTTTGGAATTAAAGCTATATTAGTTACATTAAATTGCTTTAGTATGGAGCATGAAGACCTGGATTCTTCCAAAGCCTTATGAATATCATTACCAATGAATTCCCAACATTTTTAGAAAAAAATAGTTGTAAATCCATCTAGACCTAGAGCCTTGTCTGGTTTGAGTGAAAAACTACTAGTTTGAATTCAACTAAAGTGAATGGCTTAATGAGACTAGAATTTTCTTCTTCAGTGGTTAAAGTTGGAATTGATTAAAACATATCCCCCCTCTCTTGTTCAACTTGAGTGAGTTGCCCTATTGGTGTTGATAACAAGTTTGAAAATAATTTAACCCCTTCCTTTTTTATCTCATCTTCATTTGACAACCACTTCCCTGATATACTTTCCTGAATTCTAAAAACTACACTCTTTTCTTTTTTTATCTAAGCAAACATCTGAAAAAACTTGGTATTTTTATCCACTTCTTTAAGCCAGATTTCACGTGATTTTTGACACCAATAAATTTCCTCTCGCAACACCAACTCTTCCCATTCTATTTGTAACTTCTTAAATTAATGCTTTTTCTATGAGATCTTGTATTTTCATGTGCAAAAACTCTTATGGACAAGTGACCTCAAAAAAATACTTACACCTAGAGCAACCACCATGACATGAAGGTAAAGTGTCTTTTCGATTCCATTGCAACAATCCTTTCCCTTTCACATTTCCCTGTTGTATTTGATGATTTCACTGATACTCTGCATGCTTCAAAGAAATGTTATTTGGAAATTAAATCCTAAATGGGCGCTCCTCAAAATATTTCCTTTCCTAATTTTTATTTGCTCTGTTGCACATTCCTGAGTTGTAGACAAAGATGATGATGATAATCATCATGTTTCAAAGCAATGTTATTTGGAGAATAGACCCTGATCAGAATATCATTCGAATAAGAAATTGATGGTTTGATTTTTTTATTTGCAAACTCCTACGAACCACAAATGTCAAAAATTCCTTGCTTGGCATGTGACAATGTTTGCCTTGGATACAGTGGTTTCTAGTGATAGTGAGGATGTGTAACTTCGGATCCAACCCACCCCTTAATGTACTATTGTTGTAGGCCCCATCGGTGCTATTGAACTTGACCTCAAGGTTGGTGATGGCGACCTCCCTAAAGTTTGCTTCATCGAAAACACCTGGGTGCAACAAGATGCTACATGAATATACTGAGCTTCTACTATGGATAAGGATATTGAGTCATGCTTCTTACTAAACCAAGGAACCAATTTGTCTCCTAAGACAAATGCACTTCCACTGGTTCTTCTTTGGTTATCCATACATCTTGCCTAATCAACATTAGTATAAACACTCAAAGAAAAGTTATCATCCTTCTTATATTGCAAACCATAATCTAAAGTTCCCTTTAAATATCTGAATATTCTTTTTACCACCTCCTCATGAGTTTTCTTAGGATTACCTTGAAATATGGAAACCAAACATACTACATGCATAATATCAAGTCTAGAATAATTCAAGTATAATAAACCTTCAATCATAGACCTATAAAGAGTCTAATCAACCTCAGGTGACTCATCAACCTTTCTCAAGTGACAACTGGTAACCATAGGAGTACTTATTAGTTTGGAATCCCTCATGACAAACTTCTTCAACATATATCTAGCATACTTAGCTTGAGAAATGAAGATACCATCATCAAGTTAAAAAAATTGAAACCCAAGGAAGAAAGAAAACTCACCAATCATAAATATCTTGTAATATTTCTACATCTCTTCTACAAACCTCTTACACATATTATCATCTTCCCCAAAGATGACATCATCAACATATACAACAATTATCAAAATCTTATCTTTCTCTACCTTAATGTAAAGATTACTACCTTACTGAAGTAAATACTTATCCAATTGAGCATACCAATCTCTAAGAGCTTTCTTGAGCTTGCACACCTTGTCCAAATCTTTTGATAGATGGAAAGCATCCAGTTTCTCATTGTAGACCTCTTCCTCTAAATCACCACTCAAGAAGGCTTAATTTGACATCCATCTAATAGACCTTGAAATTCTTGTGAGAAGCAAAGGCAAGTAACATTTTGATTTCATCCATTCTAGATATTAGAGAAAGAGTCTCCTTGAAATTAATACCTTATAATTTTGAATAACCCTTACATACCAATTTTGATTTGTTCCTCACAACTTCACTATATTCATTCAAATTATTCCAAAACATCCACTTTGTTCCTATAACATTCTTATTAGTTGGGTTGGGAACCAATTCCCATGTCCACTTCTTTTTATCGAATCCAATTCTTTTTCCATTACCTTCATCCATCCTTCATCTTTGTTGAATTTCCAAGATACTGAGAGGTGGGGGGGAGTGAATCAATATCTCCTTTAACTTATTGAACAAACATCATCCAATTATTCTAATGCATACAAAAAAAAATATGAGAAAGAGAAATAAAAAAATATAAAACCACACAACACATGAATACCGAAATTTTACATGGAAAACCCAATGAGAGAAAAACCATGGTGAGTATTAGCTCACTATATATAGTAGTTCCAAAACAAGATACAAAAGAGGCTCATTTCCAAATACAAAAGCTCGCTGCTTACAAGTAGGACTCATTGTTCAAATAAGGAGGCTCACTGCCTACAAAAATATTACAGTAACAAAATGAATTACAACCAGAATATGAATTGGTAAGAGTGCACCTAACAAGTGTTGATTCAGTTCCTTTGATGCTCGATAAACAAACTTAATACACTTCATCAGTTTCACACAATTTGCTTCACATTCACACTATTATTTGCATTTGAGTCACACTTTGCATTATATACCACTTCTTCTATCCCAAAACAATCCAATATATATTTGATACATCTGCAAGCATCAATTAGGTCAGCCTAATTAGATGAAATCTTTATTCACCAATAAAGGTTAATTTTTTACTCCAAGATAGTACAAAACTTCTCCAAAAATAATTCATCTGAGTAACACGCGATATCATGTCGGCTTGGACCTAAGATAGGTTGCTCATATATCTGCAACACAAATCAAACCATTATACCACCAACTATTTATTAGGTCAGCCATGGATAGACCTAATAAAAAAATGCAACACCAGACCAATGCCAACTCACCATGAGCCCTTTTCTTTCTTTTCTCTCCTTCTTTTTCTAAAAAAAATTAAACATTTAGAAACTTCAAGTAAAAATAACACTTTTCACCTAAAACACTTTCTTGTGTCTTTCTCTCACAGTTGGAAGAATCCTCTTCCAAGCAAGCACCGCATAATCCATTTGGGTACACATACTATTGAACAAAGCCAACAACATAAATTAGGATGACCAATATGAAAATAAGCAATGCCGTTCACAATCTTTTGCATCATGGAGTATTCCAGAGAAATGATCTAACCGAACCTCAACAATTTCTTTAACAAGCCAGAAAGTTCTCACCACATCTTCCCTCTATCTTTGAACAGTCAGTAACTCTGCTTGAAATTCTCCAACTCTTATGAACTTTTTTTTCCTTCTTTGTCTTTAAAGAAATCAAAATTCTTTCCAATACTATTCATTTCAGATTCAATGGCTTCAATTTTGCTTCTAAAATTGTCAACTGCAACAAGCCACCAGAGACAATACTTGTAGATGTCCAACATCTCATTAATGCATTTTATTGTGTTATTAATGTGCTCAGATAAATTCTACTTAGCTTTAACACATCTTTTCTCAACCATAGCTTCAAACTTATCTCCTTTCGGACCTTCCAACAACATTCTCTCTTCAACAACTTCTAATTCCTCTGTACCAGAGGATGAACCCTCCTCAAACCGACTAGACACAAGCATACCGAAGCACAAATCCTTCTATAGGGATAAGAAAAATACTTTTCAAGCACTTTCATTGTCCTCCATACCTTCCAAATACCTGTAAACTTGTTTTCCAACAGGGACCTCAGACTCCCACTTAACATTTTATTTTCCCGGTAGCGAGCTTAGAAAGTAAAATACCAGGCATATAAGCAACGACCCAAATCAAAAGGGATAACCTCGACTAAAGACATTTGTACATTTTCAATTAGGTTTTCCAAAATTAAGCTACACATATCAAATTGTTTTTTTTCCTTCACCATTTTGTGCGCAAGATATATAGCAATAGCTAAAGTGGAACCTTCATGATTTTTGAAATAGATTTTGTAAGACATATTGTATGTAACATACCTTACGGTAGTGTCGAAAATAGTATTTATCAACAAGGCTCAAAGGTCACCTCAACATGACTTTCACCATGGCTCTCCCAGAGGGTGAAACACAAGTACAAAAGATCATCACAGACTCTCTCACATTATTTTGTCATGGAGTCACACACATGACATCCACCATGACTCTCTCAAATAGTGGAAACAAGGGCTTTCACCTCAAATCTCAAGGAGAAATGCATTAATAAGGGATTTCACCTCAAACTTCTCTCACAAAGAAGAACTCATTAAGCAAGCTCACTAATGCTGAGACTCTTTCTCAATTAAGGCTGGATTCTCCACCATACCAAGCTTATCTCAAAAGTACACAAACTTGATTCTAGAGAGAGGCTTGGTGAGAATTTCTTTCATTTGTTCATCAATGCTGATATACCTTAGTTGTATAGCCTTGCGCAGTACCATATCTCTAATATAGTGATACTTGAACTGAACATGCTTGGTTCTATCATGAAACACAAGATTGATAGAAAGCTTCACGCAACTCTGGTTATCAAAATGAATGATAGTAGGCTCCATTGATTGTCCAAACAATCTTGCAAGGAGCTTACGAAGCCATACTGCTTCCTGAGTTGTCATACAAGCTTCAATATACTCTACCCTTGTTGTACTCAATGCTACACATGATTGCTTCCTACTGCACTAGGATATCATAGCAAAACCCAAATTGAAGCAACAACCAAAGGTAATCTTCCGATCTGTGACACACCCTACCTAATCAGAATCAGTGAAGCCATGTAGCTCCAAATTTGCACCTGTAGAGTATTTCAATCCATATCCAACTGTGCCACGCAAGTATCTCAAGATATGTTTGGTTGCAACAAGATGTATTTGTCTTGGTTCACACATGAACTGACTAAGTGCACTCACATCATACCAGATATATGGTCTAGTGTTAACTAGATACATCAAGGACCCAATCAGTTTTTTGTACATAGTAGGATCCACCCAGTCTGAACTGGCTTCAACCTCTTTCAACTTATGTAAATTTGTCTCCATAGTTGTAGACATAGGTTTGCAATCAATCATACCAAACCTCTTCAAAATATCAATAGTATACTTGCCTTGACTTAGAATCATTTCATCTAGTTTTTTCCAAACTTCTAAGCCAAGAAATTAATGCATGAGACCAAGATTCTTCATCTCAAATTTAGAAGCTAACTCCTTCTTACATTTTAGAATCAATTTTTCTTCTCCAATGATAATCAAATCATCAACATAAAAAACCAAAATCAAGGCTTCACCATTTATTATCTTAAAGTACAAATTAGAGTCAGCATCGTTCTTCAAGAAGCCTAAACTTGACAAGTAACGATCAATCCTTTCGTACCATGCACGAGGAGCCTGCTTAATACCATACAAGGCCTTCTTCAGCTTGCAAACATGAGACTCCTTCCCATGAACCTCAAATCCATCAGGTTGCTCTATATAAACTTCTTCCTCAATCACACCATTCAGCGATGTTGTCTTCACATCCATCTGGTGAATCTTCCATCCTCTAGATGCAGCAATAGCAATGATGGTTCTAACAGAAGTATAGTGAGCAACAGGAGAAAAAATTTCTTCATAATCAACTCCCTCTTTCTGTGAAAATCCACGAGCCACGAATCTTGCCTTGTACTTCTCAATGCTCCCATCTGTAGCATGCTTGATTTTGAAGAGCCATTTTGAAGATACCACATATTTACCCTTGGGTCTAGGAACAATGTCCCAAACATCATTTTTGAGAATTGATTGGTACTCCTCAAACATAGCATCTCTCCAAACCTAATGACTGGAAGCTTCCTCCACACTAGAAGGCTTAGATTCAATAATCTAACTCATCAAGGCAACATAACTGGAGAACTTATGTGGCCTTTTACTTTCCCTGAATGTGCCTCTAGGGGCTACAAAACTTTTAGCCTCTTGCATAGTACGCCTGGCCCATAGAAGTCTTTTTCTTCCAATTACAATGTCGATAGGTCCATCAGTAGGTTCTAAGGGTTCAACAGGATCAATATCTTCTTTTGCTTCCAAAGTCTCCCTCTGAATCTCAGGAGTATGATCAACTTCCATATCCTGAGGAGACTCTTCATTATCGATCTCCATATGAGTGCCCTTAGATCTCCTAAATGCCACATCTTTCACGAATGTGACATCCCTACTGATATCGATCAACTTCTGCCCTATAATGTATATCCTATAGGATTTTGATGTCTCGTTGTAGCCCACAAAAATTCCCTTCTTGCCAGAAGGCTCCAATTTTGTTCTCTTCTCCTTTAGAACATGAATATAAACAGGGCATCCAAAGATCCTTAAATGACTAACTTCAGGATTCTTTCCTGTAAAGGCTTCTTCTGGAGTCATATTCTCCAAGATCTTGTGAGGACTTCTATTTTGTACATATACTGCAGTCCTAGAAGCTTCTGCCCATAAGAAGGTTTGTAGATCTTGGTCATGGATCATGGCTTTTGTTGCTTCCATGATCATTATGTTCTTTCTTTCTACAATACCATTTTGTTAAGGATTATAGGGGACACAAAATTCCCTCTTAATCCTTGCATCAACACAAAAATTATGAAAGCTGCCAGAGGTGTATTCTCCACATTATCAGATCTGAGGACCTTGATTATTTTACCAGAAAGATTCTATACTAAGGCTTTGAACTCCTTAAACCTTCCTAACACTTCCTCAGACTCTTTAGTTTTCAAAAATTAAATCCAAGTCTTCCTAGAGTGGTCATCAATAAATAGAACATAATACAAGAATCCACTTGAAGATGGAATAGACATAGGTCCACATAAATCATAATGAATAAGGTCTTAAATACACTTAGATCTATTTTCTCTATTATGGAAAGGAGATTTTGTATTCTTACCCAATGCACAACCTTTGCAAGTTCCTTCATGCTCCTGATTGAACTTCAGAAGACCCATGACCATCTTCTTCATGATAGGTAAGGCTTGGAAGTGTAGGTGAGCCAATCTTTGATGCCATAGATCACATAAGCTTGAAGAATCATGAACTAATGCCTGTAGCGGATGCATACAAGCCAGTAGAGACTTTCATGTCTAAACAGTTGGAATTCTCTATCCACACAAGTACTTTGCCTTTGGAGAAGGCAACTTGATATCCTTTATCTTCTAGGGCTGAAATTGAAATGAGATTGCGCTTGATTCCTGGAACAAAAAGAACATTGCTTAACTGAAGTGTGAAGCCGGAATCCAAATGAAGAGTAGAGGTCCCAATCCCTTTCATGGAGTAGCTTGCATCATCTGTGATAATGACTTGTTCAGAAGACTCTTTTTCCACCAAGCTTGGTAAGTGCTCCTTAAAACCTGTGATGTGTCGAGAAGCACCATTTTTTATCAACCAAGTGTTGGTGTCCATAGGTACATTGCTTGACAATGCTGAGTAGAAAAAATATTCACATGTATCCTCTTGCGGAGAAGCATCATCAACATCTGCAACGGTGGCTTGTTGCTTAGGTCTAGTAGGTCAATGCTTAGAAAAGTGGCCAAACTTATCACACCTAAAGCATTGAATCTTGGACATGTATCTCTTCTTCCTGAAGGCAAGTGTATCATCATTTCCCTTATCTCGATTCCTCTTCAAGAACCTTTTCTTCCCATCTTTTCCTTTCTTCTTCGAAGCATGGGAGGCGAGAACATGAATATCTTCATTCTTTGAACTTTGACCAACGCCTCTAGCCACCAACCTTGACTCTTCTTGAATACAATCGGCCCTTAAGCGATAAAACTTAGGAAGTTTGGATCTTGCACTAATTCCTTGAATGTAGGACTCCCATGATAATGGAAGGCCATTGAGAGCAAGCATCATCAAGTCTTTATTATCAACCACATGACCAATTATAGAGAGCTGATCTCCCAATTCTGAAATCCTCATGAAATAGGCAATCACTGTTTCTCCTTTCACCATCTTCACATGGTGTAGTTGTTGCTTTAGTGCAAGTGTTTGGCTCATGTTGTTGATTTCATACATCTGCTCCAATTTTTTGAACATATCCCTTGTCATCTTCAACTTGGAGACAATCAGAACAATATGGTCTTTGACATAATCAACCAACAAATTCGATGCCTTGAAGTCTTTCTTCCTCCATTGCAACTTCCCTTCTTCCTCTTCTGGTTCGAGGACTTTGGTCTCCACAAAATTAGCCAAATCATTCTCTTCCAAAGTGAGCATGATTCTAAACCTCCATGAAGTATAGTTGGATGCTCCCTCGAGTCTATCTTCAACCTTCAAACCGTTCACCATTTTGACTAAGGTAGAGATAGACAAATAAATATCAAGAAGAGAATAGAGTATCACTGTAAGAACAATTCTGATCATGATCTCCTCAAACCTGCTCTGATACCATGTTAGATTTAGGATCAGAAATGAAAGCAATCAGAAAATGCAACACATAAGGCAATTAACACAGCAAGATACCCTGGGAAAACCCTCCAACCCAAGGGAGAAAAATCAACCAATATGTCTCTTATATATTGATTTACAAAGAGCAGAAATCTGCTTACAACTCAGGCCAACACAATGCCGAATTTGATACAATGAATAATTCACACCTCTCTTAGATGCAAACACAAACTGAATAAGTCAAACTTTTGATACAAATGATAATTTGTTGCGCAGATTAAACTCTTCTGCATAAATGCAAATTTATCCTTGAATAAATCACTAAATGAAATTGATTATACTTTGTGTGATTTGCCTTCTATATATAGGCAATTTCACAAGAGACACACCTCTTCACAAAGAGAGATCAACCTCTTTTGGAAACATGACTTTGTGTAGAGGCACGATTATCTAGAAGGATTCGACCTTTAATAAATCAACATTATATAAAATCACATTTAATTAGTTACATATAATGGTGATGAATTCGGCCCCTCCATGAAATCATTATCTCATATAAATATATATATATATAATTGAATAGCTATCAGCTACATTCAATTTTATCTTCTTCTTGTGTGCCTGGAAGTTGCTCATGTAGCTGTCTTAAAATCAACACTAACAAGTGTTGATTCAGTTCCTTTGATGCTCGATAAATAGACTTAATACACTTCATGAGTTTCACACACTTTGCTTCACATTCACACTATTCTTTGCATTCGAGTCACACTTCACATTCTGTACCACTTCTTCTATCCCAAAAAATCCAATATATATATCTGATACATCTGCAAGCATCAATTAGGTCAAACTAATTATATTCAATCTTTATTCACTAATAAAGGTTAAATGTCAGCTCTAAGATAGTACAAAACTTCTCCAAAAACAATTCATCTGAGTAGCACGCTATATCATGTCGGCTTGGACGTAAGATAGGTCGCTCATATATCTGCAACACAAATTAAACTGTTATACCACCAACTATGTATTAGCTTGGACATGGATAGAACTAATAAAAAAATGCAACACCAAACCAATTCCAACTTGCCATACGATCATATGAGAACACATGATTATATACTTACAAGCCTCCAACATTCATAAACCATTTCCCAAAACCGCAAACAATGATGATCACCGTAGGGGAAATGTGGACCAAAAATACCAGACAAAAAATATCAGAGGATGTAAACTTGTTCTTCATACTGGTTTAGAGTACTAGATAAAACTGACACCTTAACCAACATGGTGACATTAATGACAACACCGAGTCTGATCTTCTTCATTCTTCCAAAAATATTTGCTAGCATCAACAAAGGTCTTGGGCTCTACCTTTGAAAGTAAGCACAGATTCACTTGCTCACTTTCTTTTACAAGCCTTCTCCTAGTTTCCACACCTTCATTCTTATCTCAAATGATCTGATATGTTGAATGGTTCTTTTGAACATACTTTTCTAGAGTCTTAGGGGCCTTTTATAATCCTTGTTCCTTTTCTTCATTCTCTTATTCTTCTTCTTCAATGTAGGGAGGTATATCAGATCCACAAACCTCAAGTTCTTGTGAGATCTCACACAAATCTTCATCAACCTTAACCTTTGTGCTTTCAATCTTATTTCACAATCTCTTGTTGTAGCCATGATAACTCTTTTTGAAACTAGTGTTTTACAAGCAAACTTGAGAAATATCTGCCCTCGTTGCTCCCACATTAAATGCATTTTTTTCTTGACACAAGTATATTTTTTCTCCCAAATTAAATTTTCAGGAATTAAAATTTACTCTTAAATTTATGTGTTATGAAATAAACAACATTTAAAAAAAATGTTGTTTACTATAAAAAAGTTATTAAAAATTACACAAAGAATTCACAATTTACTTCTAATTTTTAAAAATATATATTTATAATCTACACACAAACCTTCACAAAACAGTAGTTCACAACATCTCCAAATTATTAAAAGTTTACTTGCTATAGGTTTCATAAGTTGAAATTTTGGTGAAAAATGTTGATTTCAAAATCCTACTTTGGCGAAAAAGTAGGACATAGTACTGTGGGCTAACCATACTTGATCTAATGACCTAAAAACCTTAAAAATAAGAGGGAAAAGACTTTTAAAGACCATTTGAAAATATTATCAAAGGAAAATCCAAGCTTTTCCAACTAGGATCCCCTCATCCCGAATTCTAACTTACAAATACCTTGGGAAAATAAAGTATAACTTCACAATGCAAAAGAAATCACATTACAACATTAATTACAATTAAAGGCCTTAGTCTCCTTCATGGAATAAGGTCAAGACATTTCTAGGGATAACATAATTAGATTTTTCTTAGGGGACTTCTAGTTTCTATTGGCCATAAAAATTAATTACATGCTTGACAAAATCCATTCATAATCATAGACTATACAAAACCATGACTCACAAGGCGATCTTAATTAATTTTACATTGTAAAATGTATATCAATTCAATTCTAATATTACAACATAGGATAATATCTAACATACTATGCATAGATGACCCCTATTAACTCCAACTCAAATTAGGTTAACACAAATAATTCAAATCCTACTTGAAACTATATTTCAACTTCAAAAAAAGTCAATTAGAATGAGAAAATGTAAAAAATATTCATCACATAAAATCAAAATATACTTTTAACCATCAATAAATTAAATTACTCTAAAAATCATATGGAATTGAAGCTATTCTACACATGAAATAGATGTCTTTTATTGTCAATCACCAAGTTCATAAGTCCAAAACCTAATAATGTGAAATTGATCATGGAGTGTCAAAATAATAAGAGATCCATTGGCATAGTTGAACATGACAATATAGATTGGGCCTCAAAAAAGGATTTAAAAAAGTTCAACTAGTTTGTACTATATAGACCCTTCAATAATAAAGGTGTTTCAAGAGTCATGCATAAGGCTAGGCCTCATAGTATTAACATGCACTATAAGGGATCAACCCAAGAAATGAGTAAAATCATTATTCCAAAATAGGCCAAATTTATCCCAATTCCATGGTGAAAATATATCCATATTCACCATGTGAGTGTGAATGTTGCAAGGTCTTGGATCTTCATTGATAATCATGGAGGGTTATAATAGGCCATCCCTTAAGTGTGAATGCTTAAAAAAAAACTAGTTTTCCTTCTTTTGTACTATCATTACTAAATCAAATTTAAAACATCACACAATATAAATATGTAATAATTTGATGTATAAAAAATAATATAGGATATGTGGAATGAAAATGTACACAAAGAAACTAAAAATAGAATGTATGCATTTAGTATGTGATTAATCTAATTACATAAATGAGATGACGAGACAACACATGTCTAGTGAAATTTTGGACATTGTCAAATATTTCTTACATAGTGTATGTTGCTAATTTTAGTCGGGAAATACAACCCCTATTAAGAAAATTTATCTTTGTCTCGAAAAAATCCATAAATTTTAGAATGTGCTTTCCTCTAATTCAGATTCTTTTTCTTTCTTGCAAAATATTGGCATTGACTCTTGACAATGAGATAACATTATATGAATTTGATGACAAGGGTGAACAAGTGTTTTATAGGAGATTTTGTTTTGTGTTACTTATTAGGAGTATTCTAGCCTCCACAAAGCACTATTAGATAGATTCAAAGTGTGCAAAAATGATGGTCACTATATCAAACCTTAGGGAGAAAACTAGAAAAAATAGTGTATGAGGATGTGATGGATACAAAGGGATATAAAAAATGGGCATAAGAGGATTTTCAAGTGAGGGAAAAGAGTCCAAGTTTTTCTTTGAGGGAAATAGAGTGAGTTTGTAGATTAAGGGTTTATCTATGAATAGAGAAGTGGGTTCCTAATGGATATCTAGTGATGGAATATAATAAAAATGTGTTAAATAGTCAAGGGGAATAAAAACCACCAAATATCCATGGCTTGGTAGCTCCAAGGGGTATCCACAACTTTAGATCTTTGACAATCACCTTGTTTCCCTATTTCTCTTAGGATGATCCTATAATTTAACTTGTGTCAGAGGATGAATGATGATAAAAAGATTTCTAATTTGTGTCTCATGAATGTTTGGAGGGAAAAAGAGGTTTGTAAACAATCCTATAAAAAAAATTCAACAAAATGATCATGGAAAACATAGTATGTTCCAAGATAGGAAAGGGTAGGAAACTTGAATTTTCAAAATTTGACTATAGACACTACTACACATGGGAATAAGTTTTTGTGCATGGTGAAGAATCCAAGTTTTAGGGGTTATATGTCAAGAGGTTCCTCAAGATAGGACTACTTAACTTGTGGTAGTTGTTAACCATTATTATTTCTATGTGATGCTCTTGTCACGAGTGTTCAATCCCCTAATATTCATGAGGAAATCTTAATTTCCCTCTAAGGGAGGGGCTTCCTCCCTTAGATTCGAGTAGGTAGTGATTAGTGCTAGGTTGTCCTCTAGACAAAGAAAATTCTTTTGCTATTTGCTTATTGGTTTTTCTATCCCTCCTCCTAGAATCAATATTGGCCTTCAAAATCTTAGTCACAGATTGGCTAATGTATCTTACATTCATGCTTCCTAACTTGTCATATAATTTAAAATATATTTCTACACTCATTTTCTCTTCTACCTCCAAATTATCTACACTAGAAACTATCTCATTAAAAGGAACAAATATAGCATGATTATGTACATACCCTCCAAGTTTTTGTATGTTCTAATTCAACCATTATGGGTAATTGGACTAGGCCAAGAACCGAGTTTTTGTTCTTTTAAACCCATATTTGTTTCTAATTTGGGGTTGATCCTTGGGTCAATATTTTTTTCAAATGTGAGAAGTTACCACATTTTCTTAGAAATAATTTCTTCTCTTCAACCTCAATTGATTGCACCCATTCTCCATTAAGCACAGCCAAGCTTAATGTCTTTGGAAAGTTTTTATTTTGTGACCATATAAAATCAGGAATATAGTTTTGAATTATTCACCAACCATTCCTCATCAAGTATCACAACTTTCCAAGTTATTGCCAATAATGTAAAGTGCGTCCATTAACCAAAGTTCCTAGGAAGGTTATACAAGCATATCCAATAAAAGAATTTTCCACTTCATATTTTAGTGAATTAAATTTTAGAGACTAATTTTGAATAAATAAATTTAGGTTGGTGCCAACAAAGCAATCAATTAATGCATAATCACAAAGTAAGGAATTTGCATCAACAACCACTCGGACATCAAGTATAATTTTGGTAGATGTTGAACTATCCTCATCAATTGTTTGAGTAGTGGATACAGTCCTATTTGGTGTGCATGAAGGTGCAAGGTAAAATCATTAGAAGTGAGCCATTATAGTAAATATAATAATATATAATATTTATAATTTTAGAAGAAAAAAATATATTATTGTATTTATGAAATTAAAAATATCATATCCTATAGTATATAAATGTAATTTTATGATGCCAATTATAAAAGTGGATTAATAATCTTAATGGAGTTCCTCATAAATAGTTCAAGGAGGTTACTTAAGAGTTATTTTATAATTTTAATTTTTAAAATCTATGTTGGTTGTATTTTTGTTTCTATATATACCATCATGTCAATATAGAACAACTCTTAGCTTAATTAGATTGGAAAAAAATAAATTAGTGTTAACTATTTATTATAAATTATAGATTTATGAATTAAATTGTAAAATTAAATTTTAGTTGATTGTAAATTATAAAATTATATATCAAACTCCATACAAAGTATATTTAAAATAACAAAATAAATTTACATTAACTTATAATTATTAAGTTTTATTATATATTTAACAAATTAAATTTAGATGACTCATCCCCATACACCTTAGATCACCCTCCTCACCTCACTATGCATCCCTCAAAAATTTTAAACTGTAATGCACCTCAAAGCCTTATCCGTTGTTTAAAATTTGAAATTATAAAAAAATGAGAAAGCAATAGGAATTTTTTTATATTTAGGAAGGCATAACAGTCCTCCAAGTAATGAATTGTATAATTTTCTTCAAATTCATCACCCTTGGACCCAATACTCTACCATTTCTCTCATGTTCTCAATTTTTACACTCTATAATGTTGAAGTTGTCAAAACCAACTTCAGAGTCCAAGAACACCTGCATGCAAAGGGATAGGTCTGTCATAGGGAAGAGAATGGAGAAAAAAGCAAGAGAGGGTTTGAAGCTCTAAAACATGAGAGATTGTATTATCAGAACAATAGAATGAAAAAATATACAATGGATCAATCCTTAAGAAAGGAGATTGTGCACACCTAAAAGTAACCTTAATAGGTAGACATTTAATAATTAATATAATTATTAAATGTCACATTATGCAAACTAAAGAGAAATCTTAAGAGAGGAATAAAGGTAACTTAATTAACATAACTAAGTTAAAACCTTTACTCTAACACCCCCCTTAAGATGAGCTAAAGTGCAGCTACAAACATGTGCAAGAAAGAAAAAGTAACTGCAATGCATGAAAGTAAACAAGGGTCCCAACAACTAGGCCTGATCAGGTACCTGAATACAACCAAATTTCTGTAAAGTGGAGAAATAGAGAAAACCTCATGGGAAAAACTCTACTCCAAAAAGAGATGCAAAAAGAAAGTACAAATGGAATGTCTCAAGAGACTCTCTCAAGAACATATGCAGATATACAATCAGCTACCCCCCCCATAAGAGAGAGAATGAAAGAACCCCTGTGCCAATGATCAAACCAATGTGTCTCCTCGGAGGAAGAAACAAATCCAACAATCGAGGAAGAGGAAATCCTTGGATGTGAGGTGAAAATGGAAGTCCTAGATGATGTTGATCAGAGAAGATGTGTCATGAATTCCTTCCATGTATGGTAGTTATAAGGTGTGATGAGTTCAACAAAAGAAGTGTTTTCAGCCATGTTTGGAGAGGTTTAATGAATGTTTAATGTGAAGAGTTTATGGTTTTCTGAAGTAAATGATAGAAAACAAGAAAAAAAACTCCCCCCACAGTGCAAGAAACCGAACCTCAATAGTGATTTTTTAGCAAAAAAGCAGGAAAAGGAAAAAAAGGCTTCAGACTTAATCTTGTGTACTTGGTAATTTTTCTAGAAACAATAATAGAAGATCTGAATAGAGTGTGAGAAGAGCTTTTTGACGCCTTTTTTTTTTTTTAAATGGAGCAAAAATGACCAAGTTATGCCCCCGAAGTGCACAAAAATGCAACCAAACTACAAAATTTTGAAAAAATTATTGCACCATCAAAACAGGCTCAGAATTAGAATTTTGATGCCTATTTTCATTCGAAAATTCGAGCTAAAACATGCAAGATACACCCGTTTGATTGAAGGTTGCTCAAAAAGGCAAAAAAAGTCTTCGGCCCCTAGTCATGTGGACGACCAGGGGGCTGGTGGCTAGTTGTTGGTTGCTCGGCCCCTAGTTCTTCATATGACCACTAGCAGGGGCTTAAGCGGTCAACGAGGTTGGGTCTCCAGGCTCCTGGTCCCCCACATGAATGACTTTAAGCCCTCAAGGGCTAGCACTTGGGAGGGCGGCGGTGTGTGGGTGGCGGCGGCCTTGCTGGGCGACGCTTGGGTGGTCACCCCTTTACAACTGGCAACGTAGTTTTTAAACTGTGTTTTTTATTTTATTTTTTATTTTTCATCTCAAAAAACGTGCCTTAAGGTTGTATGGCCTTGGGGAATTTTGTTTTCGCCTTTGCAGTTGACTGTGGCCAAATTGGACAAATTTTATATGAAAAGAGGGGTTTTTGGATGCTCCGTACTCAATGGCGAGGTCCATTTTGTCCAAAAATTCCCAAAAAATTAGGTGACCCCCAGATCCACAAAAAATCAAACTCAAAACCGATGAAATCTAGATCAAACCCTTGTAGCTCCAAATTCTTCAAAACAAGAACGGGCTGCAGTAGGTCCACACTCTGATACCATGTAGAAGTTGTCAAAACCAACTTCAGAGTCCAAGAACACCTGTATGTAAAGGGATACCTGTCACAGGGAAGAGAATGGAGAAAAAAGTAAGAGAGGGTTTGAAGCTCTGAAAATATGAGAGATTGTATTATCAGAACAATAGAATGAAAAAATATACAATGGATCAATCCTTAAGAAAGGAGATCGTGTAAACCTAAAAGTAACCCTAATAGGTAGACATTTAATAATTAATATAATTATTAAATGCCACATTATGCAAACTAAAGAGAAATCTTAAGAGAGGAATAAAGGTAACTTAATTAACATAATTAAGTTAAAACCTTTACTCTAACATACAATTCTTTTTTTCTTCCTGGTGAAAATGCATATTTGCAACGATTTTTTGATTGATTGATGATTTGAGATTTTAGTAGATTAGTTCTCATTTTTAAAGATGGGTGTTGATGAAAGCATTGATACTGCTATATGTGTAGTGAGTATGGGTGTTGACCATCATATTTTTGAGATACTTCTGAATGAGGAGAAGATAAAGATTGATTCTTCTTCTTCTCGACAACACCTAGTGGAAGAAATTGCAAATAGAAAGGGCCACTTGCTCCTGCTCAAATTGTGGTAGAGAGAGGATGAAATTGTTGCTCACCACATTGAATCAAAATCAAAATAGTTTAGTATTGAGAGCATTAGAACTAGGATTGATAGTGGGAATGAGGGAGGGTTGGAGAGAGAAAGAGGTATAGAGGGAGAGAGAGGGAGGGAGGGAGGGAGAGAGAGAGAGAGAGAGAGAGAGAGAGAGAGAGAGAGAGAGACATCCCCATACACCTCATATCACCCTCCTTGCCTCACTATGCATCCCTCAAAAAATTTAAACTGTAATGTACCTCAAAGCATTATCCCTTCTTTGAAATTTGAAATTATAAAAAAAGAGAAAGAAACGGGATTTTTTTTGTATTTAGGAATTCATAACGGTCCTCCAAGTAATGAATTGTATAATTTTCTTCAAATTCATCATCCTTGGACCCAATACTCTACCATATCTCTCACGTTCTTAATTTCTACACTCTACAATTCCTTTTTCTACCTTGTGAAAATACCCATTTATAGAAATTTTTTGATTGATTAACGGTTTGAGATTTTAGTAGATTAGATCTTACTTCTTATAGATGGGTGTTGATGAAGTTAGAGATATTGTTGTATGTGAAATGAGTATGGGTGTTGATCATCATATTTTTTAGAGCCTTGTGAATGAGGAGAAGATAAATATATATTCTTCTTCTTCTCCACAACACCCACTAGAATAAATTGCAGATAGCAGGGGCCACTTGGTTTTGCTCAAATTATGACAGAGAGAGGAGGAAATTGTTGCTCACCAAATTGAATCAATATAGTCTAGGATTGAGAGCATCAAATCAGAGATTGACAATGGGAATGAGGGAGGGCGGGAGAGAGAAAGAGGTATAGAGGGAGAGGGAGAGGGGGAGGGAGAGGGAGAGGGAGAGGGAGGGAGGTAGAAGGAGAGGGAGGTAGAGAGAGAGAGAAGGAGGAGGGAGAGAAAGAAACTAACCAGTCTATTACATCATTGTTACCAACTTGCTAGTCCATTTCATGCTTCCCTCACATTACCTCTATCAAGAACTAATTCAATCCAAAATAATCTACCTCTTTTGCATCCTTCTCATTGGCCAACTCCACCACAGCCTTCCAAAGTCTCACAAAGTTTGGAATATGTTCTAGCCCCTTCCTCAATACCTTAATATTCTTTGAATCATCTTATTCTAGCCTTGTTGCTTGCATCCATAGCTTCAAAAAAATTGGATTTCCCTTCACATATTGTGCAATAACAGTCTTGGATTCACTTGCAAGGTGCCTTATTATAGGATCATTAGTAGTAGTTATCTTGAGGAAGTTTTTATTTTTGAAACGCTCTAGGCACTTCTCACTCTTTGGTGTGATTTGATCATACCCCTTGTCATAGTATTCAAGTGCATCATAAAGCACCAGATCCTCTGGCTTGCCAACACTGTAGGTCAATTTGGAGAAACTAGTGAAGGGGATCTAATCAAGCATGGTCCACTTAGGCTAGATGTCCATAGAGATCTTAAATACCGCTACTTCCCTACGCTACATGTTATTCTTGTTCTGATTGTAAAAATGATCTAATCGCTTCCACTCATTCTCTGTCTCCCTCCTTTTAGCCTTAAATTATTTATCTTTCCTCTAAGGGGGCTTCCCTTGATGCTAAAACCTCCACCTAGGACCAAAATTGGGCTTTGGAGGGGGCTTTCCATCCACCAAATGGAATGACTCTTCGTCAACCTCGTCAAATGCAAAATCAAATACTAAATACTTTTGCTTGACCCTTGTATTAGGCCTAGCATTATAATTCCTCATCCAATCTGCCTCCCTCCCAACCTTTTCACCTTTTGATAAAGGTGCATAGTACACATTTTGCAACTAATTTTCTAGAAAACTAGGGCCTTCTGGAAGCCCTGAACCATCTGGATTGTCTACATCAATTGACACTTTTAACTATGGTTGCACTGTTCCAACCATATCTGGAGCCAAATCCTGTGCACCATTTTTTGTATGTGGATTTTGTTCAAACAATGGAAGAAAATTGCAATCAACCAAAAACTTTTGAAGATGACCAACCACCATCTCTAGTGCCTTTTTCACATTAGATACTTTGCCTTGAATTTCTTCAATTTTGGTCATCAAGCAAAGCACAAAATGACAAGTCATTTGACTTAGATGGCCCAATACTCTCTCCCACATAATGGCCAACAATAACCTCCTCTACTTGGGAAATAATAAGCTCTTTCTACCCTTTGAATATTGTTTCACACGATGCCTCCTCTACCACACCATATTTTGTGTTTGGAGCCCTAACAGTTTCATCTCTTTTCAGTGCCCCACCAGCATCATCTTTTGTTTCCACACCACCATCTCTCTTGGGTGTCACGAGCTCATCTTCATCAGGGTTTTATTTCTTTAGGGCATCTATAGGGAAAGAAAATCCAGTTGTGAAGGCCATAGATAGTTCCAATTTGTTTGAAACCTCTTTACCATTCTCTTTTGCACTCCCATCATCTTCTTCAACTTCAATGCCTACTACAAATTTGGGAGGTTCCTCACCATTATATGCCTCAGTGCTTTGCACAATAATACAGAGCTTATGAATTTTTCTCTATGGAGCAAGCAAATACTTCATAGTATCTACTTCCTTGGAGTAAATGCTTCCAGACACTACATGACAATAGACCTCCTAGACATCCACCTCTTCATTGGAAACATCCATGTCATTTCCTCTCACCTCCTCGCTTGTCTCTATACCATTTTCCTGAGAGTTATCCTCCTTCACACCAACGGGCTCCATCTACACACCTCCACCACTTCGAGCAACGTTATCCTTAAATAACGTAATATCATCCAAAGCCTTACCAAGGACAACATTATCAGACTCAATCACTTGTAATATTTCATACTCTGGCAACTTTACACCGTTGTTGTTTTCATCATCAACTGCATTGTCTTGCATAGACAATTCATCAAATTCCAGTATGTCAAGAAATTGTTTAACAACTAACTCAATCATCTAGCCTACCGAAGAACCTTTTTCTTGCAGTCCACACGCCACACAATGAAGGAGTTGGTGTGGACTGAACAACTCCCACTTCAACATCACTTTCTACTATATACAAGGTGCCTACTTTTCTGCCCATAGCAATTACCAAGACTTATTTTATTACTTTCCAACTATTGGATTCAAAACTGACTTTACATCTTTGAGAAATCAACTATCTAGCCGAAATCATTTTTTATGAGATGAGGGATATATCTAACATCCCGCAACAACCAAATATTTCAATTTTTTTAATTTTTAAAAAACATCCCTTTTTCCAATAACATCACAAGATTTATTGTTTTCAAGAAAGAGCTTACCGAAAAAAATCACTTTGTAGGTTTTTGAAATACTCCTTATACAAAGTGGCATGAGACAATGCACCTAAATGAAGAACCCAAACATTTGTTGCTACTTCTTTTGAGGCTGAAATAAGAACACCAATCTTTGCATTAACATCCTCTTCACATACCAAATTCACTTCATCTTCTTTTGGTTGATTTTTAGCCTTCTTTAAATACCAACAATTCTTCTTGATCTAGCCTTGCTTGCCACAATACCAGCAACCAACATATCTCTTTCTGGATTTTGACCTTCCTTTTGATTTCTTATGATTTCTTTCATCAGACAACATTTCTCCCACTTAAAATTGAATCTCTCATGCCAAATGATCAAGCACCATAGCTCTGATACCAATTGTTGAGTTTAAAGTGTAGATAGTTAATATCATAATAGCAATAGATAAATAGGGATAACCGACAACAACACAATAATAATTTATGTGGTTCACTGTAATGGTTATATCCACAAGAAAAGTAGGGAAAATAGCTCCAACAACATGATTACAACTGAAAGGAATCTCTTTATATGAATCTCTTTAAGTTCAATAATGGTTGCTCTTTATTCAACTGAAAGGAATCTTTGTTGTTAAAAATTGAAAATTCTTCTAAAATACTGAAAATACTTTTAGAAATCTTAGTTAAAATGCTCTATGCTTTGCTTTGTATGCAATCAAAAAGAAAGAACTAATCGAGAAAGGAAGAATAGAAGTCTTATAGAAGAGAAGCTTACTTCTTGACTGAAAGAAAAGACCGATGATGGACTCCAACTCTTCAACTCATGATAAAATTCAACAATGTTTGAACTGATTATCTTCTTCCTTGAAATCTTCTCCAAATTACATGATGAATTTCCTTTGGGTTGTACATTAGATAAAACATTACAAAAAAGGCCTTAGAACTGCTCTTAATTGATTGTTTATAGGTTGGAAACTTATCTTAACTAATACTGCAACCATGTGGGGTCTTGAACTCAACTAGAACTATTGTATTTACAACAAATTTCCATCTTTTTAGGCCTCTAACTGCACCTTATTGTTTTCATGACCCAACTCATTGTCCTTCTATCTTCAAGGCGATTTATTGATATCACTACCTTGTCATTTTTTTGCTCTTTCACCTCTATATGCTATATTATTTCTAAGTCTTTAAGAATTCCTTTTCTCTACATCACTTCCATCTAATTTTCCTAGGACTATACCATATGTTTGTGAGCTTTCTATTGTTGATCTCAGGCCATCCTTACCTTGAATTTCATTGTTTTAAAGGTCTGAATCACTTATCATAGCCTTATGAACTCCTCTTGAAACACTTTGTTTAGTCCATTAAATGATATTTTGGTGATTAGTATAGCTACCCTTCATTTATGCAAGGTAATTGTGCTCACTACTTCATGGTATAATGACTGCGTCTCTTTTCGCCCATTACATTGACATTGTTGCATCCTTTCAATGCATGGTTATTGTCTTTTACCATTCAAATATGATTTCCTTTATTTATGTTTTCCTATTTAAGGCAAGGTTTTGTGCTTATCTGCCATCTAGAAGTTTAATCAATCTTCCACTATTCTTTAATCATGCTTGGTTACACTTGCACTTTTCTAGAGTAGACTACCCTTCAAATTTTGACTTGATGCATCTTCAATGGATTGTCCACATATTTTGATCAAAGGATTGTCCTCATTGTTATTTTCATATTTATGACTATGATAGACTCCCTTCAAATCTCCAACTTCTTTGCACAATACTTTTAGTTATGTCATACATATGTGGTACTGTGCATCCAGTGACTAACATAAGGATCTTTAGGATCTTCATGTGGATTTCTACAAGATTGTCCTCATTGACATGGATTTTAATATTTATCATGATGATGCATAAAATTGTATCCTCTATTCTTACACGATTATGATTGCATTATAATCCTCAAGCTTCTTTCCATTATCAATGGTTGTCTTATTAATAGGGATTGAAAACACTATTGTTTTATGGCTATTATGTCGGTCCTCTAAAAAACCTCTATCTTCCATTACTTGATAGGATTTCCCCATTAATTTCCCTGTGTAGGTCATTGTCACTGATTTCCTCAGCTTCCTTCAATTTGACAATTGTTTAATCAATTCAAACATTAAATTTAGTTGTTGACAGAACTATACAAAAAGAAGCTTTAGAATAGAACCTTGTAAGAAACTAGCCCATGAAAAAACAATAATAATAATGAGCACTCATCATTCTTGCTTTCTATCTAGTTTTCACCCTTCTTCAACCCCTCACAAGGATGGCCATTAATCCATTGTCTAGACATTTTGGCTTCACATCTCATAGTCTTAAAATGTCCTTATAATAGTGAATAGAAACAATGTCAAAGGTTGTCTTGGTTCTTTTTCTTGACATTGCTGCCTTGTATGACTATGATCCCTTTAGTTTTCATGACAAGTTGATGTCCTTTTCAAGCTTTCATAGTGTATTGATTACTTAAATTTCATCTCCTAATCTCATGGCAGTCATCCTTAGTTACTAACAATCACGTCATATATTTGCTCTCATTTTCATCCCTTTATCATGTGTATTTAGGACTGCCCATACAACTATTGGCCCTTTATATTTCATGTTTTACCTTTGAGTTTTATTTGTAGGGTGATATGCTACCTCATTTATAGAGTTAAACTCTTTTGAAAACTTTGCATTAAGGTTGTCCTTCTTTTGCTAGGTGACTGTCTTTTAATTATCCTTCAGTATCTAATTGACTATCTCTTTAAAAAATTTCCCTTTTCTAATATGATTGTATTTTCTATCCTTAGTGTCATTGATTGTTATGACTATCTTTCATTTTCCTTATATGATCCTCCATAATTGTAATAATTTTCTCTTCCTTCACTTGTTATGATAAGACTATTCATAGAATGTCATAATTTGTCTTCATTTGAATCATCACCCTTTAATGTCACATGATCCAACCTTCTGCAAGAGTTTTAGGGGCTGCTCTTTTGAGGTTTTCCACTTCATTTTTACTTTAGACAAGTATAAGCTACAAACTAAAATGGATGGAAGATTTAAAGGGACCAAAAAATGGAGATGATTTATTCCATTTACCAATTCTCTGGCTAAATAGAGACTTGAGCTAATATGATAAATATTACAACTGTGAGTATGGACAACAACACACTCCTTAAACAGTCATGACTGTCTAAACTACAAAACTTTTAGAATGCTTCCTGAGTCAAAACCTACATTTTGAGATGAACTATCTTCCCAATATGAGCCTCAATATTACCTGTGTTTGTTTCCAATAGAGCTTCACATACAAACAATGCATCTAGAAAACCTACTCCTTGATCAAAGAATATTGGCATATAAAAGACTAAAATGTGTCCTTTCCTTGAAAAATTCTAAGAGAAGCCATATAGTGTGGGTGCATCACAACCTAATCAAAGCCTCTGCATAGTTTTATTTAATTCTTGATGCAATAGATGAAGAGTCAAAATGCATACCTGAAAACATGCATTTGGGTGCCTTGAACTAGCAAAAACTCCATCTTTAGAAATAGTGATTACAACCACTCTAGACATCATACAAAACCTTGAAACTATTATTTCAATGATGTTCACAAAGTTTGAAACCCTAAAATTTCCTTCTACATGAGATTTCTTCCAAATCTACCTTTTCCCTTTCAATCTTGGACTTGGTGCCTAGTTTCTTGAGGAACTCTCGCTTTTTCACTTAATTGCATGTAGATTTTGAGATGAGTTTTATGAAAAACCCTCTTTTAACAAGCATGCAAAAAAATTCCAGCCCCTTTTCAAGATGGTTCTAGATAACTAAAGGGGATTTAAACACCTTTAAACTCAATTTGAATGTAATAAAGTTATAGAACCATACTAGAACATTATACCCATTATTCATAAAAGGTGAAAAGTTTGACCTCTTGAACCTATTGGCACATCGCAACAAAAAATGGTATAAACTACCCTACCCCACTTTAGTCCAAAAAAAATGCATGAAGATTTCTTAGGAGGACTGAATGATAAAACTTAGGTGACATTTGAGACTCAAGGTTTAAAATAGCTAAAATTTTGGTGACTTTCAAGGGTGTTTTCTTGCTAGAAATAAAGAACTAGTAGCCTTAGCATCTATTGGGAATACGAGTCAATATATGACCTAAAAATATTGAGATCGGATCTTGACATAACTAATAGAAACATTGAACAAAAGTAATCACCTTCTAACTAAACTAAAAATTTGTGCACCAACACTTTGGGAAAGGGGAAGAACTAGACTAAAAAATGTGCATAAACACTTATTGGAAATGGAATTTTATCCTACTATGATACAATTTTGAAATATCACCTCAATAACAAAGCATGAGATGAATCCCATCGACTGGGATTGGCAGCTCCTCTCCTTCAAGATTTGACAACTGAAAGGAATTGTGTGGCTTGAATTTTGTGATCATGAAAGGACCAATCCACATAGCATCAAATTTGGTGTGCTTTCAATGTCTAATTTTTAGCTCATCCCATTCGAGAACAAGATCTCCTCCATTGGAAACTCTTCGGACTACCTTCTTGTCAAATGTCTTCTTCATTTGTGCTTGATGAATCTCTATATTTTGAAGTGCTTGTCTTCTTGTTTCTTCCAACTCCATCAACTCAGCAAGTCATACTTCCATTGGTTCTTGCTCCATCATTTCCAGCCCTTTGATCAAACTTAGAGTCGGTAACTCTATTGAAACAGGTAGCCTAGCTTCTTTTCCATAAACAAGAGCATAAGGAGAATTACATGTAGACCTCTTAGGAGTAATTTTATCAACCCATAAGGCTAGTTTCAACTTGTTGTGCCAGTTTCTCTGATTGTCTTCAATGGTTCTTTTGATGATCCTAATCAAAAGAAAATTAGTAGACTCAACTTTCCCATGACCTTGTGGATAGTAATTGGACGAAGTGCTCAAAATGATATCATTTTCAACAACCCAATCAACTATTCTCATGCCTACAAAAGCTAATGCATTCTCTAAAATAATGGAATCAGGGGTACCAAACCTTGCTACTATGTCCTCATAGAAGTTTAAGACAATACTTTCATTTGCCCCCTTTAATGCTACAACCTTTGTCCATTTGGTAAATTAATCAATGGTTGTCAATATCCACTTGTGTCCTAAATTGGAAAGAGGGTTTATTGGTCCAATGAAATCAAGACCCCACTTCATGAATGACTTCTCTACTTGAATTGGATGCAATGGTAAGACTGATAACCTCTTTTTTCTTACAAATATAGCACATTTTTGCATTGTATTTTCCATGTATAGATATCCTTGTGCAAATTAGGCTAATAATAACCAAATCTCATGATTTTAAGGGTTGTAGTTCTTAGTGCAAAGTGGCCACCAGCTGCTCCATCATGGAATTCTTCAAACACTTTGTTAATCTAATTAGATTTTATGCATCATAATAAAACTCCATGAAATTTCTTTCTACACAAGCCTCCATCCAAAATTACATATGGAATGGATTGAAGTCTGAAATACCTTCATTTTACATTGTTTAGGCCTTGTGGACACTCACCAGTTTGGAGGTAATACATCATTTCTTGAATCCAACTTGAAGGATGAGTTGGTACAACATCTTGATCTTCATTATTTAACACAAGAAAAAACTCCTCTTCAATTTCTTTTTGTCAACATTACTAGCTAGTTGCTCACACAATCCCTTACCTCTTATCATCTTTGTCACTTTGATTTCTATGTCATATACCATGACTTTTGTTATCCAACTAGCCCTCTTATCATTTAAATCCTTACTCAAAAAAAATTATTTAACCATTGGATGAGAAACCATAAGATGTATCTTGTTATTTGAAAGAAAATTCCTAATTTTTTTAAGGCTTCTAATGATACTAAAGCATGTTTTTCCACAAAAGTGTAAATTTTCTCATAACCTTCCAAACCTTGGTTGAAGAAGGCTATTTGCTACTCTATCCCATATTAATTTTGTTGCACCAACATAGTTGAGATGGTATCCATTCTCCCAAAGGCATATAGTGTGAAATATTTAGCAAAATTTGGATTTATAAGAGCAGTAGCAGTTGGGATGGCTTCTTTAATTTCCTCAAAACTCCTCCTGGCTTTTCTTGACAAGATGAAAGTTAAATTTTTCTTCAACATAGTTGTTATATGCTTCAAGAGGGTTGCAATGCTAGGTATAAAAATTCTAATAAAATTGAATCTTCCTAAGAAGCTTTGTAAACCCTTTTTGTGAGAAGGTAAAGGTAAGGCTAAGATTGCACTTACTCTTTTAGGATCTATTGTAAAAAAATTTCTTTGAAACTATGCGATGAAGCATTTTACCTTCATGGAAAACAAAGATGCACTTCTTAGGATTGAGAGAAACACCATATTCCCTAAAAATCTCAAAGAGTTTCCTTAAGTGATCAAAATTTTCATTAGCATATTTTAAAAAATAATTTATGTCATCAAGATAAAAAAGTACACACTAATCAATCTATTCTTCAATCCCACAGATTATTCAATCTATTTCTTCAATCACACCAATTAAGTAATCAAAATGTATAGACTATTCCCATCTAAATCCTCTCAACGGTTCTCAACCGTTGATCTGGATATTCTACTATGTAATCTAGATCATTTATTTTAAAAAGCAAAATCTATATAACAACCATCTTCATTCTCAAAAAAGAATCAGAGAATCAAGAGCATTTGCACAAGGAAGTAATTTAGGAATCCTAATTGATATTTTGACAAAGTTTCACACATATATTTGATCCACATGTTCTTCAAGCTTTTGCACGCACAATGGAGGCTTCATATTGAATTGAACAATCCAACATCTGTCAATATGGATACACTTCAACATGGGATGGTAAAATTTTCTTTTTCTTTGAATTCATGTTGTTATCTTAGGATTTCATTTGTTGATTTCAATAGCTTAAAACTTCATTTCATGAGTAATGGGCATAGATCTTAGCTTTTGTATGAATTATATTAACTTCAATTCTTACATTTGATTTGTATTGACAACCATCAATTTACCCCTTTGGCATGCCTAGTGGGACCATGATCCTTAGCACTAATTGTTTCATGAGCAAAATTTGAAGTTGTAGGTTCCGAAAGGGCACGGGAAAAATCTTCACATAGAAGCTACAATAAATTCGTGCACTAGATTTCATGTTTTTCACGCACTTGACCTTTTTCTGGCCACATCTGAATTTTTGTTGTGCTTTTGCAAAAATATAGAGGCACACTTGAGTTTTTAAGTCACTTTTGCTTTATGATTGAGCTCACTTTTTACTTTTTTGTTAGCTTTTGATTTTTGACAGAGGTTGCTTTTGACTTTTTGGTTCACTTTTTCTCTGTTGAGTTTTGTCCAAAAGCTGAATGTTAATTTTTTATTTCTAACACTAATGGGTACTTGATTTGAATGTTTAGCAGGTGCTAATGTTGTTTATGCAGGATTTACAGAAGTACAACTGGTGTTTATTAAAAATAAATAACACATTTATTCCAAGGAAGACGAATGGTCAAAGAATTTTAAATTTTTAAAGCTTTCGTAGTTAGAAAATTTTAATTTGGTGCTTAAAGAGAACCCCACAAACAAACATTTCAATTTTGGTGCATCTAAAATGAATTTTTTGAAGCTTTTATAGTTAGAAAGCTTTAATTTAGTGCTTAAAAGGAACCTCACAGTCAAACACTTCAATTTTGGTGCATCTAAAATGAAATTTTTAAAGCTTTCGTAGTTAGAGAATTTTAAATTGGTGCTTAAAAAGAAACCCACAAACAAACATTTCAATTTTGGTGCATCTAAAATGAATTTTTCGAAGCTTTCGTAGTTAGAAAACTTTAATTTGATGCAATAAAAAGAACCCCACAAACAAACATTTTGATTTTGGTGCATCTAAAATGAATTTTTCAAAGCTTTCATAAATAGAAAATTTCAAATTGGTGCTTAAAAAGAACCACACAAAAGAACATAAAAAGAACAATTGCTATCTTGTACACTCCTTTATTTTCATTTTATTTTACTTTATTTTTTATTTTTATTTTCTATTTTTGAGGCTTAAAATGAACATTGAGATGAAGTGTATACCATGTATTTTGTGTTTGGAAAACTTGGTGACTTTTCTCTCCCCTCGTGCCTTTCAATGATCTTGGGTGACAAAAAGTATCTTGAGTTTCACACCTTTTATTTCAAAGCATACCTTTAGAAGGGCTTGCCTCCCAACTTGTGAGGGAATGACCCAAGTGGTAATTTTTTTTGTCCACTATATAAATATTTTTGGGTGTGAGGAAAGTTCTCACCCACCTGGTGTGAATGTTCTATACCGACGAAAGTCTCCTTTAGTATCTATGTGATACGTAAAAACTCGCAAGGGCTGGGAGGTCTCTTAATTGAGTGAATCACTACATGTATAGACACCATTTATCTTGAAACATGACTAAGAATCAATTTTGTAGAAAACACCCCCTTTCAGCCAAAAACATTCTCTGGAGTGGTGCATCAAAACTTTTATTTTAAGTAGTTACTTACCAAGTATGACTTATGGTTGAGTGTAAAAAACTCTCCATTCATTGCATGTAAAATCATCCCTTCGGGGCATGAGGTAAGCCCATCTAGGAGTAAGTTTCTATCGCTAGGGTGTACATTGTCTTCACGAAATTGCCAAAATCTGTTTAGTTACTTTGAAAGCTCAAAATTTGTGCTTGAATTAAAAATGAACAAATCAAAACAATCACTTAACATGGTTTTCGAATATCAAACCCTCTGAATTTAGTGAGAATACATTGAACTGAGCCCTATGTTTGCACTCCCTAGAGGATATCCTAAAAAAAATATTTGAAGGGTTCTGAATGTTTAGGCTCACATTTCAAGTCACATTAAGAATGAAGTAAACCTTGGAAACTGTAGCTTTGAGCATCCCGACTTCCACGAACATTGAGATTTTGTGGGAAGAAGTGTGTTTAAAGTTGTAGACATTTAGGTTCACATAAGTTCTTGGTTCTTGTGTTGCATAATATATCTTGCTAAATCTCAAAACAAATCTAGCAAATCCTTTAAAATATGGAAATTATCCAAGCTATTGCAAAAAACACAGAAACTGGGAAACAAATCTACATAGAAACTGGAAAAAAAAACCCCAATGCAAATCCAAAATTGAATTTTCCCTGATTGAATTGAGGAAAAACTTCAAGAATTAATTATCCCACTATAAATTTTTCAACAAAAAATTGAGTTGTAGACATTTTCCCCATTTTTCATTCTCTTCCCACTTGCTTTTTCGAAAATGCAACAATTGGAAATATATCTTTTTCCAGAAAGTCCAATCAGGAGTTGTCATAGAATTTCCGACAACTTCCCATGCAAAAATCCACTTAACACAAAATTTTGTCACTTCCCAAATTTGGAAGAGAATCTTCCAATTTTATTCACACAATAAATGCCTCTTTAAATACTTTATATCCCAATTAAATAAATTCACTTTTGACAATTAAAAATTAAATAATAATAATTTTAGCCATATTCCACTTTATTAGTATTTTAAGTTTAAAGTTTATTTTATAAAAATCACTTTTTAAACAAAGAAAAATATGATAATGTTTCCCTAACTTAATTTCTTTTAAAAAAAAAATAAACCATAATAATTTATTTAACAATGTTATTTAATTTTTAATGATTTAATTTAAAGAATCACTTCACAATATAAAATAACAATAAAGTGCTAATGTACCCATTATTTTTCCAAAGTATAAATATCATAAGCCACATTGGATATCTCATAAATTTAATATTTTGCATCATGAAATAACATTTAATTTAAAGCATAAATCACTAGACCAAGCTATAAATATACTTGTAAAATTCATGAACTAAAATGATTAATTAACAACCATACCCACACGAACGCATAATGGACACAACAAGAACAATCCCTAAACCAACTACTGACATTGGTGGGGGTACTTTCTTACCAACTCCCTAACCACATCAAACCATTGGGTTGATAGGATGCGCTCAAACCCAACAATGCGGGTGGAGTCGGCATCCGGTACCTACATTCTTGCATTACACAAAACGTCGAACAACATCTGCATATGCATATAACTCATAAACAAACATATTGTGAAGGAGAGTTATGGTGAGGCAGGGTGCTCACAGATGAGTGATGCCACCCTATCTCCTTCACCCAAACCAAAGACAGTAAACAGTATCTAAGCATCACATCATCAATATAACCCAAAAAGTAACATCATCATAACATGAGTATCTCACACATAAGTCCATCTATCATAATCAAATGAGCATAACTGTCTGCCATGCCCAACACATGGTAGAAAAGATGCCAAATAGAGTATCAAATATGCATCAAAACATAGCCAAAAAATCAAACTGAAGCAAACACACACACACACACCGAAGCAGTAACAGAGTATCAGAACATGAGAGGCACTACATAAAAACCCATCAACTAGACAATATATGCCTCAAAACACTTCATATATTGATCCTTCTCAAAATATACAAAATCAACAAGGTGGGTCACATGGTCCTCTTCCCAATCAACAATACCAACAACAAGGTATGCCACAAGGTGACCTTTCAAATCAACAAGGTGGATCACATGGTCCTCTTCCCAATCAACAATAGCAACAACAAGGTATGCCATAAGGTAACCTTTCCACTCAACAAGGTGGGTCATATGGTCCCCTTCCCAATCAATAGTACCAACAACAAGCTATGCCATAGGGTAACATTTCCAATCAACAAGGTAGGTCACATGGTCCCATTCCTAATCAAAAGTACCAAAAATAAGGTGTACCAAAGGGTAACCTTTCCAATCAACAAGGTGGGTCACATGGTCCCCTTCCCAATCAATAGTTCCAACAATAAGGTATCCCACCAATGCACTATCAGGAAAACCTTCAAAATGTGTCATCCCAACAACAAGGTATCTCACCAATGCATTATCAGGGAAACCTTCAACATACCTCATCCCAACAACAAGATGTTCCACATGGTACCCTTCCCGATTCATCCCATCAACAAGGTATCCCACAACCGCACCACCAAGGAAACCTTCAATATGTGTCATCCTAACAACAAGGTATCTTGCTAACACACCACCAAGGAAAAATTCAATACAGTTCATCCCAACAACAAGGAGCTAACCCTCCTTACATCCAACAAGGAGCTAGCCCTCCTTCCATCCAACAAGGAGCTAAGCCCCCTTCCATTTAATAAGGAGCTAACCCTCCTTACATCTAACAAGGAGCTAACCCTCCTTACATTCAACAAGGAGCTAATCCTCCTTCCACCCAACACAATTACTAGGGTCCGTACCTCCACAATACCCAACCTATGATCAAACAAGCATATTAGGACAACAAGGCTACTACATGTAGGATCCCCAAACATACATACCAAAAATAGAAATGGAAATGAAACTATAAGCAATGTATCAAAGAATATCAGACATGTAGGTAGGAAAACCAAAGAAGACTTATACCCTTTAGAATATATGTCCTTCTCCTTTTGATCATTCCATTACTATGCTACCCTTTCCAAAAACCTTTGAAATACCAAATTTTGATAAGTACACAGGAAAGGAAGATCTAGTAGAGCACGTATGTGACCTTTCCGTATCTTGTATGAAAGTAAAAAATAATAAATCCTACCTCATGAGACTATTTCTACACATCCTTATGGGCCATGCTATAGAATGGTTCTCTCATCTATCACCAAGAATAAAAATATTTAATGAACTGACTACCAAGTTCGTAAACCATTTCTCATTCAATATAGAATAATATGTCACCATCACAGAGCTATACAAGATTAAACAAATTCAAGGAGAATCATTCACTTCCTACCTACTAAGATGGAGACACAAAGCTAGTAGATGTAAGAGGCCCATTCCCGACAAGGAACTGGTAGACATTTTCATTTCCAATGTCCAAGAAAAGGTTAAGTATCAATTTACCATGTTATGTCCCACAAACTTCGAAGAAACCATTGAAAAGGGACTACACATCAAACGATCTCTCATCGTAAGGGTGGTCATTAAAATTAAACAATCCAAACATCAATCCCTCTAGCTCAAATGATGGACTTAAGATTTGGGCCAAAACTAAGAATGCCACCAGCGATGGGGTAGTTGATGCTAGAATGGTATGGAATGGGAAAAACCCTGATGTACCACAAAAAAAACTGCCAGTTGCACAAATGAGCTACACTCCTAATACACAAATCAATCAACTTAGTTATCCTCAAAACACTCAAGTGGTTAACCAACAAAAAATTCAAGGAGAACAACAAAGATAGTACGATCAACCAAGAAGGAAGTTCACTGTATTAGGAGAGCCTATTGAGACAGTCATGCATAAACTAGTGCAACAAAACCTCATCAAGGTCAATGATCGCCCAAATTATGAGGAGCCAAGCTTTAAAACGCCATGGTACAACAAGAAGGATTTATGTGAGTTTCACAAAATCAAAGGACATAAAAAAATCAACTACATGAGACTCAAGCACATAATACAAGATTTGATCAAGAAAGGAGAAGTGGATGTCGAACATTAGCTAGGAAACAAACTCTAGATATACACAAATCCAATTCTAAATTGTGCTAAGAGGAATGACAAAGGAAAGGACCAATACTATCACAATGCTAACTACACTTATGGCGACGCGGTTCTAGGTACCCTCTCTCAAGCAGATGTCATTAGGGTGAATGTAGTGAATATACGAGGTATGGAAACTAAATGTAATGTAAAGAGGGAGAGTTACAATACAAGGAGCCCCACCTAAACCTCCAACTAAGTCATCAAATGACTACAATATTGTGGAAAAACTAAAGAAGACTCTTGCCTTGATCTCAATCTTAGAACTGCTAAAACTATCACCCGCACATAGGCAGATACTCGAAAAAGTATTGGAAATATCAATCCCTAACGAACTCAATCATGATCAATTCCAATCCATGGTTGGAAAGATCACAACAAATCATCATTTAGTCTTTTCTTAAAAAAACCTTCCCTAGAAGTCATTCCTCAAACAAGCCCTCTACATAGAGGTTGGTGTTCACAAGCATATGGTCAAATTATTGTTGATAGATAATGATGCAATTCTAAACATCTGTATTTTAAAATTTGTGAAACAATTGGGCTATTCTAATGATGTGATAGACAAAGGAAAGAGCATTACTATAAGGGCCTATGATGACCTTGAAAGGAATTCATAAAGGACAGTTAGGCTACCAGAAGATGAGACACTATATATTAAATAGACAAGTAAAGTTTATTTCAAAGGTAGATCCACTATGTACCTATTAGAAAAAGTAGCTTTGACAGGTAGAATACCTAAATGGGTAATGATTCTGAGTGAGTTCAACATAGAGTATGTAGAGAAAAAAATCCATCAAAGGAAAAATAATAGCAAATCAGCTAGTAGAGGCACCAATAGAAGATCACCAACCTCTCAAAGTAGACTTCCCAGATGAAAGTATATTGCTGAAAGAACAGACAAGCCATTAGACTGATGGATCCCACACTCAACATGGCTCTGGAGTAAGTATCCTATTTCTCACACCACAAGGAGATAGTATACCTAAGGCATACCAAATTTTCTTCCCTTGCACAAATAATATCTTAGAGTACAAAGCCTTAATTATAGGACTCAAGATGGCTGTTGAATGGAGGATTAAAGAACTACAAGTCTTTGCAGACTCTCAAATAGTGATCAGATAGGTGAATGATGAGTACCAAACAAAAGATGACAAGTTGATGTCATACAAAAGGATGGTGGATACCTTCAAGGAGTATTTCTTAAACATAACATTTGAGAAGATTCCTAGGATCAACAATAGAATAGCCAATGCCATGGAAATAATAGGTTCGCTTCTTGATATTTCGTAAAACATTCCTAAATATGAATTCTTGGTGGAGCAATTACTCATATCAACATTCGATATCCTAGAATTAGAACTAGTGTGTGTGTGTTGTTGTTGGTCCTAATTCACCATGGTACCAAGACACATTTGATTACATTCATCATGGTATCATACCACTTGACTTAACAACAACCCAAAAGAAGACCTTCACCCATAGGAACTCCTGATTCACAATCCTAGGAGATACTCTATATCAGGGAAAACTGTAAGAAACCCCCCCTTGGCGAAGGTGTAAAATCCTGGCGAATCTTGTATACTTCCTGATAAAAATATTAATTTTATTGGTGAATTTTTCATTTTTTCGAGAAAAAAAAACCCCAATTGGCGAATCTTTTATACTCCCTAGAAGTCTGTGGAAAATCGTGGCGAATTGAATTTTTTTTTAATTGAATGAAATATTTTTCATTGGCGATTAAAACCTTTTTTCAAACCAATTTTTTTTTTCCATTGGCGAATTAATCCTATTTTCAAAACAAAAAAAAAAAAATATTGGCGATTAAAACCTCTTTTCAAAGCAAAAAAAATATTTTCATTGGCAAATTAAACATAATCTCAAACTAATAAAAAAATTCAGTGGTGAAATAAATGGATATGCCAATAAAAATCATACTATGGTTGGCGAAATTATCAAATTCTAGGATAAATTTTCCGCACATTCAAATTCCTTCATAAAGAGTTTGGAATGCGGACAAGTGTCAACACATTTATTATTTATGAAGCCAAATGTCAGTGCAAATTAATATAATCCATGACCGTTTGATGAATTTTTTATGGACGACTGTAGTTGCATTCCAGAAGTATATCTCTAAATCACTAGACTTGTGAATTGAAACCTTTGGAATAACACTAGAACTGTTAGATTTCTAGAAATCAATGGTTAAATAGTGTTAAAACTTGCGCTACTAAAGGAGCCTTTTAAGCACATTTTTTTTATAGTTAAATAGATTCTATACAGGGAAACACCCTATATTAATCAATGTTACCCGTCCAATTTTCACTTGAAAAATTAAAATTGTCCCTATTAAATAAGTGAGTTTTTTATGACATTGCAACTTCCGTAAGTTTTATAAGCTAGTCGCAGCCCTGACAAATTTCCTAACCAAGTCACTAGGTTCTGAAGTTTGAAACTTGCCCAACCGCTCGACCTATCTGTAACTTTGAAGTCTTATCCAATGATGTCCTATGTAGTCAGAATATCAGAGGTTCTTAAAAATTTAGAACTCCTGATAGATGGTTATAGAGTTCTATTTCTCAGCGATCGGGAAACCTCGGTGGGATGCACAACTTTCGAAGTTTCAGCTCATTTAATGAATTGTACGGTACCATTAAGGGATGTCTTCTCAAATTATTTGAAACACCAACTTGATGTTTAATATAATCTTATATTTTTGATCCACACGTTCTTAAAGCTTTTGCACGCACAATGGAGGCTTCATATTGAATTGAACAATCCAACATATGCCAATATGGATACACTTCAACATGGGATGATAAAGTTTTTTTTTCTTTGAATTCATGTTGTTATCTTAGGATTTCATTTGTTGATTTCAATAGCTTAAAACTTCATTTCATGAGTAATGGGCATAGATCTTAGCTTTTGTTTGAATTATATTAACTTCAATTCTTACATTTGATTTTTATTGACAACCATCAATTTACCCCTTAAACATTTTGGCATGCCCAGTGGGACCACGATCCTTAGCACTAATTGTTTCATGAGAAAAATTTGAAGTTGCAGGTTTCAGAAGGGCACAGGAAAAATCTTCACATAGAAGCTACAAGAAATTTGTGCACTGGATTTCATGTTTTTCACGCACTTGACCTTTTTCTGGCCACATCTGACTTTTTGTTGTGCTTTTACAATATTACAAGGCACACTTGAGTTTTTAAGTCACTTTTGCTTTATGATAGAGGTTGCTTTTTAGTTTTTTGTTCGCTTTTGAGTTTTGATAGAGGTTGCTTTTGACTTTTTGGTTCACTTTTTCTCTATCGAGTTTTGTCCAAAAGTTGAATGCTAAATTTTGATTTCTAACACTAATGGGTGCTTGATTTGAATGTTTGGTAGGTGCTAATGTTGTTTATGCAGGATTTATAGAAGTATAATTGGTGTTTATTAAAAAAAATAACACATTTATTCCAAGGAAGACGAATGGTCAAAGAATTTTTAATTTTCAAATCTTTCGTAGTTAGAAAATTTTAATTCGGTGCTTAAAGAGAACCCCACAAACAAACATTTCAATTTTGGTGCATCTAAAATGAATTTTTTGAAACTTTCATAGTTAGAAAACTTTAATTTAGTGCTTAAAAGAACCCCACAAACAAAAATTTAAATTTTGGTGCATCTAAAATGAAATTTTTAAAGCTTTCATAGTTAGAGAATTTTAAATTGGTGCTTAAAAAGAAACCCACAAACAAACATTTCAATTTTGGTGCATCTAAAATGAATTTTTCGAAGCTTTCATAGTTAGAAAACTTTAATTTGGTGCAATAAAAAGAACCCCACAAACAAACATTTTGATTTTGGTATATCTAAAATGAATTTTTCAAAGCTTTCATAAATAGAAAATTTCAAATTGGTGCTTAAAAAGAACCACACAAAAGAACATTTCAATTTGGACCATGCTCTAAAAAATGTTTGATTTTTGTTGACCAATGCTTTCATTTTTGTTGAAAAACACACGATTTTTTTTGTTGACCATTAAGACAAGGATTTAGAAAAAAACACTTTTGGTTGGTTCTTAAAAATGAAGAAATAAAATTCTTGTCTTTCACATTGTGATATAATTGTTTGAAATCTAGAACATTTCACTTTGGTGAACATAAAAAGAACAATTGCTATCTTGTACACTCCTTTATTATCATTTTATTTTACTTTCTTTTTTTCTTCCTCTTTTTTTGAGGCTTAAAATGAACATTGTGATGAAGTGTATACCATGTATTTTGTGTTTGGAAAACTTGGTGACTTTCCTCTCCCCTCGCGCCTTTCAATGATCTTGGGTGACAAAAAGTATCTTGAGTTTCACACCTTTTATTTCAAAGCATACCTTTAGAAGGGCTTTCCTCCCAACTTTTGAGGGAACAACCCAAGTACTTTTTTTTCGTCCACTATATAAATATTTTTGGGTGTGAGGAAAGTTCTCACCCACCTGGTGTGAATATTTTATATTGACGAAAGTCTCCTTTAATATCTGTGTGATACATAAGAACTCGCAAGGTCTGGGAGGCCTCTTAATTGAGTGAATCACTACATGTATAGACACCATTTATCCAGAAACATGACTAAGAATCAATGTTGTAGAAACCATCCCTTTTTCAGCCAAAAACATTCTCTGGAGTGGTGCATCGAAACTTTGATTTCGAGTAGTTACTTACCAAGTATGACTTATGGTTGAGCGTAAAAACTCTCAATTCATTGCATGCAAAATCATCCCTTCAGGGCATGAGGTAATCCCATCTAGGAGTAAGTTTCTATCACTAGGGTGTACATTGTCTTCACGAAATTGCCAAAATCTGTTCAGTTACTTTGAAATCTCAAAATTTGTGCTTGAATTAAAAATGAATAGATCAAAACAATCACTTAACATGGTTTTCGAACATCAAACCCTTTGAATTTAGTGAGAATACATTGAACTGAGCCCTATGTTTGCACTCCCTAGAGGATATCCTAAAAAGAAATATTTGAAGGTTTTTGAACGTTTAGGCTCACGTTTCAAGTCACATTAAGAATGAATTAAACCTTGGAAACTATAGATTTTAGCATCCTGACTTCCACGAACATTGAACTTTTGTGGGAAGAAGCATGTTTAAAGTTGTAGAAATTTAGGTTCACATAAGTTCTTGATTTCTATGTTGCATAATATATCTTGTTAAATCTCAAAACAAATCCATCAAATCCTTCAAAATATGGAAATTATCCAAGCTGCTGCAAAAACACAGAAACTAGGAAACAAATCTACATAAAATACCGTAATTGCTTCTATTTTTTTGCACTTGAAAAAAACTAGATGCACTTGCCAAAAACCTAATGCTTTTGCTCTCTGTCTTATGATAATTTTTGATGAATTTTTTTTGCTTTTGAAAATTTGAGCGCACTTGACCTTTTTTTGGATGTATCTGATCTTTTTGTACCGCATTTGACAAAATTTTCTTAGCGCACTTAACAAAAAATTGGCTAAATTTTCCCAAAAAGCTTACTTTTGGTTGTGCAATTAAACAAATTGAAAAACTACACACAAAGGTTGCACTTGAAAGAATTGACTGCATTTGTTTTTCTAATATGAATGCACTTGACCATAATCTGATCGCATTTGAATTTTCTAGCCACCTCTGCTCCAAATCTACCAGTTTTGCTTAGTGTTTTGGTGAAAATCATAAAACCAAATTTGTTCCTTTTGAGAAATGAAACAATTAAACTCCCAAATTTGGTCATAAATCACATCAATCTATCATCCAAACTCAACACGTCATCCTACTTTTAGAAATCAAAATCAAAACAAACAACTTGGATCATTCCTTCACTCGAACTTCTAAGATATCAATATTTTCTTGAACCTGAAGGCTAGTTCAGGTAAATTTCCCACAACACATCCTCTAGACAAAGAAGTGAAATATCGAACCAGGTATTTCAACATTTTGAGTTCCAAGAATAGTGTCATTCCAAAACATCACTCAAACCTTAGGGTCTTGAGAATCAAAACAACCATATCAAAATACCAACATTCTCATCATTTCAACTTATGACCATTTGGCATCTAATTGCTCCAATTCAACAACCGAACCTTACACCAGCTATGATATAACAAAAATTTGAGCTAATTGAAGGAGAAAAAATAGACATAATCATTAGTTTGAGGAGGTTCATTTTTTAGACAAAGGAAACACCAAACCAGTGGAGAAACACAACAAGCATTCTTGAAAAACAAGAGTGAAAAGCTGATATTGCGATCGGAAGTCCCGTATTAGCACCTCCCATGTGACAATATGTATCCTCTTATCTTCATGATCTCTTGCAAGACCAAAGTCCCTAAATGAAGATCCACATTCCACCTTTTCAAAATTAGACTTCAGAGTTCAAGGTCTATCAAGAGGCACATCTTGAAGTCTTATCCCAACTGAGACATCATGCTAGGAAATTTTTATACACGCTTTTTAATGGGAAAACCAGACTTGCATACCAATTAAATCATTGATTTCTTAGAGTGAAACTAATTTAGAGACCATGTAGAAATAATCAACATTCTTCAAAAATAGAAAAACCAAAAAAATAAACACAATTTCATCAACATCCTTTAAAAATAGAAAATCCCAAAAACAAAAGCATTCTTTTTCATAAAATAGGAGCTGCCAAAGTTTCACAAAATTTGGACACCTATTTATGACAGCCACATGTTCACAAAATAGAAAAAACATGTAAGCATACAAAAACAATGCTAGTATGCCGCCAACAAACATCGCAAACGGTGAAAGTGGCTCATGGGGCTATAGGCCAAGCGACCTTGAAACACCTCAAAAGAGACCTACATTCAAAGAAACAACAAACCAACCATTTAGTGAGGAGGAGATAAACCAAAAATACCATGAGCTAATGGATAGCTCAAACCAAAACCCACAAGACATGGTCATAGAAGAGATGGATAGTGAAGAATAGATAAATATGAAGAAAATTTTCAACATTCCAACAACCCCAAGGTGCTCAAATTGATGGAAAAATTGTTGAAAAAGGATTTAAACTCTTACTTCTTCAAATTAGCACAAAGTGGTGCTAAATTGCCATCAAAATTTAATGTGGAAGCATGTCATGTCGAGAAATTTTTGCTAGAAAACCCAACCAATTTTATATTTTTTTGTTTAATTTGGAAAGTAACCTTCACATTTCCTTAAAATGTGATAATGTCTTGACTGAGTCAAGTCTAATTATGGAGTGGTTGAAGCTAATATAGTTATTCTAAAATTTGTGTGATTCAAATTTAAGATCTTAAAACAATAATACTTCAATACGATTCGCTAATATTAACATTCACTCAAACGATCATTGTTTATTATTATCAATTTTGGATCGTATATTTACGCCGAAGGCGTCCCATGCTTAATATTTGCAAGGTCTTTTTACATCTGACGGTGTAGATTCGTGGACAGCCAATCGCCTGCGATCAAATGCATCGGAGCGGCTCAACGATTTAATCCAAATCTTTCCGTACGTCCACATCGCACTTCATTATGGAGTTGTACGCCGTCTCGTGGATGCCCAAAGCTTCCATTCCGATGAGCGCAGGCTGAAAGAGCACCTCCGCGCATCGGAATCTCTCTGCCCCGATGGTGATCACCTGTCCATCTGGTAACTTGTAGCTTTTCTCCAGCGACGGTGTGGATGCCGCCATTTGAATTCCCGGCTCCTACAAACTCTTCCTCTCTGGTATTGCCCTTTTGGTTTCGCTCGTCTCACTTTAAGCGATTTTGCTTTCGTAGGGTTTCCTGCAAGCACTGCCCATTTTTCCTCATCGGCCTTGTTGACAACATGACACAATTTGTGCAGAACCTTTAGGGAAGCCACTTGCCAGTGTGGTTTCAGATATTTTTTCTTTTGAATCGGTACGATGTCGGATCATTTTCTGTTGTGTTTTATTTCTGCTCAACGCCATTTACAAAGGATCAGGACACAGTTCTCAAATTTCCAGACCCTGTTGTTGGGGCTGTGAGTGGACATGCTATACAAGAGAAGTAAGTAGTACCCATTTCATTTGATGGGCGCACTGTGGTATCTGATGGCGAGTCATTTCGGTCTCAGAAGATTCATCCACAGACGTCTACAAAGGAAGTTCGACTACAGAGTGATAAAATAGAGGAGTTTGGTGATTTTGTCCTTGGGAAAACCAAGTTGACTCAGAAACTACAAATCTAAATACATCCTATAAACAAAGCCTACCAGGCTTGGTCACAAGAATAATACATGGAAAAATGGGTCGGGTGCTCTGTTCCAGAGCGAGGCCCATGCAGTCTACACGGGCAAGGAAATTTCATGGAAATTGGAAGAGCTAACAATAAGGGAAGAGGTTCCAGACAAAGTTTATGAGGAGAAGGTGTTTGGGTATCTGGCTTGGATTGTTTTTACATACTGGGTGGGAGTTCAGTTTATAGGAGGTGTTTTAGCAGCTATTTATTTCGCTGCTAAACAGTCTACAAGAGCCCATGTGAAGGATTCTGGTGGGAATTTTGCTTTCTTCACAGTTTTCATGACTATCTGGTTGGTAATGGTGACGGTTGGGTGCATTACTCTGTTGGTTTCTCTGATGCTGGGCTTGATGTGGAACGATGAAATGGTTAATGGGCTTTCACCGCTGGAGAAGTTTGTGAATGTTGTTTATCATAGTATATCAGCCCGTCACACTGGTGTGAATGTTTGGAACCTTGGGGAATGGACTCCTACGGTCTTGTATGCCTTCATTCTCATCATGTATGTTGCTAACTCTGATCACTGTTCAACTTTTCTCTCTATGTTTAAGCTTTCGCCCACTCAATCTCTTTCATGTGATACGATGTTTATGTGATGTCGGCTTCTCTACCTTGTGCTTTGCATGGAGTCCACTTGTTGTTCTGCAGTCTTCATGTTTGAATTTTATATATAACCTTTAGGAATTTAGAGATTCTTGAGTTTAGTCACAGATTTTGTTTTATAGACTTTTCATATGCCTTTTCCCCAGGATGATAGAGTAATAGGCCCATCCCACAACAAAAGGACCTGCAATGATAAGAGACTAAACCTTAAAGCGTTTGTGGATGAATAGAAACTGTGTTTGGCTGGAGGCATTCCTAATCTGTGTTGTTAGATTTGCAGTTCCCTTTTCCTATGAAGTTCAACGGCTAAAATATCCCTCTGAAATATCTTTGAAAAGCCTCCAAATGCTCCATGGGACCATTTTTTCAGTGCAACAACAGCTAACCTCTGAAATGTCTGTGAAAAGTATCTATCTGCTTGTATTCTTATTGAAAGCCTTCAACACTTCTACAAAAGTTTGATCTTCCTGATTTATCTTCTTAAGAAAAAATCATAAATCTTTAGGACAGAGTTTATCACAGGCAAAAGATATTTTATCAGTCCAAATTTGAAGCTTTAACTCTCAAGTGCAAGCTCTCTGTTAAGAAACTAAAGCTAACACCAAATTTTCCAAACAAATGCCCCTGACAAAGCACTAAGAGACTTGGAGGGGGTAAATCACAAATGGATGGACACAGATTCAAAAGAAAAACTCGCTCATATCCTTGAGGAGTGCAGTACCGGCAGCTCTTGAATGTTCACAGCCAACTATGGCCTGAAGAAAAAATTATACAGTGCAGGCTGATACAATAATAAAATCTAGTATTGATTCTCATAGATTTTTTTCTGGATTTTCTAAAATTGGAAGTCAAATCTGGTAGCACTTCAAAATAATATCTAGACATCACATTTGTTGATGTAAAACAATTTTAAATACATTGGTTTTCGTTATTAAAAGAAATGCATGAGTGAGCATGCCCTGCCTCAAAAGGTCAATTATTACCACTATTATGTAACAAACACCCAAAACTAACATTATGCAGAAAATAAAGCCAGATGCTCAAAAGTGTGTTAAACTGTCAACTGTTCAGCCATTTTTTTTGTCTTTTTATTCTCAATTGTTCATTGTATGCAATGCTGATCGGTCAGAACCTTTGAATTCAAACCTGATTTTTTAAGTTTCCTGCAAAGTGATAGACATCCTTTTAAGAGTTTCTGTTTACAATCTTTAAGAATTTTGCACTGCTTTACCAACAAAGTAACCACCCAGCCTATTAGTGAGATGGTATATCCGCCACATATAAACTAGTTTAAAATGTTAGCTGAACTGGTTATTGTTGTAGAACAAAGGTTCAATGTATACGTTAAAAATTTAAAGACAACAAGAGAATAACCCTGCAGAGAAGAGAACCTCAGGCTGAAAAACTAAATATCCTCGATTCATTTTTAGCTGTAGTAACCTATTAACATACTTCAAATTGACAAATAATTCATCTCTGTTATTGGCGATCTTAACTTTTGTTAGTGATATAATATTGAAATATATTTTGTAAACCTAAATCCTTGACCTGAACTTGATTACATTACTAATGCTATTTTTCTCTGGCACACAGAAAGAGCATCAACCAATACAATTCGTTCTACTGAACAGAGTCTATCATATTCATTAATTATAAATGATTAAAAAAATCAATTTTCTTTTTTCATTTCGATGTTGACAATTTATTGTATTAAGAAGTAAACAAATTAGTATCAGGGATAAGGTAGTTGTTGCCCACAATGCTTATTTATTTATTTGCTTAGGAAATAGCAATACTACTACAAAGATAAGTTAACAGAGCTTTATAAAATTATATGTTACTTGGTAAGAAAGGTGATACATCACTGAAACTCGGCATCTGCAATGTTTATTAAATATTTGCGCTCTCATGAATTGCATAGTTTGGCTTTGTACCTACCAATTACATTTGCTCAAATATCCAATGTAGTATTAAGAAAACTCATTTTGTGTATATCCTACAACAATGGTGCTCCATGGAATTATACTTCAATCTTATGCATGTTGATGCAACGCAAATAACATCATCTTCGTGGTTTGTGATGCTTATCTCCATTGTTGAATGAGTATGCAAAGTGCTATTTCCAGTGGAAACTAGGACATTAATTTGGCCTCATCCAATAGAGGAATTAATTGACCGAGTAAAGTAGGTCCATTTCTTGTACAAAGAATGTCTTCCTCTTTCTATGCATTCATATTTTCCAGCCTTTCCAAATTGGTTGAAATGTTTGACACCAGACAATAGGAATGCCTGGCTCATCAGTTCTTGTCAGTTATCCATTCAGTTTGAATGATGTTAAATTACAAGTGGTTTGTTGAATTTTACCCTTTTTTGAAATTGGTGAATTGACTATGTTTATGATATAAAACTTCTTTCCCTTGAAAGCCCCTGCTGTAACAGCAGAGAGAACGAAAGATTTGCAGGTGATTTGTGAGGGTTTTGATGGGCTAGGTTGAATTCTTGGAATACGCTTCATGACTGACTTCCACAGCTGAAACATCTTGATTTCTTGTCAAGGGAATGGCCAAACTTGATTATCCTGAGTTTTGGAAACATATTTATCTCCTTTGCTGAAAATCAGCTCAATCTGTGTTGTGTAGTGTGCTGCATTTAACTCCGGCAGCTGAAGCTTACTCTTTAGTTTCCTAAATTGTTACAAGGTTTCTTGGTTTACTTAATGTAATGTCCCTTACTCGAAATTAAAATAAAACCCAATGCCCATCATACATAGTGCAGAAAATGTATCATCCAGCACAACAAATGCGATCTCAATACAAGAAAAAAGTGATTTCCAGCGTTAAGTAATATTATAGAATGAAATTATAATGAAATTTAATGATATTATTCAAGGGGCATTTGAAGAGGTACATCTTTGGAAGGAATGCTCTATTTAAGAAAGTAGGGAGAAGGAAAGATATTAAACAATAATTCTATTACCTGATTTTTACTTTCCATTTTTGGTTCAGTTAATTTAGAGGATGAAAACCCTCTACAGATAAAATTGAAAGATGAAAACCCACAATTCCTCAATGTGCAGATTTTGATTCATTCTCAAAATTTAATTACAAAATACGAATATCCTTTCAAATCTATAATTCCCAATTAAAATTTGGCACTCAAATCATTGCAAGCAATCCGCCATTATTGGATATTCAGGACTACCTACCTTGGTGCGCCACCAATGAGAAGGATTCACTTCATTATTCATTGTTTGGAGGATATTTCATCATCAGATGTGAAGAAAGCACTGTACACTATGTCATTACCATGATTTTGAAACGCTGGGAAGATTGATGAGAGAGTAAACCCATTCGATACAAAAGAGTGGCCGTGGTCTGCATCATTCCCAGGAGCAGTTCGAAGAGATCATTGTCAGCGATACACATTAATTAGGGATGTAAATATTTTGAAAGAAAATCATAAATTCTAATTGTTATATTATAGAAAGAGAAGTTAAATTGTAGTAATGTCACTGTTGATAAATGTCTTTTGATTGTATTGAATAGTTATATTATTGTTATTTATATTGTGGTATTTATTATATCGAAAGTATATATTAGACAATGATGTTGGGTTGAATTGGAGTTTTGACTTTAGAGTTATTTGTAGATCCTTGAGTATTTGAGGTGAAATCTAATAGATTATGGCAAGGCTTCATTAATCATAAAATAAAAGGGTGAAGATGAGTACCTTCTATAAGAGTTGTCCTTGTAAACTACAATTGAGTAGTTATAACATCACTTGGACATGATATTTGCAATAATGATAGGTAGAAAAGAATAATTGCACTATCATAATATTTTATGTATTAATTTTATGAATTTTGGGTTATGACTAAACTTGATGACTTTTATTATCTATTACAATAATGGAGTGATTTCTAATTATATCATAATTAAAATGATAAATGATCATTGTTATGATAAGGGTTAGGACCTTGTGAGTAATTAGTAATAAATTGTATGTAGTGGGGTGACAATAGAACTTGACCCTAAATTGGAACTTTGACTTATTAATGTTATACGTATATATCACTTACGAAGTATGACTTTATGACCTCAAGTTCATAGGGGAGGGTTTAAGGGATAAATCCAAGGTTTGGGGTTATTCATAAACATGTTCAACCTTACCTATTTTTTATAATTTAGTTTGAAGATAACATTTATATTAGATGACTATAAATGAGTTAAGGAAACTTGATAGCTCCCATCTAATAATGATGTAAATTTTGGCTAAAAGAATCTATGAGTTGAGCAATGTATTTTCTTATGGGCTATAGATGGTACACTTGTTATAGCTATGTGCTTTATCTTTTGTTGAGCTCAGGATGAAATTCCTTAAGATTGTGTATGTCATTTGTAAGTAAAAGCTACAAGTTTGATTGAGTAAAGTTTCATATATTTCCTTTGTGTATTTCTAATAAAGAAGGTGTTTTTGAATGATGTGTTCTAGTTAACCATTTGAATGAAATGAATGGATTTAATTACTTTATAAGATAATATTTTTAAATGTGTACTTGTTGAGTAGAGGCCATCTCATATTATGGGTTATAGATGGTCCACTTGTTATAGCTACATGCTTTATCTTTTGTTGAGCTTGGGATGAAATTCCTTGAGATTGTGTATGCCATTTGTAAGTAAAAGCTACAAGTATGAATCAATAAATTTTGATATTTTCCCCTTGTGTCTTTCTAATAAAGAATGTGTTTTTTAAGATTATGTTCTAGTTAACCATTTGAATGAAATGAGTGGATTTAATTACTTTATAAGATTATATTTTTTATGTATTTTTTGAGCAGAGGCCATCTCATATGAGTTCAATGTGATTCTTGTATGTTTTTAACATTCAAATCTAGCCTTATAGGACTCTACATATCTAAGTATTTTTTGCTAGTACTTGTGATCTTTGTGATATGTAGATTATGTGTATATGATTGTAAAAACCACACATGTTATAAGATAGTTTGATTCTAGAGTAATATTATGTTGTCATTATATTGTGTTAATGATGGATGCCTAGATCTATTGTTGTATCTTATGGACTAGCTAACATTCACATGTTCACAAAGGTGAAGGATTGCTAGGGGCTATCAGGGATGTGATACTATTGTGTTTGAGCTAGTTATTACCCATATCATGCAAGTAATAAAAATTGGAGCTTAATATTGTATCATGAGGGTTAGTAGGTAGTCACCTATAAAAAAAAGTGATCAATGCTAGTTGTTACTCATATTATGAAGGGTTAGTTGTGTAGCATCAAAAAATGTACTCCCTTTTAGGTGATAGTACAATTTCAATCTTGGTTTGGACCTACTTTAGTGACCCTTATATTTAAGAATTTTCAACACTTTCTAATTAGGCCCTAATCTCCTAAATTATGCATTATGAGGCTTATTTTATCAAATTTCAACAAATTGCAAGCATTGAACAAATACATTCATATAATACTTTGTCCTCAACACCTTAAATTCCAAAAAATAGGGCATGGGAAGAGACACCTTATGGTGGAAACATCCCTTATTTTTCTCGGTCCCAAATTTGAATATGTTGGTGTCAACATTTTATCATTTCCAATTCAAGTTGTAAATGTCGGCTATCAAGGTCTAATTTATGGGAAATTAATATATTGCTCTCCATAATTTCTATCCTTCAAGTTCGAATATTAATTGTAGGGAAAACAACTCTCATAAATTTATATAATAGAAGTAAATATATAGTAGATAAATATTTTTGAACAAAATATTGCGTATCGCGTTATTTGTTTCAGATTCTATATGCATTGTTTCTATCGTACAAATTTATCAGAAAAAAATGTCTTTATTGATACACTGTTTAAATAGATACCACCATTTTGCACTCACTTAGACTTTTCTTAAGCATACCACTGTTTTGCACTCACTAATACTGTTTTTTTAGCATACCACTATTTTGTGCTCACTTAGACTATTTTTTAGCATACCCATTGTTTTCCTTGTTTTTTTTGCAAGTTAATCCTTTTAGTTTTTGTCTATGCTAATAACCCTGTTTAAAGACATGTTTTCTCATTTCAATCAGCATGTGTAAAGATACTTCATTTTCTCTAATATTATATTCAATCTAGCATTTATGTTGATTTACCAAGCTATTTTGTTTTCCTTGTTCTCCTTCGCTGTGCTTCTGATCCTATAGAAAACTATAATCACTATATGTAAAGAAATCCCTCATTCTCAGACATTTTACTTAACCCAGCTTTCATGTTGATTACCAAGATTTAGTGCTTATTTGATGTTGGATGTTAGCATTTTCCTCAATTTAATATTTTAAATCTTCTTAATTTGAATGTCAACAATCTATCTGCATGTATAATTAGTCTATTAATGCATAAAGTAGTATCAGGTGCAGTTTATGATATAAATTGTTTTCTTTGATTTGCATCTCATAAAGCAACTTTTAAGTTATATGTCTTTTACTATTGCCTTTCATGTGATTGTTTTGATTTTGATTTGAAAACAAACTGGTGTCCATATATAGTCGTGCTTATGCCAACTCTCATATTAATTTTTATTTTCCATCTATGTTATTCAAGTCATATAAATACAACAGAGGAAGAGGGATGTAAGAATGACAATGTGTTTGTTGTTATATGGAGTTTACTAAGCTCTGTACATAATTCCCTTCATTAAAGGCTCTTTATTTTTTTAAACCAAGCAATCTTGAATGTTGTTTTAGAAAATTTCCTATGTGTACTTGTGTGGTGGATTCTATAAGTAGAATGTGGAAAGAAGGGGAGACAAATCTGTTTGAATGTCTAGGATCTTTTTCATGAAAATTATGATAAAGACTATTCAAGTCATAACATGATCATATCAGAATCTGCATTCTACTATATGATTATTTCTTGACAATCGAGACTATTTGCTTCTTCACGTACAGATTTTCAGAACTTGTGAAATGAATTTTATGTTTATATTAGAACACAACAAACATAGAGGAAAACTAAATGATTTGTGAAAAACACATCATATTGATAGAAAATAATGAAACATCAAAAGTAAATAGAAAACATAAAAGCAATCAAGCTGAATAAGAAAGGGAGTCAAAAGCATAGGTCATCATAAGATTGATATTATGAATTATCAAGGTATGGCAAGCACGTTGATCACCACTTTGTGGATCCATCATTACTATACAGATAGTACTTCGATAGTCTCCTAACAATTTGATTTTCATTATAGTCTTTTTATCATGATGTATGGGTCTGCTATGTTTTACATTTAGCATCATAATTATTTAAGATCGGGTGTACATTCTGAGGAAAGGACAACCACAAAGATTAGAACATCCAAATCAACCAGCCAAAATTTACAATGTATGCAGGTAGAATCATAATTGACTTTTGCTATCAATTTTAAATGGATGATTTATGTCATATTTTCCATGGCAAATCATAACAGATCTGTCTACTCTAAGAACCATTGCCAATAAGATGATTGGATATTATACCTTCAGGATTTCTCCAGTTTAGACCTTTGGTCGTGTGTTTTGGGCCCTCAAGACCATGCCAGGACCTTGCAACAACTGTCCTATTTTGTTACACCATGAGATCTACTCTCCCACAGGCTTACAGCTAGAACCTTCATTACTCCTTTTGAGGTATTTTGTTGTTATGCTTAGTTGGGTAGTTTTTCTTGTTATGTCAGAGTTGGTTTACTAATGCTTGTGGCATTCAAAATGCTCTAAATATGTAATCATGATTGACTGATCAATGAAACAACACTTATTTAGGATACTCACACCTTTTATGATATAATGTATTTAAAAGATTTCTTTTACTTCATAAAAATATATATTTATGTTCTATAAACATACTTGCATTTTACTATATAAATCTAGGCTTTGCAAATTTAAAAGAAAGTCTAAACATTGTTGCATTTTCCTATCAAAATATAACTTGCCCTTCAATATACTGTCTGCTCACATGTTTTGCATAATTCACGCTTGCTTTTTTCACACCAACTGATACAAACCTCTTTTAAAGTCTGAAAGGACATGTTCTATTTTAGCTCAATGAACAAATTTAATATGCTCAAATTTAAGAACTCTCATTTTTATGCTCTGAACTTTCATGAAGAAAGACAATTTAGTGACTATCAATATTCATGTTATGGACAATGATTCAAATTTTGCTACCATATGTTGTTACAATCTTACTAGACAAAACTGGTGTCCACGACAATAGATAATGTTCTGCTATTGAAGAACTCACAATTTGCAGGGGACTTGCACAAGATTGCTCTTCTAAGTTATCTCATATTGCTGCATATGTATTCTTTCTCTTAAGACAAGAAAATTTTGTATATCTGACTTTTACCCATTCGTTTTCTTCTGACTTTTATATATCATTTTCATTTGTGCAATCTGTGGTTTTCCTCAATGAAGAAATTTCAATGTTAACAGTCTATTTTTTTAATGCTTGTTGATGATATGCATTTCTCACCATATAATATGGGTTTTGGGATGCTCCCAACTATATGGCCTACTCTGGTATTAGATTCAGACTGATATATATGCACTTTGTTTTTTTGCATGCAGGAAGCAGACAATTTATACATTTTCCTTCAACTGCTAACACAGGGTTCACTAGCGTCACTCTAAAAAAAAATACAATGTAAGAGATATCCATGTTCGTGCATACACAAGACAAATACTAACTGGATTAAAGTACATTCCTCAAAATAGTGTGATGCACAGGTAGCTGATTTGCTATAAAATTGTTATTAAATAATTATTTTATCTATAAATCTTTTGTATAAGTTATAGATTAATGTACTAATCCAGCTGCTTAACCTTTGTCTGGAATGAAATTAATCTTCTATTTATTCTTAAACCTTTAGGGTATACACAAAAGGGATTTGTTGAAAAGGCTTCATAAACTTTCAAGATAGTGCAATTGGTAACTCTAAAGCCAGACTCTGCAACCTTTGCCAACATCCTCCTTCACACTGTCAAAATGGGAGCTTTTGAACGGGGTATGGACATCCGCCAAAGCATAAAGGAAACAACATAGACAAGGGATGTCAACTGTTTGACAAAATGCCTTTAAATATTTTGATCTCGTGGAATGCCATCATTTGTAGGGTGTACTCAAAAGGCATTTGCTAAAAAGGCTTTAGAAACTTTCATGGAAAGTATTTTCACTTTAAGACTGTAAATCACTTTTTCCACTTCGTAATAAACAAAAATAACACCAAATTCACTAAATTGTCTTCGGCGTGCCCATTGCACCCCACAGGTGCGATTGCTAGTTTAACAATTAGCTTCCTATATTATATCAATGAATGCAGCATCATTGCCAGCCGGACGACACCCTCCAGAGCAATATTAATGGTGACAGGACGCAACGTCCATTTTTTCTAAAGAAATTTAGCGAGCCTGACAAAGATTAGATAGGTGCAGGTGGAGAACCGATGGTATGTGTGTTAAGAATTTAGTTGACCACTATTTAAACAAATGGGAAAAGACTGGCACGTAAGGTATAACTTGTAATAGTCTGGCACTCTCACACAAAAAGGTAGTTTCATTTTCTGCAGTAATATATCTGCAACTGCAGATAATGAAAACGATTACTATGCTGACAGTTCCCATTCCATGTAACAGATCCCGACATTACACACATATGAAATTAGAGTTTCTTGACAAGTCTGTAGTGTATTTTAAGGGATTATCAAGGTTGGTGGGAGTCATGAATATGCATATTTATGAATGGCTCGATAGATTAGGAGGAGAGTAAAAAAATTATAGAGTTCCTCCTCCTGGAATAGAGAAACCTCCTATCCTATTAGCAACCTTCCTTTATGATAGTTATACCATGATTGATTTTATTTCATACTTTATTGGATTCAACACACCTCACAACCAAGGCAGTAAGTAGAAAGGTGTCGAGTAGATGGAGGAGTTGGCACAATGCATCGTAATAAACAAGCCACACCTCCACTTGGTAAAAAGAAGAAATTACTCCACCTATCATGCCGTTTACGTTCCTTATAGCCCCCTCTAGCACATTAACTCATACGGACCCAAGATATACTCATTTGATCACTTGAGCAGAGCGAAACAAACACCTTCGTGTTTCACAAGAATAGGGGTTGTGGACTATGTGAGATCTCAAGATTAGAGTTTATTTCCATAATGATGGTTGGCGTTATGAACTTCTAGGAAATAAATTTCTTTATCAGGCACACCCTTGAACTGTCGGTCCACCTATTTACCCTAAGATTTGAATGTATGATTGGTAAGGCGTTGCAAGCAAGTAGCAACGATAGGCTTCAAATGCTATCCCTTTTATTTCTTTTATTTATTTAATCACAGGTTGTGGGTTTCTTCGACAGGACTGGGGCATTTCCAGACGTAGGAGATCTTAACACTTCTCTCTCTCTTTTTATTTTTTACACAGAGATATACACTGGTTTTCATATTTTCTTTGATTGTGCAGAATAATAGAACAATTTCATTCCAAAAATTTACAAAAATAACACTCTACCACGACAACATATCTTACACATAAAAACAAATAGAATAATCATTTCATTATCATATTATATTGTCTTTTCTCTCTTTTATACATTTTGTCGTCATTAAAACTGAAATAAAATGCATTTCCATACCACTGCTATGATAAATTATATGACCACTCAACTGTATAAGAAATTTTCTAGTAATTCCTTAATGGATCTTGGAGAAGGTATTTTGCTACAACTTTGCAAGATATACATGTTTTCTTTATGGAAACAAAATAAAATACTTTCAATACTGCATACAATGTTTTGAAATATAGGGAATAATGTTTTGAAATATAGGGAATATTACATCAGGGACAAGGCTTGCTCTTTCTCCATTTTCTTTCATGTTATAACCATTCCTAGCTTTCCATGTTACAACTAATTTTAAGAAACAAAATGAATAACATTCAACTCAAATAGGCTTTTTCTATCCATTTCTACATTGAACAATAGGAAACTCTTCTTTTTAAAACATACGATATTACCACTATATTAGAAGAACAAAAGACTTGCACAACTATGAACAAGGTCTTGCTCTCCACCCTACCGTAATGGTGTCATGAAGCTTCATGGGCTCTAGCCATACCCCCGAGCAAGGAATTATTTTATCCCCACAATGATCAATGGAGTCTTTTCTCATTTTTACAAAGGGACAAAAGCTAACATAACACAATTTACATGCATCTAGGTTCTCTACTTTCTGTTTTCAAACATAATCCATACAATAAGTCACCTCCTTACAACCAAGAAACAAGGAAAATGGAAAGAGAAGAACTTATCTTTTCTTTTAGATGAAGGGACTGAAATCTTGCATCCATCTTTCCTCTCCAGCCAAGTCATCTTCATCACTATCTTCCAAAGAGATGGACTCCTCTCCTTTTCTCCTTCTTTCTACCATCTTCACTTAAGTTCTCCAAGAGGAGAAGTGGGCAATATCTCGAATCTTCCATCTTCTTGAGGTATATAGGAATCCCCAAACCTACACTCTTTCCCACAAGTGCTCACACATGTGTGAGTCTTGTGCCAATTTCAAGAACTTTTGGGGAGTAGGAAATTGAGTGACAAGTCACTCTTCCCAAACCCCAACACTTTTTGAATTCGTCACATTCATGAATGTAGACTTTTGAGGGGTCTTTTCACACTATAAGGACAAATTCACATTTCAAAAAGGTTCCAAACCCATAGGTATAGGTCCTAGGGGTCTATTTTTGTTCAAAAACCAAGAAAATTGACTCAATAATCCCTTTTTAAAACCCACACAAGAATCCATACGAATTTTGATCCTAATCGAGGGTTCCAACCCCAACCAAACTCACATCATGGATTCTACTCAAACATAATCACATAGTCAATAATAAAACCTCAAACCCTTCTAAGTCAAATAGGGCTACACTTAGAACTTCCCAAAGATGTATTTGATTTGATTCCAATATTTATCCATCCTCCTATTTGCATATTTGATTCCTGCACATTACCAATGTTAGCATGATTAGATCATATATCTCTTCATATTATTAGCTAATCCAATTCACATAATTTTCACTCATTAACTATTTACTCATTAATACATCAAATGAACCTAACAATTCAATTTTCATTATAATCAAAGGAAATACATAGTTACTCCAATACAAGAATATAGTCAATGAAATAATCACTCCATAATTGTGTTTACCACCTTAATAATTCATATTAAACTCCTATAACATTAATGATGAACCATTTACCAAAATTTAATATGCCAAATAACCCATCTCTTTCAAGTTATATCCAAAAATTCACATGTGCATCTATCATAATTAAATCAAGGTTAATGCCCATGAATCCTAAAAAGAGTTTTATCATTCATTTCATCATAATTATCATCTAACTACTTGTTTGATTGAAATTAAATGGGGGTTACGAAACGGGGTCTTACATTCACAGTAGCATAAATAAAATGTCAAAATGAAAAGCAAGAATATTATCAAATAATCACACTATTTTTCATCCATAATACATCTTACCATCTATTTAGGATCACATAAAACAAATTAGAGCTTTACTAATTGCATGCAAGGTGGGGCCTTACATCCCCCTCTCCTTAGCTTAGACTTCCTCCTAGAAGTCGTTCGGATCTAAAATATAATATTTATATAACAATGCATGTAAATATATTAAACATATTAATTACCTTGCTTTCTTGACGAGATAATCCAACATGTGAGTATAAACACACATTAAAGGTATTCCTTCCATGAATCAAGAATCTATACAGTTAGAATAATATTTCTCGCCATAGAGCAATTTTTCGATATAGTCATAATATAACAAATGTTAGTAGTCATCAATGTAGTAACATTCTCAATTAAAAATTACACCAACATATATCCAAACACATTAACATCCTTGGACACCCTTCAAGGTTACCTTTTTTGCATCATAAACATCACTCATGATGTTAGAAAATATTTTCATTCCCATATAATTCATGTCTCAAGAGCAATAGTCCCAATTTTATTGTCACTTTCTTTCTCACATAGTAAACAGGTATTTCCACATGCCATTTATTTACAAATTTACCCATACATTACAAAAATTTACACATAATTCACATCACAAGGCTCACATAATGGGGTTTACAAGGATGGAGATTCTTGGATGCCATAGCGAGTAGGAAAGATGGTCTCAAGGCCCTTCTCTAAGGACCCTTCCATACATCTCCTAGGTACCTTCCCTTGTTTGTGTAAGGGGGTTAGCCTCCAAAAGGAAGGTACAAAAATAATAATCATAGAACCAAAGGAAGAATGGATTATTGTTTGTCCCATACCAGTCCCATTCACAACCCCTTTCAAATAATTTATAATTCCCCAACGCATCTACTCCCCTATACGACCTACCAAGGAACCCCCTGGGATATAGCAGTTTTTACAGATGTCACATTACACCATACTTGCCAGTAGTTAGCAAACAATAAGAAGCCTCAAAACGAGAACATAAAATCTTAAACCATTGTTTCAATAAATAGAAAATTATAACTTCAAGAGAAAAACAAAATAAAGATTAGTTGCAGCTACATTTCAACATCCCAATCTTAATTCAAAAACAAAAATTAAATAAGTCTTTGAGGCAATGGACTATGAAAACTTTCAAATGGCTAAATAGCCCCAATAAAAGAAATGTAAAATTCAACATTGTTGACATTCAATAAAATAAAACATCAATTAGGAAATTTCCAATAATTCATATCTCAACAATAAAATTTTCACATTACGAGCACCACTAACTTTGATAAAGCCACCTAAGGGGAGGAGGGGAATGGTGGTTCTCTAACCACATAAGCATAATAGCATGCAATAATTGGTGGTCCTTGACCACATAAATATGATAGTGCACAATATCATGGTGGACTCTTCCACATAGTATCAATGCCCTGAATTGTTGAAGTATCCAAAATCTGTAGTCAATATCCAACCCAAGTATTCCATCATTTACCCATGGGTTATAAATATCAAGAAGTGGGTTTGCACTATGAACCAACAAGTGTGGCTCTCATATGTGGGGGAGTAGGCCACGATCAACATCCATGGGAGGATTATAATGTCTCATCATAGATCCTTTATCTGGATTAGGGACAACACCCTAAGCTCAAAATTTCTCGATGGGTGAACATGTGCCTCTCAACCCCTATTTACAGTACTTGGCATCTCACTCCCGTAAGGGGGGAACCATACACTAGGGGTACACATTTAACATACAATAAGACTAACACAATGGAATACATCACATTTCATTAAATAGATGCACTTACACACTTAACACATTTACATAAACTCACAACTAGCTAGCTTTCATAAAGGCCATCACAAAAGGTACACATAGGGGATCATACTAGACGTCCACCACCCTTATCCCAAGTCGGATATCCTATATCTCATACTTGGGGCACAACACATTTACTGGTTTTCACTTCACACATCATAACATAATACACTTTATGAAATTCACCATATTGGAACAAAATCAATTCACTTACATACATTCCATTTTCTTTAAACAATATTCACTTTGCTTCATAATTTTATAAATATCTACTCTTTTTGCATACACAAAAAAAATCACTAGATGATGCACAAATGTACCTTATGTATATTACTCCATTTTGCTAGAATTTAACAGTATATGGTACCTTATGTAGATTACTCCATTTTACTAGAATTTAACAAATGTACCTTATGTATATTACTCCTTTTTGCTAGAATTTAACAAATGTACCTTATGTATATTACTCCATTTTTTATGTAGATTGATTCAGAGAATTTAGAGGTTGGTTCAAGTGCACCAGAGCATCTAGACCCAGATATGATGGTAATTTAATTTTATGATGAATCATAAATTAAATTGTCATTAAATCTTTTTTTATCGTCTTACATATGATTTCATCTTTCTCTTGTACAAAGTGTTTCACATCATCCACATAGTTTGCATGGTGTGAAAAGGTCTCTTCATTATAGAGACAATGCATCACCTAAACATGATTTTATGGGTTATATTTGATTATTTCATGGACTACGTATTTGGTTTCTCATGTACTTTGTTGGACTTTATATTTCATGGGTCAAGTACTTTGTTGGACTTTAGTTCATGGGTTGTACACTCTGATGGACTTTAATTCACGCGCTTAATATATTAGTTTCATGCACTTAATATGTTGTAAATTATGGACTTTATTATATTGTTTGAAATTTTAATTTACACATGTATATTTATGCATTTTATGTTCATAGTCAAGACAATAAAATAGGACATTAATGTGAAATTAAATACAAATATGAAATTAAAGTTGAAATTAATAGGACATTTTAATATTTGTACTTTACAAATTTAGTGATCCAATACATGGTATACATGATATGTACATTCAATAATTAGCGATAATTAGTTAATGAACTTATACAAGATTAGAGAACAAAAGCATTAATAAATTCTATAAACAATAGCATCCAACACTAATTTATAAGCTGTCAAAATAAATAATAACATCCAACACTAATTTATAAGTTGTCAAAACAAATAATAGCATCCAACACTAATTTATAGGTTGTCTTAAGGGGTATGTACATGTATTTGTAATTTGTACAAAATGTTTAATTGTGTAAGTATGTATGTACATGTATGTCATCTCAAAACAATATTTACAAAATTTGGATATGCCATCTCAAGAACATCTCAAACTCGTGTCTGGAATGTAGTAGGTCTTCATGCCACCTGATATCAAAAAGGTACAAGAAATATCAATGAAATAATCAAAACATCATATTTTAATTAATATAAAACTATCTATATGTATTTATATATAATTTAACTAATAATTACCTATTTTTACCAAGTATTCCATGTTGTCTAGGTTGAATCTGCATGGACTAGATCTTTTTTGTGATTATGTCTTAAGGATTTATAGAAGGACAATTTAAATCAATTTCAACTAATAACACACTTGACCAATATCGAAACATATATTTAATCTATTTAAAAGGATAATATAAAACTAAAACCATATTTACCTGTATTTACTTATTCCACTGTACTATTTGCATCCTCTCTTTTTTGCAATGCATCTATGATTGTCTCATGCTCTTCCATAGAAATTGTCCATAGCACTTTATTTTTAGGTCTTCCATAATACCGATCTAGTTGTATATTTGTTGGCACCACCAAATGTGAATAGTGTAAATCTTTTTATGTGTTTCATAATCTTCGAATGCAGGTAGACCATTCTTCCTTGTCAAGTATTTTCATAGCCAAGTGCCAACGACCACCACCAATCCTATTGGAAAACATTAAAACCATCATCAAATAAGTTCTCAAATTTTTCTTAAGGGGATTAAAGCCTTGTTCTAAAAAATTTCTTAAGGGGATCAAAAACTTGTTATCAAAATTTTCTTAAGGGGGTTCTTAAGGGGATCACCGTACATGTTGGATGATGATAGCCATCATCATCTTCTTGAGGTGCTATTAACTTATGTTTAGTCTCCACACAACAAGCCAACCAATATTATGTTTCCTCTTCATTCCCCTCAAAACTTTTCTATCATCCTCAGTGCTATCATTTGCATGTCTATAAACAATATGGACAAACATAGCTACTTGCACTGAATTATAATACTATGATTGAATTTCCTCTTGCAAAGCTAGAGTATAATTTTTCGCAAAATCAACCACTGAAAGTATACCACCAATTGGAAATGTGTTTCTACATGCACGAAATTGGCCATCAAGCCATCAAGCATGTTGAGAATGCATGACATATTTTGGCACAATCTTATTCTTAAACTCACTCATGAATGCATGCACACTAACTTTTTTTGTAACTAAATCACAACGCTTTCCTATTTTTCCATATTTTAAATAATAGTGAACATTCTTAAATCTTTTAACATCTAGTATTTTTTGTCGAAAATCATTATCAACACTTTCATGCATACAAATTCTATAAAATGAAATATTTCCACAGCTAATGCATTGTCTAGAAATACAAGAACTTTAATAAAACAATTTACCATTAGATCTTTCACAAAATAAACCTGATATAAACTCCCTTATTGCTTCAGGTGGCATATTAATACCACATTCTTGTATAATCATGTTACTATGCAAGGTGCAAAGTATATATCGAAAAACGTCATAAAAATAACAAAATTGAACATGCGTTTTACAACAACAAGATATTTGTTGCTTATTAATTTTTACATACCAGGGTTTATATTTTTCAAAAGACATTTGACTTATTTTAATATTACCAGGTAACACTATATCGCCACAATTTTTTTTATAAAATTTAGTTTGTGTTGTATCTAATAGGTGTTTTCGGTGAGGAATGCGATTTTTGGACCCCACCCTTAATTTTAAAACATCTCCAACATTAGATGATACCCTAGTACTATCATGCCAGTTTTTTTCGATCAAAGATTTAATTTCAACATTCAATTTCATATCAGACATCGAGAGTTGACGACTAAAACTCCAACATTGGTTGATATGATCATTTTCTCTTTGTCTTTGTTTCTCCTTCTCTCCCTCTCTCCCTCCCTCTATCACTCCCTCCCCGACTCTCCCTCCCCCTCTTCTCTTCCATCTCCTCCCCTCTCCCCCTCCGTCCCTCCCTCTCTCTCTCTCTCCACCCCTCCCCCTCTTTTTCTCACTCCTCCACTCCCTCCCCTTCCCTCTCCCTCTCTCTCTCCTCTTCCCTTCCCTCTCACTCCCTCACCCACTCCCCCCCTCCCCCTCTCCATCT
>CM021103.1:159179340-159279397 GCA_007115665.2 Sequoiadendron giganteum
CTCTCCCCCTCTTCCTCCCTCCTTCCCTCCTCCTCACTCTCCATCTCGCTCTCTCTCCCTCCCCCCTTCCCTCTTCCTCCCTCCCCCCTCGATCCCCCCTCTCTCTCTATCTTTCTCTCTCTTCCCCACTCTTCCTCCCTCCTCCACTCTCTCTCCCCAACTTTTCCTCCCTCCTTCCCTCCCTCCCCCTCTCTTTCCCCCATTGTCTTTCTCCCTCGCTCACACACACTCTCCCTACCCCTCTCCATCCCTCCATCTCTCTCCCTATCCCTCTCCCTCCCCCTTCCCTCTCTCTCTCTCACCCTGTTTCCCTCCTCCTTCCTCCCCACTCTCCTCTCCCCTCAATGCCCCCCCCTCTCTCTCTCCTATCTTCCTCCCTTCTTCCTCCTCCCCCTTCTCTCTCTCTCTCTCTCCCCTCTCTCTCTCTCTCTCTCCTCCCTTCCCTCTCCCCTCTCTCTCTCCCCCACTTTTCCTCCCTCCCTCCCTCTCTCCCCCTCTCTCTCTATCTTTCTCTCCCTCCCTCACCCCCACTCTCCCCCGCTCTCTCTCTCCTTCCCTTTGTCACTCAATCTCTCCCCCACTCTCTCTCTTCTTCCCTTCCCTCCCCCTCTCCATCTCCCTCCATTTGTCACTCCCTCTCTTTACCTCTCCCTACTCCTCTCCTCCACCTCTATCTCCATCTGCTCTTTCTCCCTCCTCTCTCCTCTCCTTTTCTCTGCTCTCCTCCTCCCTCCCACTTCCTCTCTCCCCTCCCTCTCCTCTCCCCCCTCCCTCTCCCTCCCTCTCCTCCCCTCTCTCTCTCTCTCTCAACCTCTCTCTACCTCCCTCTCTCTCCCCACTCCTCCTCTGTCCTTCCCCACTCTCCCTCCTTCCCTTCGTCCCTACCCCTCTCTCTCTTTCTTCCCTCTCCCCCACTCTCTCTTCTACTCCCCCTTCCCTCACTCCCTCCCTCTCTCTCACTCTCATTTCATCCCCCACTCTCCTTCTCTCCACCCTCTCTCTCCTTGTCCCTCTCCCCCTCTCTCTCCCCTACTCCCTCCATCCCTCTCTCTCTCTCCCCTCTTCCCTCCCCCTCCCCCTCTCCCTCGTAAACCCTCTTTTTTAATCTCCCTCTTCCCCCCTTCCCCACTCTCTACAATTTAGAAGCATATTTAAGGCTTTGGTCATTTTGCTTTGAACAAGCAACATAGATCTCCACAATTGTTATAGAGTCATATCATAGAGAACCCAGGGTTAAGTTTCCTTCAAAATTTGATCCAAAAAATACGAACATTGTGCTCCTTGCATTTGCAAGTTCCATAAGTGTTTCAAGTCCTGCACTAAAGTAGGAAACATGATTGATAAAAATACATGTGGACACATACTTATTCCTAAGCAAATCCAAGGAATGGAAAATGAGAATCCGAGCATTATTTCTTGCCTGTAGGAAACAGTGAATATAAATTCTGACGTAAGTAAATAAAATAAAACAAGGACAAATGAAATAGTATTTGACTATTACTTAGGACACCAAACAACTAATAAATGCAAAACACTAAATGCGTCCTTGCCTCAGAGTGAATAAATCTTTTCAAACCTGCACAACTCAGGCCAATGAAATAGAAGAGCCTATGGAGCTGGAGGACTAGACAATTCAGCTTTAGGATTTGCAGAATATGCAGAAGGTGAAGCAGATAAATCTTGCAGCACCTAACAAAAAGAAGCACACATGATTCTGAAGATGCCTCTAAATAGAAACGATGTGCCCAAACATCGCAAATAATCGACTCTTTTGTCTTTCACTAGATCAACATTAGACGGCTACTCAAAAATTAATGCTATTTGGCACATTAGTTGAGAAAGCTCACCAAGTTGTTAGAAGGATTCAATGAATGAGTAATGCCTCGAAAAAGAACAGTAGCCTGAAAGGAAAAACAAATCGATTAACCATTTAATCTTAAAATATCCCCTCATATAAACTTAGTATTGCAGACAAAATAAATTTAAACTTATTAAAGAGATTCGATAGCAACACCTTAAATATAAATACCAGGATTACATGATAGCAAGGGGTAAAACCTAGTAACTATTCATGTTGGCAACAGGTTGCCATTAACCTAATCAATGACTTCCCAGAACTAGCCAAATATCATAGAATCTTTGATTATGCTTATAGTATGCACACTGGTACATTCATATTAATAAGTGGGTTGTTTTCTAAAGATTTCTATGGGAAGAAAATTTTCTTGCATAATTCATGAAAATTCATTCATTAAATACTCTATCTAGCGCCAGTTTTAATTAGTGATAGGCAGAAAATCTACTTACATGTATGACTCATTCTTTCTAATTTCCAAAATGAAGCTTTGCAAATAGGTTCTCGTATTATAAGTGTGTTGTGAACCAACAGCCTTTGCAGAACACTTAAGAAAGATGCTAAAGCCAAATTGTCTGATTATTAATATGTACGCATATGACTTGAGGGTATTCCTGAACATTTAATTCTTTAGTTACAAAGCATTATTCCTTCGGAATGTTTTGTATCCTGAGCTATATAGAATGAGCTGGTTAAGTTTAGGTTTCAGTAGGATCAGGTGGCTGATATAAGAACTTAGCTTCCACGTATGATTTCTCTTTCAGTAGTTAGTCTTCCTATTCAATGTATGCAAAACCAATCACCTGCACATTCTATTTGGGATAACTTGGTCAAAACAAAGAGGTTGATCAGCTGTTAGACAATTGACCCAAACTCTTAGCAAGGCACTATATCATTTTGCAAGATCTCCATACCAAAAAATTAAAAAATGAGCACATAGGCAATAAATTTTATAATGATATACAGCCTTGAATATTTTCTCTTTACTGTACATTCAGATGTATGAACTGTAACCCTGTCATACCTACCTAAGCTTCTACCACTTTAACATGGGAGAATTCTCATTAACTAAGTTAACCTCTAAATATCTCCTAATACAATGATACCTAGCAACAATGTGTCTTTGCACATTACAGAAAGAAATTGTGTTTGAAATTGATATGAATCAAAAAGGTAAAATTCGGTATTACTTAGTTGTATACTATATATCTACAATGCAACAAATATATTCGATATTCAACTTAAAAAACGAATATACTTATAGATATGCCAAAAAATTTTGCAATATAGAAATGTGAACCAATTGAAGCCCCTGTAGATACAAGCATCAAATTGTTTGGCAATGTGTACCTCCAAAATGGAGAAGAGAGAGCTGAAATGGAAGTCACTCCATATCAGAATGCTATTAGCATCCTGATGTTATCAACAGTATGGAAAAGATCAGATGTTGCTTTTACTGTGGGAATGGTAACCCAGAACCTACCAAACCCTAAAGCACATCATTAGAATACTGAAATGATGAAAGGCAACTTCTTGTGCAGAAACCTTCAGCAATGAAAAATACTGTAGTTGTAAACTATAATAAGTCCCTAATTTAATAGAAGATGATCATGGACAAGGAAAGAATAATTATGAGATAAGTTCTAACTTCTATACAAGAAATTCCTTTAATTTGTAAATAAACCTCATTACCAAATTCTGGAATTGTTAGGAGTCAAATTATATACTCATTCTACATTTGGAAATACGTGATAATGTAAATTCTGATGGAATGGAAAACTTACTAATGGCCGTGAGTCAAATTCTAACAAAAACATATCATAAACTACACCATATCCAATGATAAACATAGATTCACATTAAAAGGTAAAAATAAAGCAATGTTGTGTAAAATTAGAAATAGCCATTGCTGCACATTGAATAGACATATCAAGGCCAAGCTTTACAAATATAAATGCGTGGTAAAAAATAAAGTTAATGTTTGTCACAAAAAAATCTTATAGGACATTACAATATTAAATAAACCTATTGTGTCTAATATTGAAAAAGTACCTGTCAAGAACAAATAATTTTTAAGTGATCTTTTTTCAAATTGATTTATAGCAAAGACAAGATTGAAATGCAAGCAAGCTTACACTAAAGCAACAGCAAATTTCTGAACTCTTTCAATGAAAACAATTTCAAAACATAGAGGTAAGGGTTTTGCTTTATGTGATCTTTTTTCGATAGAAAAGACAAGATTAAAATGCAAGCAAGCTTATACGAAAGCAATAGAAAATTTCTGATTTCTTTCAATGAAAACAATCTCAAAACATAGAGGTAAGGGTTCTGACAGATTTTTACCATGCTTTGTTGACAAATGCTATATCTTCTAAGGAAAGAGAGCTTGATTTGAATTGTTATGGGTGGAGATGACAAATGCTTCCAAAATTATTTGTTTTGGCATGGACCTAGAAGCATAAGTTCATATCATGAATCCCAGAAGACTTGAGGTGAAAAGCAAGTTCTGTGAAGTAAAATGAAACTCAGAGCCAATGCCATTGCCTGATTGCTTTGTTCATTGGTTATACATGGGAAAGGGTTCATAGGATTTTCCTCTTAGATTCCCAATTCAGTTCCTTATTTGAGCGGAACATTAGGACAGGTTCCATTCTATGCATTTATTATGATGTATATAATGCAATTATACTACCATATAATCTAAAAATTCCCAAGCCTCTGTTTTTATTTCATAGTGCATAATTGGGCTGAAGGCATTTTTAACATTTAAGAGTTTATGCTGTATCCAAGCCTTAAAAGTTTGGGTTGTTTCAGTTTTTAACCAAAATACAGGATTTTACTATGCCAGACTTTATTATTTATCTGTTGATTGGTAATGTATTGTCCTATGAATAGCATAGAGGATATTGATATATTGTGAGTTGGGCTCCAAATGTGAATTGTGGTACCGGAGTAGATCACGGATACAATCAGCTACAGTAGTCAGGCCATACTTGAGTCATATCATACCTGTACCTAGTACAGCAGTACACATGTCAGGGGTTTTATCACAGCATATCCTACAAGTTTACTATTGGTGCATTCGTAAGGCCAAAAGCTATGACTTAGAATTTGTGGTGGTTACAATTGTAAAGATTTGTTGAAGGACATTAGTACCTTTGTTCTAACTTGGTTGTAACAACTTCTTAAGCCTATTTTAAAAACACGAGGGCTCCCTTAAGACAAGATTCGTTGTAACTCCTTTGTTAAAATTTCTATGACAATATTATTTATAATTCCTATTGACTTTAAAATGAAACATAGCTGTCCTTAACCTATGACTCATATCTTGATTGCATTTTCTGATACAAATAACATAACTTTTACTTAACTAGGATCATATTAATTGTATTTGAGCGTTTTGGGTCCATCACTAGGCATGCAACTCAGTTGGCATCAACAACATGTCAAATATTCAGGAAAGCTTAAAAACAGCTGTTAATTCCTTGTGCTCACAGGCATGACACATAATGTGGAAAGCTCTCAATGACCATTTTCTCATGACCCAGAATTGATTAATGATTCTACTTTAAATTTCCATTTGATGAACTATGGATTATGCTAAAAACTATTGCACAGCTAAAATCAGAAGCACTCTTATGGACACTATCATGGACTGTGGACATACTGTCAAGAAACCATTAGTGTGCAACAAAATGCAATTTAGTGCAAAGGAAGGTTGCCTTAATCGAATGGAGCATCCTTTTGGTCCATATGACACTAACATTGAGGGTTGTATATACATGTTTTCTTACAATTAATTCCTTATGATCACTATGATGACTTTAGTCGATAGAAAAGAAAAAATCTTGGAAGATTGCCATTAATTCCCTTTGAAAAGAAAAAAAAGACCAATACTACCATGCTGCCCATTGTCCCTACTATAGTTTCAAGAGTCACTAGGACTCACACAAGGTGAGTCTCAAGGCTGGTGGCACAAATTGAGTTTCAGAGACTCACTGCGTAACAGTCTCACCAGACCTGATGAATCTCATCTACAAAATTTAGTGACGACTGTTAGGTGTGAAAACTAGAAAAGAAACAAAAGTAAATCAAAACTCTTAAAACCTAAAACATATAGAATGATTTGTAGCACTTCAAATGATATTCATTTCGTTTGCAAGCACAAGCAAGGAGAAAAAAAGAGAATCAATCCATTGAAACAAAAACCAGCAAACATGGTTAGGGATTAGGGCCTAACTATTGCTCAATTCCTTTAAAATCGGTAACAAGAAGCAAACATCTCAACTATATCTTGTGTTCTAACTTCTAGGGTAGCATAGACTGTATGACACAGACTTCCTTTGGGTTTAGATGTCAGGATTAAAGTATGATTATTCTTAAAAATAGCCCCAGACTTGCATCGAAGCTCATTCTGGTGGGGTAGGTATCATCAAAAATGGAAGTATGGTGTGAGCTATAAAAATCTGCCATTCTCCAGCCAAATTAATTGAACATGTTAACATGCAATAAAGAATTCACTATGTTGTCAGCATAAGTTGCAATGCTGAAAACAAATATGGTGGTAAATAACCAGTTATGTTGTCCCTCTCAATGTTTTGTTCAGTGATATGTTGGATGCTATATAATACTTCTCAAAAGTTCACTATTACAAGAGAAAGCATCTATTTTATCAGCATTCTTTCCAATATCTTCGTCTTTCTTATTTCAGAACATGTTACGTTTATAATTCAGGGGTTTACACTATAATTATCTTCAATTGATTTTGTTTCTTTGATGTATGATATCTTAATTATCTCTTGGGCAACAAGGATAATGTAATAGTATGGAACTAGTAGACAAGCCTGCGTAGAGTTCATTCAGATGCATAATTATAATGCAAAATAGAGTCTTTGTCAACCATTTTCTACTATGATTCTTAGGCAACTAGTATAAAGGATCTCTATTATTCACTTCCAATTCTTTTATGTAAATTTTACGATGAAGGCAGGGGAGCTGATTGGAATCACAATAGCAAGATAACTTTTGTAATGTGCATTGGAAGTATGGCATGCCTGTTTAAGTGATTTATATTATATTTTAGTTGTTTTCTATCTTTTCTTGTTGTTCACAACCCTGATAAACTCTGATTATTTAAATCAAATTGCTTTTTGTGCTTTATACACGTATACATGACTAGTATACCATTTTTTAGAAATAAAATGTATAGTTTTTGAGTCACAGTTATCCAGGGTAAAGATCAACATTGTGGTTGTATTGTTTACTATAATGGACCTCCTTGCAACTCGGGTACAATAGGAATGAAGATGCTTGAAGAACTGTGCATGACTCCTGAATTATATGATTTTCGCTTGATTTCTGAAGATTGCAATGAAAGGATTTGACATGGTACAATCTCAATCTTTTTGCATAACTTTGGCAGAGAACATGCCCCATCCATAATCTTAATGGATGAGATTGACCATATATGGTATGTTCTTATAGATTCTGGATCTGGCAATGGTGACAGTGAAGTCGAAAGAGCTATTCTTGAGCTACATAATCAATAACTGCAATGCTAAAGAAAATTGATCACTAGACCTGTTAGACATATCAAAGGGGTGCTAATTACTAGACATGCTCTTTTTTTTAGCTCTAGATTAATATCAATGTTTAAAATACAGATGCTGAAATATTCTGTACGTGAATTGTTGAAAATTATAGAAGAAACTGTGGCTGGAACAGTTCCGATTTGTCCCTGTTGATGAAGCAGAACCATTACCAGTAGCCACTAGTGTTTGAGGTGGTGGAGGTTTCATGTGAGGAGGTGGATTGTGCTTTAGTTTCTTTTACATGATTGGTCCGTTGACTTCATTTCAAACTTGTATAGATTACCATAGAATCTCTTTCATAAGAAAGACTGATTAGAAGACTAAACAAACGTGTGTTGTGCTACACCTTGGTCTTGGCAATGTGCAGTCTTAGAAATATGAAATGAATGCTAAATGCGACAAAAGCTTAATTGACATGTTTTTAAAAGAGAAGCCATCATAATATCCCTTTGAATCTTTAGTATTAGAGCATTCTCAAGTTGTGGAAATGTTGTCCGGAGAGTATCATAAGGGTTGTTAGCCTACCATTTTCTTCAGTGACATACAAAAGGGCAGAGCCTTAAGACCATTACTTGCATTATTATTGTCGGTACCTGTGTAAACTATGAAGCTCTAATTGTGTTCAGTCCTTACTTGAGATTGGTACATGCGTATGCTGCTTTAAGTTCTTTAGCATGACCATGTGGCTAAGGGAATTTTTATGAAGCAAACGTAGTAAACAAGTTCCCTTTTAACTATCAGAATGTAACAAGGCTTTGTATATGAGTGATCACTTTCAATTTAGCATGCCATTAGCTCACAGTAGGTATGAACAGTAGAAAAAAATGGAAAAAGTAATGCCATCTGTCATTCCCACAACTATCTTTGACATTATGTTGTCAATTGGCACAATCTTATTGTTTGGAACATATTGTATGGCTATTCTCTGGCGCACAATAAGCCTTCAAGTTAGGTCATACCATTAATCCCCAGCAATGTAGGGCACACAAACGAAATGACACCCAAATCCCGCATTATGGACAAGATTCCAGTTCACTTGATAGATGCGTCAAAATTACAATCATACAGGCCAAAATGACCTGCAGGACCTTTCCTACAATCTACAGTTTGCATACGCTGGAAATTTAGGTGGTTTTCGCGTTTTAGTAAAAATAGGAGAAAAAGCCCTAAAGCTGCAAACCTTTGAAAGTAGGGAGAAGAAATGATAGCTAAAATGGAGGAGGTAGGTGCACTTACGGGACAGGGGCGGCGTAGCCTCAAAAGCCGAAACGAATACCATATGCGCTCCAAGCAATGGCCAATCTCTGGCATGAAATCCAAGATTGTGTCTGAAATTCCATCGTCCACCTCAAAATCCAGAATCCAAAATTTTAAAGAAATAGTGTATATTTCCCTGGCGATGCGTGGTGTGAAATAAATCTTCCGTTGTGCAATTGAGATATACATTGCATGTATTTGCACAGAAGGATTGTCTAAAAAATTCTCTGTAGATAAAATACAGGGACTCCTCGTTTCGTAATAAGCAGGTGTTCATTACTAAATTTAAATAATGTCTGTTGCTTTCTTTTGTTTTTTTCAAATTCAAATAACCGTTGCTTTTTTTTCAGTTTTTTCAAATTTCAAATGCATGTTTTGTTTTCAATTTTCAAATGTTCGTTGAGATTCATTTTTCATTACAATTTAATATTTTGGGTGAGGAGAATATAAATTAAAGAATATATTTTGTATAATTTACAATTTAATTTATAATTTGATAATTTAATATTTTGGGAGAGGAGAACATAAATTAAAGAATATGTTGTTTATAAAAAATAATTTGTTATAGAAAATTTTAGACTTTAACAAATTTATCTATTCAAGATCATATATGGTATCATTCTTATGCTAGTTACAATTATCACTATCGAAAGCTTTCACACTTTAATATTTATAAATTAATATTCATATTAGTAAAACAACAGTCTTTTTAAGTTTATCTACATATATGATATAGTATAAGGATATTATGTCTTATAGTCTTCCTTGAGTTGGAAATGTTAGTTTGAAGTTGAGAGAACTAAGAATAGGATTAAGGCACTATGAGAAGTAAACTATTGTTGCTTAAATGTTACTAGTATAGTATTGATTATCCAAAATCATTTCCAATGAACTAATGTTACTTTGTAATTTATCAATATCATGTTAAGCTTCACACGAATTGCTAACTTAATTCTTAACCAAACTTGAGTCATGGAGATTAAATGGGAATTTAAAAGGCATACACTAAGTGTTTGGCGATCACATGGAGGGAGGTTGCTTCCACATCTATAGTAAATAATTAGTTAATTCAAGAACTATCCATGTTTTGCATGAGAATTACGTGCCTTGTCTATGCATCCACATTTAATGGCATGTTTGGCAGAGCAATAAAATAACATGAATTCCTTCAAAATTTGAGGTACACAACAACATCACATTTTGAAATATACTTGGTGAATCTGATTAGGAGAGGATAATATGGTCATTCAAAATATAGAACTAGAGAAAATTCAATAAAGACTATAGCTCTAAATAATCTATTGCATAAATTGGTCGAGAAGAGGGTATCACATTACTTAGTTAAGTGAAATTCAGTTGTAGGAAAAATTGTCACATTTCATAGATGGCACACCAATACACTTGCATCTAGGAAACAAGTGGTATCAGTGTCTATTGACCCTTTCTCATGCAAAGTGTTGATGTAGATAGGTGTCCTTAGAGGTTCCAATTCTCTTTTGACACCTCTTCCTACATTTTTGGTAGGCAACTTGCCACCACTCCATGGAGGTTCCTTATCCACACTTCATGGAGGTTGGTTGCCTCCCTCATTCTTATTTATGTACACCTTATTGGTCTAATCTATGGGTAAAATTTATGCAATTTTGTGTTCATTGTGCTTTCTTTCAATCTTTGATTATAAAAGGTTCTTTTATGGTATCAGAGTTGGACATGGATTTTTCACAAGTCGTAAGGTGAAGCATTTCATTGTATCTTTTGATCAATTCATCTCTATGCAACAATCCACTAGAAAGGCATATATTGACCCAAGCTTGTAGGCTAGTATTTTTGGAGGCATGATTAATCCCTATGACCCCTACAATTTATCTGTAGTTTTGATCATTCATCTAAATGAATGATTAAAGGGTGGTTTTGGTCATCATAGGTGATGATTTGTTCATTGCATGTCAAAATTCCCTCTATAGCAGGTTCATTTTGGGCATTTACATTGGTTGCAAGCTGCAATGAAGAGGAGGAGGTAGAAAATTTGGGACACCAAATATAGGAAGATACCTTCACCTTTCCTCTGCTTAGGCACACATCAACCAAACCCTTGTGATTTCTTCATAGAGGTTGTGTTTTATTTTGGAGGGCCATTTAATTTCAAGATTATTTGTGGAGGCACACTTGAATTCATAAACTCAATCAATATATAGGTCGTGAATCATCTTTGGTAGGCCATGAAGAATCTCTGCCACATTTCAATGAATTTATAGTTCATGAATCACTTGTGGTAGGCCGCAAGGAACCTCTTACATGATTTAATTGTGAGTCATTAGTGTGACAATGTTTTTCATTTGGGAAGCCTACCAAGATTTTGTGAAGAAATCCATTTGCATTTTTTATAAACCTATGATTTCTCAAAGAGACTTGCAACTTGTTTTTTTATAGATCAAAGGTAGGTGGCGCATGACATTGGGGCTCTTTCTTGGTGGTAACGACTATCAGATTCAATGGAACGAAGACCACTATTATTCACCTACCTTTTATGCCAATTCACTGATCATGTCACCTTTTACCATCTAGGGCTTATGTCAGTAGCAAAGGAGAGGGGTAAACAATCTCAATTCTAAGCCGTTGGTCACATGGTATTCCCACCCATGATGAACTTTCCAACCCAAGGGGATTTAAACATTCTCTTATTTTTCCTCATTTTTCTAAATTTTTCAAGGAATTTTTTTTCAAAAAATCTAAAATTATTTTTTTCAAGGAGGATCGATTATTTTGAAAATGTGAAAAATTGAAAGCTTCATAAATTTTGCTTGGTAGTTCGAAATTGAATTTCATTTTTGTAAAAGTTCTTGTTTTTTCACAATGCTTCCAATGAGCCCATTTGGACTATTTACAAAAGCACTCCTTCTATAAAGTGCCAAATTGGGAGGTGGGAAGGGTCAATGGACACCTAAGTAGGCTAAAAGCCTATGTGTATGCAATATATAGACTAACATAGGTGCTATCAAATTTGTTTTGGGATGGAAATATGTGAAGGGGAGTGGGATATAGAGTTAATTCTGACTTTATGTCAAGATTTTTTTTCTTTTCTTGATTTGTAGGAATCCAAAGGAGTGATTTTGGCAATGGTGAGACTTCTCATAAAATTTGAATTTCTCATTGGGCTAGACGACATTCTGGTATGTGAATGTTTGGGGGAAGGGATCCTTTTTTGCATGATATCCAAATTTCTATTGTTTTGGGGGCACACGTGAATATGTACTTGTTTATTTTGGACATTAAGAATGTGACTTTGGCAAGACATGGGATACAAGCTAATTATGGCACTAGATTTCTGAAGTGCTATCTAAACTTGGAGGCGTACCAAAATTTTGAGTGGATGGAGGAATTTGTGAATTTCTATTGCAGATAGAGATGTTTGAAGGGTGGTCGAAGGTGGCCAAAAATTTTGTGCAAAGGAGGAAATAATGGTGTTTACAACACTCAAGGGTCAAAGTTGGATAAATACATTACCATATGTTGACAATGATTGATTTTTTCTTGCATTTATATCCTCTACAAGTAAGGAAAACACCAAATTAGGTTGGTCATAACAAGAGACAAGAAATGACCTCAAAAAGTCAACCTCAAAACATGAATACAATGAAAGTGGTCGTATATAGGAGACATAGAGGACCTAAAACAACTTATTACATCTTCCAATGTGATCACAAAAATTAAACATGTTGGTGCACATCATTCCAAGTCAGCAACAAGGAACCATGTAGAAGAAACACTAGCAACATTACCAATCAACCCAAAAACACATCTTCCATCTGAATTTACTCAATGTGATTTTCAATGGGAGAGGGAAAAACCCAAAATCATCTTAACACAATCTCAATTTATAGTGAAAATCCCTAAGCACATATCAAAAGCAAGAGAACAAGCCATGTTGAAAAGATATCCAAAAATCACTCAGAAAAACAAATCAAACAATATGCGGTACCAAAGAGATCAACTATTATGTGTGGACCACAAAGAGACATTCCATGAATTTCTATTAACACTTCCATATAATTCTTTCACACTTTCATGCCAAAAATAGCTAGCACAAAGCACTTCATCTCGAAAGCTCGGAAGACACCGTCATGAAATAGACCATTTACAAACCAACTTGTGGTAAACTTCATCGCGTGAAAGTTGAACCGAGACACTACACAAACACTAAAATCAGGACCACCAAGATACAAGAATAGAAACAATTTAGTGTGAAGAAATATGGAGAAAGTTCTTAACCAATCCTGACAAGAAGCCAAACTACCAAGCCACTACAATTACTAGAGACCTCCGTGGAAATACTAGTGACCTAAAAAGATAAGAGGGAAAATCGACAAAGGGTCAAGGTATTCATTTAAATCAACACATTCTCAACATCTACACTTATCCTTCAAATAATTATACATGATCCCCTTATCAACAACAACCAACCAACTACCTACTCCCCTCGAGATGTAGCTTAGATTGATCGAGGAGAAAAGTATACGACATGAATTTATCCCCCTAGATGTATGCACTATGTATTCATCTAGTTAGAAGAAGGAGGGGTAATAACCCCTAACTTTTGTTGGAGATACCCAAAAGTATCCTTTAAAATTTCCTTAGTGAATATGTTTGCAATTTGATCCTTAGTAGGAACATACTCCAATCTAAATTCTTGCTCTATAGCCTTTTCCCTTAAAAAGTGATATTGGATAGAAATATGTTTGGTCTTGGAATGAATCATTGAATTCTCAAAAATGTTTGTTTTTTGATTAAATACTATTAGCCAACACAATATATTATATAATAAAAATGTTACATGATAAAATAGTACTGGAAATTATAGATTTCAAAGATAAAGTTCCACAAACTTTTATGGCCTTATCTAACCTTTACATCCATGCCTTATACAAAAGGTTGATTAGAAAAGTAACAACATATATATTGTTTTGATTAATATATATACTGACTAGAAATATATTTTGGTATATGCTTCATTTTAGTTTGATTAACAAGCCATATATAATATGCTTGGACTATGTTAATCATAATTCTTTTTACCAAAAGTAACAAAAGCTTTCGTACTTCTAACTATAACTTCAGGAACAACCAACTGAGTTTTCATCTTGACCTTCGTTCTACACATTTTGGTTAACTAGGGAGGCTTGAGAGGTTGATGTAACATTCATAACTAGTAATATTGGTTGAGGACGATTCCCATTTGGAGGTGCGAGAGGAGGCCTAATGTGCACAACTTGATGGTAGTGATGCATTATCAGGAATGATACCGCATGATACTTGTTCTTAAATTTTCTAACGATTTCAGCCCCAAGTTCAAAGTGATGGCAGTTGAGATCCTTGTACATATAACTCAATGAATTGAACTGAAAAGATAATTTCATAGCATCATAAATGCTAGCATAAAACACCTTATGAGGAAAATAGTGCCTGTGAAAAATTATTCCAATGTATCCTTCACTCAGCCATAAGTCATAGCTCTGAATGATTTTGAGCAAAGTATTATTGTGGAGAAATACTTCTTGTACCACTTTGTTTACAAATTTTTTTATAGTATGAAAATTATGAACCATATCTATAATGTTTGAAACAAAAATCAAGGCCAACTTAGATGGAAAGATTATCCTTTAATCCTTTGGATACAAGATTTCATCATCTATTATAGTCTTCGTGCATTTTAGAACTGATGGGCTTTCAACCTTGAAAACATGTGACAACTGCTCTTTTTCGGGACACCTTGAAAATGGTCTCTCCCATGAAAAGACTGGGAATGACACCCTATAATTTCTAGGACTATATTCCATGGTGTAAATTCTAGATTGAATGAAGTCAGATTCGTACAAGAAACAACCAAGCAACACAGAATTGAAACCACAAGGAATGACACTAGAAATTGAGAAGGAGGCGAACACACACCGACACTAAAAGAAACCCACGAGTACTCTGAACCTAAAAAAAATTTCTCTACAAATACCACAACCTAGAACGTATTGGGTAAAATGGACTTCAACTTTGAACCAACACAAACCCACAGTTTGATAACCAAAGGCTAGAAAGAAACCCAAAATTCTTCACCAATGCAAGAGCTTAAACCATACCCATAAAGAAGCCAAACCAAACATGAAATTTAGGTGAAATATTACTATAGAAATGTTGATATGGTCTTCAATTATAATCCCAGATGAAAATTAACTATCCAAGACCCACATTGCAACTCGTCCACACCAGGAAGTGAAGATTATGAAAAACACTATCCACCCTAATTTTATTGCAATATGGCCACCATTTTATCGACAACATTGCAATTTAAGAAGGAATGAGCACCAAATCAATATCACATCTTATTTAATAGATGAGTAAAATTCTAAAAAATAACTAAAGTTATCATTTTTGCCTTGAAATCCACCTCAAGTTAAATCAAAATTATCAATGGTACGGTTAGCACACTTGGGTGTTCCAATTATTTCCTTAAACTTATCACAATAATGATGATATAGTCAGGTTTTATTTTCATAAATAATGTTTCCTACAAAAACCAACACTTGTTAGCTAATAAAAAATACATCTTTTACGACAAATATTTGGTAATTTGGATGATAACACTTGTGACGTCAAATGATTGTGTGATATAGATCTTATTCCTAGTGCATATGTTGATTAATGCTTTAACATAGACTTCCATTTTTTTCAGTGCAAAAATAAAACTTTGATAGACATTTGAAGAATGATCAATGTGAAGTGCTATAAATGAGACCTTGTGCTTATTGCAGTCATAGTCCTTTTTTGGATCCTTCACATAAAATATAGCTAATGATTGATGAGACTATCCTTTGTGTCAAATTATAGTATCCTATCCTTTTTTATAATATCTTTTAAAGCTTGCATGATGTTATTTATATTATTATCATACAATATCTCATCATGTGCTTGGTCACAACCCAGGTTTGCTAGCATATTTTCCAACTAATTAACCTCCTTGTATGTGTGTTTTAACTAGAAAAATCTTAGCTTTTCAATTAACTTCCATGCTTTTTCAAGTACATATTTAATTTTCCAGCTATACACATTTCTCTCTTTATAGGCATTAATAATGATTAAAGACTCTCCTTCAATCTGCATGTTTGTGATCTTCAAAAGCATTGCCAATTGTAGTCCATGCAATAAAGCTTGAGATTCAGCAAGGTTGTTGGTTCCTTTTGGAAGATGTATTGATCTGGACAAAATTATAGACCCTTTGCAACCCCTTATTACCACACTCGACCCTGAGATCCCTAGATTTCCACATGAAGCACCATCAAAATTCAACTTGTAAAAATATGATGGAGGGGATATCCATGCTATTTTACTTCTATCAATCTTATGCTTTGGATTGTGGTGTACACTTCATTTGAAAGGAAGCACAATATTGTTCCATTTTTGCATTAATTTTGAATCCCACTCTGTGAATAACGAGCCAATATTTTGTGCCTTATGAAAATATGCATTCGTAATTTCAGATATTGAAGATTCTAGCTTACTTAAGACTTGATCCACCTTCATTTTTTCATGCCTAAAAATCCTTCTATATTTCCCACCAGACGATCCACAAGAATACTGAAGGGACCACTTTCCAAATGCATGCAACCAACAATGACTTATACAAGACTGGCCAACTTGAAAACAAACAATTGTGAATACCATTTTAATTTGTTTCTAATGAAGAACCAACATGCATATGCAAAAGGACAGTGAATGAATAAGTGGTTTACCTCCTCCATCACATCTTCACACAACACACGCTTGAATTGGTAGTATTGTTGAATTCCAATAGAAGGAAAAATATCTTTGAGGCTTACTTTGCTCTCCCTTACTCATTACTGCCTTGTATCCCATTTTAACTATGTAAATACCTAATTTGGATGGCACCCACAACATTTTATCCTCTTCTTCTGATGCATATACATATCTTTCACTTAATCTGCCCCTTAACTCTTCTTTTTGATCATTTTGGAATGGGATGGAAGATAAATCTTTCCAAATAACTTTCCTTGTGCATTCATCTATTTTTTGAAAATAATATTTGCTTTCTTCCCCCCAATTTGAACTGAGGAAAGCTTGTATATTTTGAAGATTTTGAATTATGTTTAGAGGTGCATGTTCACTCCATGAATCCTTCCAAAAAAATTCTTGTTGGCCATTATGAACTTCCCATGTCAAGTAAGGGGTGACTACCTTTCTATAAGTAATCATAAAATTCCACATTATAGAACCTTGTGGTGGATTTAAAATTTTAAAAATTCTTTTTGGATCTGCCATATCCACATACTTTACTTGCATGACCCTGTACCACTTTGCTTGTGGCTTGGAGTACATATTCTACACTAACTTGGCCACTATAGCTAGATTTATAGCTGAGAGGTTGTTTATACCAACACCCCCTTTCAATTTCTCTTCACAGATGTTTTCCAATGAGATAAGTGGAATATTTTTCTTGTTATCTATATTTCCCTTCCATAAATTTTTTTTGATTAACTTTTCAATTTCAACAATAAATTATTTGGGAGATTTTAGCACATCTAGATAGTAATTGGGAATAGCATAAAGTATTGATTTGACCATTAGGATTCGTCCTGACAATGATAACCACTGACCCTTCTAGTTAGCTATCCTTAACTGGATACTCTAAATAATCTTATCCCAATAGGAAATCCTATTTGCACCTATAAATAAGGGAATACCAAGGTACTTATAGGGGAGTTTTCTTGTTTGAAATCCCAGAAGCCTTACAATCTGTCTTTGTAATCCTGCCTTGATGTTAAAAGTGTAGATCTTTGATTTCTCTACATTTATTTTCTATCTTGATGCAAGTGAATACTTATTTAGGATAGATTTGACATGTTTAGCATCTTGAAGTGATAAATTTCCAAATAAAATTGTATCATCCGCAAACAAGGAGTGTGTAGCAAATATATCAGTTGAAGGAATAGTTATTCCTTTCCACATCCCTTGAATATTAGAAATTTTAATTGATCTACTAAGAGCCTCTACTAATATTATAAAGAGAAAAGGCGATAATGGATCACCTTGTCTTACACCTTATGTAGAGCTAAAAAAACTACTAGTGATGCATTGATGAGCACTAGAAATTTATCAACTATCAAACAAGATAGTATCCACTTACACCACTTATTGTGAAACCCAAATTTCTTCAACACTTGTATCAAAAAAGACCAATCCATTTTATCATAAGCTTTCATCATATCTAGCTTAATGATAAAAAAGGAAATATTTTATGGAGAAATTGAATGGAGAAATTTATGCGCAACCAAATCTCCTTTCGTCGTCTCCCTACTAGGCACAAAACCACCTTGTTCTTCTAAAATAATTTTGGGAATTATTGGTAGCAATTGAATGTAAATAGCTTTAGTAAAAATCTTGTAAAGCCTTATGAAGATCATTAACAATGAATTCCCTACATTCTTGGAAAAAAATAGTTGTAAATCCATCTGGACCTAGAGCCTTGTCTAGTTTGAGTGAAAAACTAGCAGTTTGAATTCATCTAAAGTGAATGGCTTAATGAGACTAGCAGTTTCTTCTTCAGTGTAACGTTGGATCCAACCCACCCCTCAATGTACTATTGTTGCAGGCCTCATCGATGCTGACGAACCCTAACTCAAGGCTGGTGATGGCGACCTCCCCAAAGTTTGCTTCATCTAAAACACCTAAGTACAACAAGATGCTACAAAAATATATTGAGCTTCTACTATGGATAAGGATATTGAGTCATGCTTCTTACTAAACCAAGGAACCAATATGTCTCCTAAGAAACATGCACTTCCACTAGTTCTTCTGTGGTTATCCATACATCTTTCCTAATCAACATTAGTATAAACACTCAAAGAAAAGTTGCCATCCTTCTTATATCGCAAACCATAATCTAAAGTTCCCTTTAAATATCTGAATATTATTTTTACCGCCTTCTCATGAGTTTTCTTAGGATTACCTTGAACTATGGAAACCAAACATACTACATGCATAATATCAAGTCTAGAAGCATTCAAGTATAATAAACCTTCAATCATAGACCTATAAAGATTCTAGTCAACCTCAGGTGACTCATCAACATTTCTTAAGTGACAACTCGTAACCATAGGAGTACTTATTGGTTTGGAATCCTCCATGAAAAAGTTCTTCAACATATCTCTAGCATACTTAGCTTGAGAAATAAAGATACCATCATCAAGTTAAAAAAATTGAAACCCAAGGAAGAATGAAAACTCACCAATATTAGATAGCTTAAAATATTTCTACATCTCTTCTACAAACCTCTTACACATATTATCATTTTCACCAAAGATGGCATCTTCAATATATTCATTCAACTTATTCCAAAACACCAAATTTGTTCCTATAACATTCTTATTAGTTGGGTTGGGAACCAATTCCCATTTCCACTTCTTTTTATCTAATTCAATTATTTTTCCATTACCTTCATCCATCCTTCATCTTTGTTGAATATCCAAGATATTGAGAGGGGGAGGGGGGAGGGGAGGGGGGTTGAATCAATATCTCGTTTAACTTATTGAACAAACATCATCCAATTATTCTAATGCATGCAAAAAAAAAGATGAGCAAGAGCAATAAAAAAATATGAAAGCACACAACACATGAACACCAAAATTTTATGTGGAAAACCCAAGAGGGAAAAACCACGGTGAGGATTAGCTCACTATATATAGTAGTTCCAAAATCGGATACAAAAGAGGCTCATTGCCAAATACAAAAGCTCATTACTTACAAGTAGGGCTCATTGTCCAAATAAGGAGGCTCACTGCCTAATATTACAATAACAAAATGACTTACAACCAGAATATGATCTGGTAAGAGTGCACCTAACAATTGTTGATTCAGTTCCTTTGATGCTCGATAAACAGAATTAATACACACCATCATTTTCACACAATTTTCTTCACATTCACACTATTATTTGCATTTGAGTCACACTTCGCATTCTATACCACTTCTTCTATCCCAAAACAATCTAATATATATATCTGATACACCTGTAAGCATCAATTAGGTCGGCCTAATTAGATGAAATATTTATTCACCAATAAAGATTAACTGTCTACTACAAGATAGTACAAAACTTCTCCAAAAATAATTCATCTGAGTAACACGCTATATCATGTCAGCTTGGACCTAAGATAGGTTGCTCATATATCCACAACAAAAATTAAACCATTATACAACCAACTATTTATTAGGTCAGCCATGGATAAATCTAATAACAAAATGCAACACTAGACCAATGCCAACTCACCATACGCCCTTTTCTTTCTTTTCTCTCCTCCTTTTTCCAAAATAAAATTGAACATTTAGAAACTTCAAGTAAAAATGACACTTTTTACCTGAAACACTTTCTTGTATCTCTCTCTCACAGTTGGAAGAATCCTCTTCCAAGAAAGCACTGTAGAATCCATTTGGTTACACATTATGTCCAACAAAGCCAACAACATAAATGAGGATGACCAATTTTTAGATAAGCAATGTCATTCACAATCTTCTGCATCATGGAGTATTCTAGAGAGATGATCTAACCTATCCTCAACAATTTCTTTAACAAGCTAGAAAGTTCTCACCGCATCTTCCCTCTATCTTTGAACAGTCAGTAACTCTGCTTGCAATTATCCAACTCTTATGAACTTTGTTTTCCTTCTTTGTCTTTAAATAAATCAAAATTCTTTCCAATACTATTCATGTCAGATTCAATGGCCTCAATTTTTCTTCTAAAATTGTCAATTGCAACAAGCCACTGGAGACAATACTTGTAGATGTCCAACATTTCTTTAATGCATTTTATTGTGTCATTAATGTGCTAAGATAACTTCTTCTTAGCTTTAACACATCTTTTCTCAACCATAGCTTCAAACTTATCGCCTTTCGGACCTTCCAACAACATTCTCTCTTCAACAACTTCTAATTCCTTTGTACCAGAGGATGAACCCTACTCAAACTGACTAGACACAGGCATACCGGAGCAAAAATCCTTTTGTAGGGATAAGAAAAATACTTTGCAAGCATTTTTATTGTCCTCCATACCTTCCAAATACCTGTAAACTTGTTTTCCAACAGGGACCTTAGACTCCCACTTAACATTATCTTTTCCCTGTAGCGAGCTCAGAGAGTAAAATTCCAGGCATATAATCAAGGACCCAAATCAAAAGGGTTAACCTTGACCAAAGAAATTTGTACATTTTCAGTTAGGTTTTAAAAAATTAAGCTACACAAATCAAATTGCTTTTTTTTCTTCACCATTTTATGCGCAAGATATATAGCAATAGTTGAAGTGGAACCTTCACGATTTTTGAAATAGATTTTGTAAGAAATATTGTACACAACATACCTCATGGTAGGGTCGACAATAGTATTTATTAGCAAGGCTCAGGGGTCTTTATCAATTCTAGTTAATTCCTCCACCTCTTTGTACTTCACTATTTTCTTTTTGGGGAGGTCACCAACATTGCACAACCTGGTAATAGCTTCAATTGCCTCCTTCATGATAGGGTAGGGTTTTTCCAAAATAATACTACCATCCTTGAATTTACTTAATGAGAAGAAGATGAATTATCTGTCTATGAACCAAGGAAATTTTCCCCATAAATCCATGCCTAGGGTTTTTATGTTCTACAGTTCGTTTGTTTTTAACCCTAGTTCCATTTTATTCATTTTTCGATAATTAAATTATTCCAATTCAACTCCCTTCAGCCTTAGTGGAATATTGCCACTTGATCCCCTGTTAATATATTTCATTGTCATACTTAACTTATTCAAATTCTTCCTTGCACAACAAAAAATTCTTTTGTTACCTATCTCTTGTAACCGCAAGAGAAAACTTTCATAACTTGTTCTTGATTGTTCACAATGATTTCTCTAGATTACCTCAAATTCACTCCAAATCTCTTCAAGATCGCTTCAAGATTGCTCCAAGTTATTCTTTGAACTCTCCAAATGCATAAGTGATCAAAATTACTTATGAATTTCACTTTATACACCATCGTGCTGCCCTAATTTGCATTAAATGCAATAAGCTTCAAAAAGATGATAAAAACCTTCTTTCACTGCACTGAGAAACCCTAATTTTCTCTACAAATGAACATGCTTGCACTTTTTCTTCTGGTTTATTTTGCATAACCTCTACCCATTCATTCCTTACAACATTTCCTCATGCCAACATCTGGCATGCCATATTTCTAGCGGGTTTGAATAAGTTTTTGTTAAAGCTCCCCCTAAGACCATGATAGGTCTAATTCCCGGAGGAACTATCTACATGGGATGTGGGAATAGACACGTCTTTCATCTATGGTTCTTCTTTCTTCTTCTGTATCTTGTTCATTTCTTGCTTAACCTTATCTTTGCCAATCTTCTTCACAAGTTCATTCTCCTTTCCCAGAGTAGATTGCTTTCCCTTTTTACTTTTGCAAAATCTTGAAATATGTCCCAGTTTGTTATAATTGTAGCAGATGACATTTCTATGATTTGTTTGAATACCATTAACCCATGTTCAATACTGATTCGCTTTATGTCCAATCTTGTTGCAATTATAGCATTAGCAAAAAAATATTGATTCATTCTACCTCCATTAAACCAGTTCATCGTCTAAGTTTTGCATTCACTAGCTTTATGTAAAATCTTCTTGCATGCATAACATTGTCTGGAGAAGGGACCATAAATCTGATTCATCCAACTCCTGCACTCAGTTCCTTTAGGCCAAATTTATTACATGAAAAACAAAAACCATTGAAAGATGGGTACCTTTGAGAATTTGGCTGTCTGATAAGCAGTCTTCTTCTTGGATTTATTTTTTGCTTCCCTTTATCTTGAATCTTTTGATTTTCCATTGGATTTGAGTTCTGCACATTCTTAGAGTTTTCACCGGCTTCATTTCCCAAGCCACCTTTGTGTTTAGAAGGTCTTTGTACTACTATCAATTCATCAGGCTTGGTGGAGCTTGTCTTAAAATTATCTTCATAGAGTTTTTCTTTCTCTAGATCTTCTTTTAGGTTCATCACTTCTTATTCAAGCCTTGAGCATACATCAGACTTACTTTGCCACACTGTATTCAAACACTCTTCAATTCTCTTATTTTCTTCCACTTGCACCTTCAATCTGGAAATCTCTTCATTTGCTTGTTTCAATTACTCACTCACTTCTCTATGTCTCTTTGAATTTCTTCAATTTGTCTTTCAATTTTCAGATGCATTCATTTACCTCATCAATATTTTCTTTCAGATCTCTATTTGAATTTTCTACCTTGTCAAGATATTCAAGAGCGGCCCAAAGCTCTTCTTTATTCATTTTTTCAATCTACAGGATATTTCCCAAGCTGTTAGGCTTCTTCAGAGGAAATCGGGCTTTGATACCAATTATTGAATATTTGAGATACTAAGAGGGGGGTGAATCAGTATCTCCTTTAACTTATTGAACAAATATCATCCAATTACTCTAATGTATATAATAGAAAATATAAGCAAGAGAAATAATAGAATATGAAACCATACAATAAATGAACAAAAGAATTTTACGTGGAAAAGCCAATGAGGGAAAAACCACGGTGAGGATTAGATCACTTTATATAGTAGTTCCAAAAATGGATACAAAAGAGACTCACTAGTAGATAAGAAAGGCTCACTACCAAATACAAAAGGTCATTGCTTACAAGTAGGACTCACTATCCAAATAAGGAGGCTCATTGCCTACAAAAATATAATAGTAAAAAAATGGCTTACAACTAGAATATGAACTGGTAAGAGTGCACCTAACAAGTGTTGATTCAGTTCCTTTGATGCTCAATAAACATACTTAATACACTTCATCAATTTCACACACTTCTCTTCACATTCGGCCTATTCTTTGCATTCAAGTCACACTTCACATTCTGTACCACTTCTTCTATCCCAAAAAATGCAATATATATATTTGATACATCTGCAAGCATCAATTAGGTCAGACTAATTAGATACAATCTTTATTCACCAATAAAGGTTAATTGCCAGCTCTAAAATAGTACAAAACTTCTCCAAAAACAATTCATCTAAGTAGCACGCTATATCATGTCGGCTTGGACCTAAGATAGGTCGCTCATATATCTACAACACAGATTAAACCATTATACCACCAATTATTTATTAGGTCGGACATGGATAGAACTAATAACAAAATTCAACACCAAACCAATTCCAACTCACCATACAATCATATGAGCACACATGATTATGTACTTAGAAGCTTCTAACATTCATAAACCATTTCCCAAAACCGCGAACAACAATGATCATCGGAGGGGAAATGTGGACCAAAATACCAGACCAAAAATATAGAGGATGTAAACTTGTTCTTCGTACTGGTTCAAAGTACCAAATCAAACTCACACCTTAACCAACATGGTGGCATTAATGACAACACAAAGTCTGATCTTCTTCATTCTTCCAACAATCTTTGCTAGCATCAACAAAGGTCTTGGGCTCTACCTTTGAAAGTAAGCACATATTCACTTGCTCACTTGCTTTTACAAGCCTTCTCCTAGTTTTCACACCTTCATTCTTATCTCAAATGATTTGATATGTTGAATGGTTCTTTTGAACATACTTTTCTAGGGTCTTAGGGGCATTTTATAATCCTTATTCCTTTTCTACATTCTATTCTTCTTCTTCTTCAATGTAGGGAGGTATATTAGATCCACAAACCTCAAGTTCTTGTGAGATCTAACACAAATCTTCATCAACCTTAACCTTTGTGCTTTCAATCATCTTTCACAATCTCTTGTTGTAGCCATGATAACTCTTTTTGAAACTAGTGTTTTGCAAGAAAACTTGAGAAATATCTGCCCTATTTGCTCCCACATTAAATGCATTTTTTTCTTGACACAAGTATATTTTTTCTCCCACATTAAATTTTCAGGAATTAAAATTTACTCTTAAATTTATAAAAAATATCAATTTTTTTAAAATTTAAAAAAATCACAGGAATAAACTTCATCAAAAATTCTACATTTCATTAGTTTACATCATTTTGAAATTCAAAACATAAGAACCACTTTTATTTGGTTGAAGTTGAGAATTTTTGTTTTTGTTGGCTAACTCCTTTATAAAAGTGTAACATAGGTTTTTACTTCTACCCATTTAGAAATTATGTTTTGCAAGTATGTAGCCATTATTATAAGCTTTCTAAAAATTATAATTTTGAATATTTTATATTTTATTATTATATTTATATTTTATTTCTTTTGAATGTAGGTTTTTCACCAAACATCAAGGTATTTGTTTCATATACATTGAAAAATAGAAAAATAGAGAAAAAAATCTAAAAATATGTGTGCATTAGGTATTGATATCCATATTTCATAAAATAATGATAATAATAGTTTTAATACACACAAAAAAAGTTGTGCTATGACATACACCTATGTCCAATTTACAATTACTTTGACTTCAAAAATTAATTAAAAAAAATGCAACAAAAACTTATGAAAAAATATCCATGCACTAGATATTGATGTTACAATTTTATATTTTAAAAATTATAATTTTATCCTTTCAATAAAAAAATTGTGTTATGAAATAAAAAACACTAGTTCAATAAAATAATGTTGTTTACTATAAAAAATTTATTCAAAATTACCCAAAGAATTCACAATTTACTTTTAAAATATATATTTATAATATACACACAAAACTTCACAAAACACTAGTTCACAACATCTCCAAATTATTAAAAGTTTAGTTGCTATAGGTTTCATAAGTTGAAATTTTGGTGAAAAATGTTGATTTCAAAATCCTGCTTTGGCAAAAAAGTAGGACATAGTATTGTGGGCTAACCCTACTTGATCTAATGACCTAAAAGCCTTTAAAATACTCATGAGGAAATCTTAATTTCCTTCTAAGGGGCTTCCTCTCTTAGATTCGAGTAGGTAGTGATTAGTGCTAGGTTGTCCTCTAGACAAAGAAAATTCTTTTGCTATTTTCTTATTGGTTTTTCTATCCCTCCTCCTAGAATCAATATTGGCCTTCAAAATATTAGTCATAGATTGGCTAATGTATCTTGCATTCATGCTTCCTAACTCATCATATAATTTAAAATATATTTCTACACTCATTTTCTCTTCTACCTCCAAATTATCTACACTAGAAACTATCTCATTAAAAGGAACAAATATAACATAATTATGTACATACCTTCCTAGTTTTTGTCTGTTCTAATTCAACCATTGTGGGTAATTGGACTAGGCCAAGAACCAAGTTTTTGTTCTTTTAAACCCATATTTGTTTCTAATTTTGGGTTGATCGTTGGGTCAATATTTTTTGAAATGTGAGAAGTTACCACATTTTATTAGAAAATAATTTCTTCTCTTCAACCTCAATTGATTGCACCCATTCTCCATTAAGCGCACACAAGGTTAATGTCTTTGGAAAGTTTTTATTTTGTGACCATATAAAATCAAGAATATAAATTTGAATTCTCCACCAACCATTCCTCATCAAGTATCACAAGTTCCCAAGTTATTGCCAATAATGTAAAGTGTGTCCATTAACCAAAGTTCCTAGGAAGGTTATACAAGCATATCCAATCAAAGAATTTTCCACTTTGTATTTTAGTGAGTTAAATTTTAGAGACTAATTTTGAATAAATAAATGTAGGTTGGTGCCAACAAAGCAATCAATTAATGCATGATCACAAAGTAAGGAATTTGAATCAACAACCATTGGGACATCAAGTATAATTTTGGTAGATGTTGAACTATCCTCATCAATTGTTTGAGTAGCGGATATAGTCCTATTTGGTGTGCATGAAGGTGCAAGGTAAAATCATTAGAAGTGAGCCACTATAGTAAATATAATAATATATAATATTTATAATTTCAGAAGAAAAATATATATTATTGTATTTATGAATTTAAAAATATCTTATCCTATAGTATATAAATATAATTTTATGATGTCAATTATAAAAGTGGATTAATAGTCTTATTGGAGTTCCTCATAAATAGTTCAAGGAGGTTACTTAAGAGTTATTTTATAATTTTAATTTTTAAATCTACGTTGGTTGTATTTTTATTTTTATATATACCATCATGTCAATATAGAAGAACTCTTAGCTTAATTAGATTAGAAAAATATAAATTATTTTTAACTATTTATCATAAATTATAGATTTATGAATTAAATTGTAAAACTAAATTTTAATTGATTGTAAATTATAAAATTATATATCAAACTGCATACAAAGTATATTTAAAATCATAAAATAAATTTCTAGATTAACTTATAATTATTAAGCTTTATTATATATATTTAACAAATTAAATTTAGACGACTCATCCCATACACCTCGGATCGCCCTCCTCACCTCACTATGCATCCCTCAAAAAATTTAAACTGTAATGCACCTCAAAGCCTTATCCCTTCTTTAAAATTTGAAATTATAAAAAAAATGAGAAAGCAATAGGAATTTTTTTATATTTAGGAAGGCATAAGGGTCCTCCAAGTAATGAATTGTACAATTTTCTTCATATTCATCATCCTTGGACCCAATAATCTACCATTTCTCTCATGCTCTGAATTTTTACACTCTACAATTCCCTTTTCTTCCTGGTGAAAATACATATTTGCAATGATTTTTTGATTGATTGATGATTTGAGATTTTAGTAGATTAGTTCTCATTTTTAAAGATGGGTGTTGATGAAGGCATTGATACTGCTATATGTGTAGTGAGTATGGGTGTTGATCATCATATTTTCTAGATCCTTGTGAATGAGGAGAAGATAAAGATCGATTCTTCTTCTTCTCCACAACACCCATTATAAGAAATTGCAAATAGCAGGGGCCACTTGCTCCTACTCAAATTGTGGTAGAGAGAGGAGGAAATTGTTGCTCACCACATTGAATCAAAATCAAAATAGTTTAGTATTGAGAGAATTAGAACTAGGATTGATAGTGGGAATGAGGGAGGGTTGGAGAGAGAAAGAGGTTAGAGGGAGGGAGGGAGGGAGGGAGATGGAGAGAGAGAGATATATGGAGAGAGAAAGACATTCCCATAAACCTCATATCACCCTCCTTTCCTCACTATGCATCCCTAAAAAAATTTAAACTGTAATGGATCTCAAAGCACTATCCCTTCTTTGAAATCTGAAATTATAAAAAAATGAGAAAGCAACGGGATTTTTTTTATATTTAGGAAGTCATAACGGTCCTCCAAGTAATGAATTGTATAATTTTCTTCAAATTCATCATCCTTGGACCTAATACTTTGCCATATATCTCATGCTCTCAATTTCTACACTCTAAAATTCCTTTTTCTGCCTTGTGAAAATACCCATTTCTAGCAATTTTTTGATTGATTAATGGTTTGATATTTTAGTAGATTAGATCTTACTTCTTTAAGATGGGTGCTAATGAAGGCAGTGATACTATTTTATGTGCAACGAGTATAGGTGTTGATCATCATATTTTTTAGAGCCTTATGAATGAGGAGAAGATAAATATATATTCTTCTTCTTCTCCACAACACCCACTAGAATAAATTGTAGATAGCAAGGGCCACTTGATTTTGCTCAAATTATGGCAGAGAGAGGAAGAAATTTTTGCTCACCACATTGAATAAATATAGTCTAGGATTGAGAGCATCAAATTAGAGATTGAAAATGGGAATTAGGGAGGGTGGGAGAGAGAAAGAGGTATAGAGGGAGACGGAGAGGGGGAGGGAGACAGAGACAAAGACAGAAGTAGAGAGATAGATAGACAAAGAGGAGGAGGGAGAGAGAGAGAAACTAACCAGTCTATTGAGGGAGATGGAGAGGGGGAGGGAGATAGAGACAGAGATAGAAGTAGAGAGATAGATAGACAAAGAGGAGGAGGGAGAGAGAGAGAAACTAACCAGTCTATTACATCATTGTTACCAACTGGCTAGTCCATTTCATGCTTCCTTCACATTACCTCTCTCAAGAACTAATTCAATCCAAAATAATCTACCTCTTTTGCATCCTTCTCATTGGCTAGCTCCACCACAACCTTCCAAAGTCTCACAAAGTTTGGAATATGTTCTAGCCCCTTCCTCAATACCTTAATATTATTTGAATCATCTTATTCTAGCCTTATTGCTTGCATCCATAGCTTCAAAAAAATTGGATTTCCCTTCACATCTTGTGCAATAATAACTTTGGATTCACTTGCAAGGTGCTTTATTACAGGATCATTATTAGTAGTTATCTTGAAGAAGTTTTTATTTTTGAAACTCTCTAGGCGCTTCTAACTCTTTGGTGTGATTTTATCGTACCCCTTGTCATAGTATTCAAGTGCATCATAAAGCACCAGATCCTCTGGCTTTCCAACACTGTAGGTCAATTTGGATAAATTATTGAAGGGGATCTAATCAAGCATGGTCCACTTAGGTTGGATGTCCATAGAGCTCTTGAATACCGCTACTTCCCTATGCTACATGTTATTCTTGTTCTAATTGTAAAAATGATCTCATCACTACCACTCCTTTGCCTCCCTCCTTTTGGCCTCAAATTATTTAACTTTCCTTTGAGGGGGCTATCTTTGTTGCTAAAACCTTCACCTGGGACCAAAATTGGGCTTTGGAGGGGGCTTTCCATCCACCAAATGGAATGACTCTTCGTCAACCTCGTCAAATGAAAAATCAAATATTGAATACTTCTGCCCAAACCTTGTATAATGCCTAGCATTATAATTCCTCATCCAATCTTCCTCCCTCCCAACCTTTTCTCCTTTCAAGAAAGGTGCGTAGTACACATTTTGCAACTAATTTTCTAGAAAAGAAGGGCCTTCTAGAGGCACCCAACCATCTGTATTGTCTACAAAAATTGACACTTTTAACTGTGGCTGCATTGTTGCAACCATATTTGGAGCCAAATCTTGTGCACCATTTTTTGTATGTAGATTTTGTTCAAACAATGGAAGAATATTGCAATCAACCAAAAACTTGCAAAGATGACCAACCACCATCTCCAATGCATTTTGCACATTAGATGCTTTGCCTTGAATTTCTTCAATTTCGATCATCAAGCAAAGCAAAAAATGACAAGTCATCTGACTTAGATGGTCCAATACTCTCTCCCACATCTTGGCCAACAATAACCTCCTCTACTTGGGAAAAAATAAGTTCTTTCTACCCTTCGAATATTGTTTCACACGATGCTTCCTCTGCCACACCATCTTTTGTGTTTGGAGCCCTAAAAAATTTATCTCTTTTTGGTGCCCCACCAATCATCTTTTGTTTCCACACCACCATCTCTCTTGGGTATCACGAGCTTATGTTCATCAGGTTTTTATTTCTTTTGGGCATCTATAGGGAAAGAAAATCTTGTTGTGAAGGCTACAAAAAATTCCAATTTGTTTGACACCTCTTTACCATTTTCTTTTTCAATCTCATCATCTTATTCAACTTCAATGCCTACTAAAAATTTGGGAGGTTCCTCTGCATTATCTACCTCAGTGCTTTGGACAATAAAACGAAGCTCATGAATTTTTCTCTATGGAGCAAGAAAATATTTCATAGTATCTACTTCCTTGGAGTAAATTCTTCCAAACACTACCTGATAGTAGACCTCTTGGACATCCACCTCCTGATTGGAAACATCCGTGCCATTTCCTCTTACCTCCTTGCTTGTCTCTATACCATCTGCCTAAAATTTATCCTCCTCCACACCAATGGGCTCCATGTACACACCTCCATAATTTCGAGCATCATTATCCTCAAATAACATAATTTCATCCAAAGCCTTACCAAGGACAACATTATTAGACTCAATCAATTGTAATCTTTCATACAACTCTACCAAATTTTCACCATTGTTGTTTCCATCATCAACTGCACTATCTTGCATAGGCAATTCATCAAATTCAACCATGTCAAGAAATTCTTCAACAACTAACTCAACTTCATCATCTAGCCTACCGAAGAATCTTTTTCTTGTAGTCCACACGTCACACAACGAAGGAGTTGGTGTGCACTGAACAACTCCCACTTCAACATCACTTTCTACTATATACAAGGTGCCTACTTTTCTACCCTAAGAAATTACCAAAACTCCTTTTGTTACTTTCCATCTATTGGATTCAAAAGTGACTTTACATCTTTGAGAAATCAACTATCCAGCTGAAATCATTTTTTTGTTTAAGATGAGGGATATATCTAACATCCCGCAACAACCAACTATTTCCATTTTTTAATTTAAAAAAAACATCCTTTTTTCCAATAACATTACAAGATTTATTGTTTTCAATAAAGATCTTACTGAAGTCACCACTTTGTAGGTTTTTGAAATACTCCTTGTACAGAGTGGCATGAAACAATGCACCTGAATCAAGCACCCAAACATTTGTTGCTATTTCTTTGAGGCTGAAATAAGAACACCAATCATTGCACCGACATCCTCTTCACATACCAAATTCACTTCATCTTCTTTTGGCTGATTTTCAACCTTCTTTAAAGACCAAAAATTCTTCTTGATGTGGCCTTGCTTTCCACAATACCAACAAACAACATATCTCTCTCTGGATTTTGACATTCCTTGTAAATTCTTATGAGTTCTTTCATTAGACAACATTGCTCCCACGTAAACTCGAATATCTGATGCCAAATGATCAAGCACCATAGCTCTGATACCAATTGTTGATTTTTAATTATAGATAATTAATATCATAATAGCATTACATAAATAGGGATAACCAACAACAACACACTAATAATTTATGTGGTTCAATGTAATGGCTACATCCACAAGAAAAGTTGGGAAAATAGCTCTTATTATTTGCAACATTATGATTACAATACATCATGATTTATCACCAAGAAAAATAATATATAATGTTCTCTTTAAGGTAGATGAAGAGTCATGAGAAGATGAAGATGAAAAAACAATGGTTGGACTTCAAGAGTGGAGGAATATTTATTCAAGAATGGTTGCTCTTTATTCAACTGAAAGGAATCTTTGTTGTTAAAAATTGAAAATGCTTCTAAAATACTAAAAATACTTTTAGAAATCTCAGTTACAATGCTTTGCGCTTTGCTTTGTATGCAATCAGAAAGAAAGAATTGACCGAGAAAGGAAGAATAGAAGCTTATTTCCTGACTGAATGAAAAGACCGATGATGGACTCCAGCTCTTGTACTCATGATAAAATTCAACAATGTTTGAACTGGTTATCTTCTTCCTTGAAATCTTCTCCAAATTACATGATGAATTTACTTTGGGTTGTACATGAGCGAAAACATTGCAAAAAAGGCCTTAGAACTGCTCTTAATTAATTGTTTACAAGCTGAAAACTTGCGTTGACTAATACTACAACCATGTGGGGACTTGAACTCAGCAAGAACTATTGTATTTGCACCAAAGTTCCATCTTTTTAGGCCTCTAACTACACCTTATTGTTTGCATGACCCAACACATTGTCCTATCTTGAAGGCGATTTATTGATATGACTACCTTGTCATATTTTCTGCTCTTTCACCTCTATATGCTACGTTCTTTCTCAGTCTTTAAGACTTCCTTTTCTCTACAACACTGCCATCTAATTTTCCTAAGACTATCCCATATTTTTGTGAGCTTTCTATTGTTGATCTCAGACCATCCTTACCTTGAATTTCATTGTTTTAAAGGTTTGAATCACTTATCATAACCTTATGAATTACTCTTGAAACACTTTGTTTAGTCCATTAAATGATATTCTGGTGATTAGTATAACTACCCTTCATTTATGCAAGGTAATTGTGCTCACTATGGTATAATGACTGTGTCTCTTTTCACCCATCACATTGACATTTTTGCATCCTTTCAATGCATGTTCATTGTCTTTTTACCATTCAAATATGATGTCCTTTGTTTATGTTTGCCTATTTAAGGCAAGTTTTGTGCTTATTTGTCATCTAGAAGTTTAATCAATCTTCCATTGTTCTTTAATCATGCTTGGTTACACTTGCACTTTTCTAGAGTAGACTACCCTTCAAACTTTGACTTGATGCATCTTCAATGGATTATCCACATATTTTGATCAAAGGATTGTCCTCATTGTTATTTGCAAATTTATGACTATGATAGACTCCCTTTAAATCTCTAACTTCTTTGCACAATATTGTTAGTTATGTCATACATAGGTGGTATGGTGCATCCAATGACTGCCATAAGGATCTTTAGGATCTTCATGTGGATTTCTACAAGATTTTCATCATGGTAATAAAGATTGTCCTCATTGACATGGATTTTAATATTTCTCATGATGATGCATAAAATTATATCCTCTATTCTTGCATGATTATGATTGCATTATAATCCACATGTCTTTTGGTCTAAAGCTTGTTGCCTCTCGTATAAATAAGAGAGACCAATACCAAATTGAGGAGGATATGAGATAGAGGAATATAATAGGAGAGTAGGAAAAATCAATAGATCATAATGTTCGTATTCCAACAGACTATGTTGCAAGTATGATTTTGAGGAAGTCAATGAAAGTTCTCTGATTCGATGGCTCAATATTGGTATCATTTTTTTGTTGAATTTATTTTATTATCTGATTGTCTCCAATTTTATATTTCCTGGTTATTTAAGTTGATATATCAAGTATATACTCAATTTATCAATGCACATTTTTTGTACTTGTGTGATGTGATTATTCAGTTTCTTTAAAGAATAATTAAGTTCCTTTTGATCAATCACCATAATTTGGAAGTGTTATTTGGATCAGTAAGGAGAATCATATAATTAGGATTAACATTCTGTATCTAGTAGAGTTTGTCAATAACTTTCTTCCACATTTATACAAGCTATAAACCAACAAAAGTGTGTCAAATAGTTTAAATCATTGCCAATACCAACCATTCATTCTGGATCCTCTCCTGACTCCGTTCTACCCAATAAGGCATTGGTCTTGTCCATCTCTTCATTCACATCCATATAACTCACTTTAGGAAACTTAGAAATAATTCATTTTCAAACAACTACATCTGTTAACTAAACATATTCATTTACCTTAATATTGCTTATACAATTTAACCTTTACATCTATTTCACTTCACATTGCCATTGTGAATAGATTTCCTTAGTTAAGGATAGCATAACTTTCAAATCTACTTCCACATTTGGGTACACCCACCTAGTTTTAGTAGAGCCTAAAGAGTAGAAGGTTCAATTACATTAATTTGCCTTGTACGTTAGCCAAAAACATGTCAATAGCTTGACAACCTCTTGTGGTTCAAACCTACATTTTTTAGAACTAACATGCCTAAATTCCCCCAATGCTTTGCATCAACCCCAATTGTCAAAATTCAAAGCACAACACATAGAAGAATGATTAAACATATAGAGGGATTTTTACAAAAAAAATCCACTCCTGTATCCAAGAACCTACAAGGGTGGCAAAGGTCCTCTCAAAACACATAAGAACAAGTACAAGGAAACACAAAACACACAAAAATCTAATCTATAGATGAAGAACAGGTACCACCTAGTCCTTATTGTAGACACTTTTCTTTCAGGAATCTGAAGGAAAACTTCGAGCCATTTTTCCCATTTTACATCCAGTTAATTTTGGATCTCACTTTTAGTCCTTGGATTCTAAAGTTTTGGATTCTCCTTTGTGCATCCTTAGCTGCCCTAAGTCTTTTGTCAAGGTTCACATCCTCTGGGGATTTTTGTATACAAATTTCTATTTGCAAGAGCTCTTCTTGTAGCAAGCCTTCCTCTCTTCTTCTATCAAGGGCCTTCTTTTTTCCAATCACTTGAAAAAGGGATTTCCAACCTTTGGCATTTAACTCCCATATTTCCAAGGCACTTAGGCCTTTATATAGTCCATGATTGATTTTTTCGAGGGCCCCACTAGTGTCTACATAATCACTATCCTTTAGCAAGGATGTGTTGAGAATGAAGCCTCCCCCTCTTCTTCTTGTATTTTTGTATTTTTGTATTTATGTGAACCAGATACTTGGGTAGTCCTTTTTTTACCTAGCGATTGGATCAACCAATTTTAGCTTGGTCTTTATTTTTGTCCAGAAAAATTTCTCATTTCCTTTCCAATCCATGTCAGTTCCACCATTTTTGTCCTCCTTGTTTTCAATCATGTTAAAGTCTCCCCTGATTATCTAGAGTATGTTGTCCAGGTTGCTCAACCACTTCCAGAGTTTTATCCTTTCATTATATTCATTAGGGGCATAGATTGAGTAGATTCCCATAGTTTGATCTTCCAATCTTAAGCTGATCTAGACAACCCTGTTGCACAGGGAGACCCCAAAATTGGATATTGAGTTCTTCCATTTGTTAGCAACTAGGATGGCAGCACCACCCTTACCCTAGTCATGTAAGGTGGCAAAGTAGGAGGCATCCCTCCAAATGTAGTAAAGGTTAGATTTCAAAGTGAATCCAGTTGACTTGAGCTCTTGCAAAAGGATTATATCTTTCTCTTTACACTGCCCCAAAAATATTCACACTACATGATTTCTATAGGGGATTCAATCCCCCTCACATTCCAAGAGATGAGGTTAATGGCATCCTGAAAAGTTGGGGGGTTGGATCCTTGTCAGGCTTAAAAGCCTCAAAGCATTTGGGGACTTTATTTTCCACCTCCATCCTTTTAGGTGTTGGGCTTTGAATAACAACACTTAGTTCTTTTATCTTGGCCTGCGACAGAGTCTTCAGGTTGCCTTTCTCAGCTAGGATTAAGGCCCCTTGCTCCTTTCTTGGTCTGACCACTCTTATTTTACCTGATGGATTGACCACAATCCCATTTGTCCTCGAGGCTGAGGCAACCTTCAAAGTTCCTAGTTTAGGTAGGTTGTCATGTTCTTCCTTGGAAGTCTCTTTGTGGTTTCCACCTCTGCCATCAAAGTCTGACACACGCATACCCTCCTCAGGCCCATCGGTGGACAATAGGGGAGTATTAGTAGCATGTTCTTTCTATCAGTCCATCAGTGGAGCAAAAAAGAGTGTCAATATGTAGGGTCTTGGCCTCAAAGGCAGAGACAATGTGTTTCACTTTGGTTGGGCTCCCTTGGAGCAACATACAATCAGAGGCAACCTCTAAAGCAGTGGTTGATTGTTTACTAGGGCTGACCCTTCTGGTACAACCTCCCACAACACCCAAATTCATTAGATTTTCCAGTGCAAGCTATTGGGCATTCTTCCATACTTTCTCATTAGTGCCAACTTTGTCTCCTGAGGGTCCCGAAATCAAGACCCCATCTTGCAAATCCCCATCAAATTTCATATTTTCAAAGGAATCCTCCATAGACTCCTCAGAGAATTGGGAGGAGGCATCACAAGGGTTGTCATCCCAAGATTTCTCACAAGGGTTTTCCAAGTTTGTGGCACGACCCACCCCCACCTTGGTTTCCTTCTCACTAATGGACCTTGTGTTAACTAGCCCATTGTTTGTAGTTTTTCAATTTAAACACAATTTGGTTGAGCCATCCCCAATGTTTTCTAATTTTTGGGAGTTGAAAGGTTCCCTCGTTTGAGGGGACCCCTTTCTTTCACTTCCCTTGGAGTCAGGTTTTGGTTTTGGGCCTAGTCTATTTACTAGATGGCCAGTGCCATCCACCTCGTGAGGCCTCTCCTCTTCAGGTGGTCAGTTCTTAGGCTACTTTTTCAACACTTCATGACCAGGGTTAACAGTGTTAGGTTTCTGTGGAGGAGTTTTTTTCTTGATCAAGGGACAATATTTTCGTATGTGTCCTTCCTTTCGACATAAGAAGCAAGAGTTTAAACCATCGAAGATTTCAAGGGGAGAATCAGAGCATCCGAATTCCAAATTTAGCTTGAGGATGTCGGGTATTTCTACCCCAGGATTCAGTGAGACAAGGAACCTAGTATCAATGTGGGGGAGAGCATCCTCTACATTGTTAATTTTTAACACCCTCTCGTAGGGTTCCAAAAGAAGAGGGATGAAATTCCAAATGTGGGAAGGTTTTTGACCACGACGCACCTCGAGCTTGAGAGGGCCAAAATCTCTTCATTTATGGTATTTGGTGTCCACAAAAAAGCCCTCAAAACATTCTTACCAATACTCCAGAATTGACTGACCAAAACCCTAGTTTGAGTTTTGTTTTTTTTAGGAAGACAATAAACAATCCTTTTTGAATCATTCTGAAATAGGTAAAAAGATGCCCATTTTCTTTCCCCAGACATCCGAAAGCCAAGAGTCCAAATATCTTCTTGCTGGGATCCTTTCAAGATCCACAATGGCTAGGAAAATCCCAACATCATTTAACCTATTATATTCTTTAGATAAAACTTTACAAAGACCTTCATTTGGAGAAAAGACGTTTATTTAGGGAGGGCTAGGGGTGCACTTACCTCCTTTGAGTCCCCCATCTTCTATGTCACTGCCTGCTTCCACCAAGAACCTTGCGCCTGCCAGAAAGACCACGTTCTCGCCTTCAATGATTTCTTTGAAAGAATTTTGATGTTGAACACCCAAATACCCATTGGTTTGGCTAAAATGGATGTCATTGGGGGGGGGGGGGGGTTGGGTTTGAATCCCCAGGCATCACAGAAGGACCACCACCCAATAGAACCGCATGCGCGACAGTCGAAAAGGATGCCTCCAAAGATCGAATACCGGGGTCAACACCGCCATAAGGGAGAAGTACTTACTGTTCAGACACCTTCTATGGAGGAGGACAAGCCTCCTCCACCCACACAGATGAAAACTTCACCAAAACCAATGAACGCGAAAACCCTGGTTGCAGAGGGAACTTTTTCACCTCCCAAAATCACCAAATACTAAAGTTTTCTAGTTGAACTTATTTAAATAATATATTTGAATTTATTTAAATAATTTATTTGAACTTATTTATATAATTTATTTAAACTCATTCGTACTATTATTTAAATAATTTATTTGAACTTATTTAATAATTTATCTAAACTTATTTAAATAAATTAAATAATTTCTACTATTATTTTATAATTTATGTAAACTTATTTAAATAAGTTCAAATACATTATTTAAATAATTTTAAATATATTTTTTTAAGGATTTGCTAGAGTTTGTGGGATTGGTAGGGACTCTTTCGGCTCAGTGATTTTCCTCTTTTCTATCCATAAGGGTTCGCAGACTATAAACCTTATGGAAGGATTGGTGATCCTTTATGCTTTGGAACGAGCTTATGAGATGGGATTGCAGCGGGTTATTTGTGAATCAGACTCTCAGGTTCTTGTTAACTTGCTTAATCAAGAAGGCAGCTGGCAATTGGCGATGGTGGTGCAACAAATTTGGCAAATTGGTACTTTGATGGAGATGGTGTCTTTTGTCCATATTTTGAGGGAATGGAATAGGACAGCTGATTGTCTGGCCAAATGGGCTAGTTCGGAGTATGGGGAGGGTTGGAAGATTGATGATTGGGCTCAGATCCCCCAAGAGCTTGGTCGGGACTTGGAGAGGGTTCTTGCTGAGGATGGTGTGGGTGCGGGTTGAATTTGTTTCTTGCTTTGCTTGCTCTTTTCGGATTTCCTAGGCTTTTGCCCTGACTTTGTTGTAATGCTTGCTTCTGAATTTCAATAAAGTTTTTACCCCTTCTTTATTAAAAAAAAAAAATTGAACTTATTTAAATAATTTTTTTGAACTTATTTAAATAACTTTTTTGAACTTATTTAAAAAATTTATTTGAAATTATTTAATAATTTATTTGAAATTAGTTAAATGTATTTGGACTTATTTAATAATTTTTTAAAACTTGTTTAAATAATGTATTTGAACTGATTTATATAATTTATTTAAACTCATTCTTAATATTTTTTAAATAATTTATTTGCACTTATTTAATAATTTATTTGAGCTTATTTAAATAATGTATTTGCACTTATTTAATGATTTATCTAAACTTATTTAAATAAGTTCAAATACATTATTTAAATAATTTTTTGAACTTATTTAAATAATTTCTTTGAACTTATTTAAATAATTTATTTGAATAGTTTATTTGAAATAATTTATTTAAATAATTTATTTGAATAGTGTATTTGAACTTATTTAATAATTTGTTTAAACTTATTTAAATAATGTATTTTAACTTATTCCTACTATTATTTAAATAATTTATTTAAACTTATTTAAATGGTTTATTTAAACTTATTTAAAATTATTTAAATAATTTAATTAAACTTTCTAAATAATTTAATTAAACTTTCTAAATAATTTAATTAAACTTATCTAAATAATCTATTTAAACTTATCTTAATAATTTATTTGAACTTATTTAAATAATTTATTTGAACTTATTTAAATAATGTATTTGAACTTATTTAATAATTTATCTAAACTTATTTAAATACATTAAAAATTTCAAATACATTATTTAAATAATTTTAAATACATTTTTAAATAATGTTTTCACACTTATTTAATAATTTATTTGAACTTATTTAATAATTTATTTGAACTTATTTAATAATTTATTTGAAATTATTTAAATAATGTATTTGAGCTTATTTAATAATTTGTTTAAACTTATTTAAATGATGTATTTGAACTTATTTATATAATCTATTTAAACTTGTTCCTACTATTGTTTACATAATTTATTTAAACTTATTTAAATGATTTATTAAACTTATTTAAATGATTTATTAAACTTATTTAAATAATTTATTTAAATTTATCTAAATAATTTATTTAAACTTATTTAATAATTTATTTGAACTGGAGGCAGGAGAATTTACAATATCCCCAATAATAACACGTCATTTTCTTCATGAATCCTTATTAACCCGATAAAATGAAAACCCTTATGATACTATCCACTATCACTATCCCTATTTATGGGCCACTAGTGCCGCTACCAACCTAATCCCTGTTTACTTGTGACTCGTTTCATCGTGCATGTGAGGTTGGGTATAATGATAATCACGATTCATGCAAACCAAAAAAGTAACTTAATCTATTCATGTAACTTAAGCCTTACATATAAAATTAAATTATTTAATTTGATTGACATCTAGCTACATGCCAATTGTACCTCAAGCTGACACGTTGTAAAAATCACCAGTGCCACTCAAATGATATGAAATCATTACGGATCTTGTTTCATTAAAGCTATGAGTTTTCCAATAAATTACTTCGGATGTTCATATGTATTTAATCGCCGCCAATAGTACGACTACCACACTTTCTTCAAAAAGATTGAGAATTCAATTCAATGAAATATATAACGCCAAGGCATTGAGAAGAAAGAATGAGCCTTGTTCTCGCTACATGTCCACATCTAACAGTTCTAGTGTTATTCTGGAGGTTTCAATTCACAAGTCTATTGCTTCAAAAATTTACTTCTAGAATGCAACTACAACCGCCCATCAAAAATTCATCGAACAATCATGGTTATATTGATTTGCGTTGACATTTCGCTACATATATGGAATATCCTTCGCACTATCATAAATTATTTTATAAGTTTGATAATTGAGCCTTGTTTGGCCTTTACATCCTTTGTGTAAAAGGTTCTTAAGTTTTAAAGCCTTGTTCCTACGTTCTTCCTAGGTGGACCCTCTTTTAAAACAAACATTTAATTCACCACTTGAAATTTGAATCTTGGTACGGTCTCCATAAGGCTACGGTAGATTTTGCTACAAATAGTGGTTGTTGTGCTCATTTTCCTCAAATTGGCTTAACGCTCTTGAGAAACACTAACGGGCAATGGAGACTCCTTCATTTCTAAATTCCACAAAGCAACAAAACGCTTTCCATGGTGAAATCGCTGACAAACAACTGAAAGGGATAATCGTGTCCAAGCACCCACTGGTTCTCTAGGTGTTGAAGGGTGTTTTAGGCCCAAAATTTCTATCGACTACCCACAAGCTCAGGGGGAATTCATAAATACCCACCATGTTTTTGGCAATGCTCATGTGCATGGGTGTATCAAAAGCTCGGGGGAAGAAGCTATGCCAAATGATTTTTCAACACTCTGTTAGAAAATATCGACACGTCATTGGACAACATTGATGGAAATTTCATGACCCCTCTACTACTGCACTACTACAAGTCTCATGGGAATGAATGGTCAGTACCAAAGTTTCCCCTAGTGTGTTCTTTGGACCATGTAACTCTCGAAAACCAGTGGGGGGAAATTGATAGGTGTATTAAATTTCTTTTGTGTGCGACTGATATTCTCAAAGACTAGTCGAAGGGTTGGGTGAAGGCATTTACGGTGGTGGAAGCTCTCGACGGGGAAAGGTGGTATTCAAATGAGGAGGATTGGGACCTGGGCACTGGTGAAGAATGGGTAGCGAATGACACCAGGAGTTGGGAGGAACGAGAAAACCAGCATGCCCATAGTGCCTGCGGTGGTGATTGTCTAGTGATTTTGATTACAATCAAATCTAAGAAGACAGTGAGGTTGGTTGCAAAAATGCATAATTTGGTATCTGTGGAAGTTCATTTTGGTTTGTGATGGTCTATTTTTAGTTTGTATAAGTGTCCATGTAGGTCCATTCAATATTTGGGTATGTAATGTTTATGGAAATGAAGGAATGTAAAAACTCTTTTTGATTGTTGGTGTATAAATTTGTCACTTTAACCATGAAAGTAAATGTGAGATATTTTAAAACAAATGACACAAAGTTTATTTGTCTCACATTCACATCCATGAAATAAGTAAAGAAAAAATATATTTTATCTTTTAATAGATGAATTAATCCGAACAATGAACACAAAGTCTCAAAGATGAAAATATACACATTCTAACCTAACAGATAAACATTGAAGAATAATCATAAAGCATTGAAGAAACATAATTCATTCATAATTAAAAGGAAGCATTAATAAATACATAGATTTAGAAATATATTCATTTATCTCTCCAATGCCAAAAATATGGATTCACAGACCCCACACCCTATACAATCAAAAAGTGCTCAAAAGTTGAAACTACCTCCCCCCTATCATTACGTGTCACAAAAGGCTTTGTGCATGATGTTAAACCGCTGGAGGTGTCGGGACTCTGTACAATTCTAGTTGTATTTCCATAACTAAATTGTGAAATTCAGTATGTTCTTCTTCTTCTAAAAGGAAAATCACCCTGTTGTACTTGACATAGCTGATTTCTCTTTCCACACCACTGAACGCAACTGGGAAATGATGTCGAGTTTCTCTTCTTCAGGATAATTCAAATCTAGTTGCATGATGGGCATAGGTTCATCTTCTCATTCCCTAATATCACCAAGAAGTACCATTTTGAGGAAACTCTAGAGTTGAAAATTTTGCCACCTTTCCTTTTATGCAGGCTCACTTAACTTCAGTGGCAAGAAGTGGCCATTTGTTTTCCAAGAAAAATGTGCCAATCTACCACTAAATTTTTTTCACCAACCTCCTTATTTAAGAGCTATCCTTTTATAGGACTTAAAATATTACATTAAACATCAAGTTGGTGTTTCAAAGCATTTGAGAAGGCATCCCTTAATGACATCGTATAATTCATTAAATGAGTTGACACTTCGAAAGTTGTGCATCTTGTCGAGGTCGCCCGATCGTTGAGAAATAGAACTCTATAACCATCTATCAGGAGTTCTAAAGTTTTAAGAACCTAAGATATTCTAACTACATAGGACATCATTGGATAAGACTTGAAAGTTATAGATAGGTCGAGCGGTTGGGCAATTTTGAAACTTCAGAACCTGGTGACTTGGTTAGGAAATTTGGCAGGGCCGCGATTAGGTTATAAAACTTACAAAAGCTGTGATGTCATAAAAAAATCACTTATTTAAGAGGGAAAAATTTAATTTTGCAAGTGAAAATTTGACGGGTAACATTGACTAATACAGGGTGTTTCCCTGTATAGAAGCTATTTAACTATAAAAAAATCCATGTGCTTAAAAGGCTCCTTTAGTAGCATAGGCTTTAACACTATTTAACCATTGATTTTTGGAAATCTAATGATTCTAGTGTTATTTTGGAGGTTTCAATTCGCAAGTCTAGTGCTTCAGAGATATACTTTTGGAATGCAACTACAGTTGTCCATAAAAAAATTATCAAATGGTAGTGGATTATATTAATTTGCACTAACATTTGGCTTCATAAATAATAAATGTGTTGACACTTGTCCGCATTCCAGACTCTTTCTGAAGGAATTTGAATGTGCAAAAACTTTGTCCTAGGATTTGATAATTTCGCCAAGCACACTGATTTTTATTGGCATATCCATTTATTTCACCACTAATTTTTTTTATTAGTTTGAGATTATGTTTAATTCACCAATGAAAATATTTTTTTTGCTTTGAAAAGAGGTTTTAATCGCCAACAATTTTATTTTATTTTTTGAAAACAGGATTAATTCGCCAATGGAAAAAAAAATTGGTTTGAAAAAAGGTTTTAATTGCTAATGAAAAAAATAGCAATTTGCCATGATTTTCCACAAAATTCTAGGGATTACAAAAGATTCACCAATTGGGATTTTTTTTCCTGAAAAATGAAAAATTCGCCAATAAAATTAATATTTTTATCAGGAAGTATAAAAGATTTGCCAGGATTTTACACGTTCATTGAGGGGGGGTTTCTTAAATTTTCCCCTAATACCGAGTATCTCCTAGGATTGTGAATCAGGAGTTCCTACAAATGAAGGTCTTCTTTTGGGTTGTTGATAAGTCAAGTGGTATGATACCATGATGGATGTAATCAGTCAAGTGGTATGATACCATGATGGATGTAATCAATTGTGTCTTGGTACCATGGTGAAGTAGGACCAACAACAACACACACTAGTTCTGATTATGGGATATCAAATGTTGATATGAGTAATTGCTCCACTAGAAATTCATATTTAGGAATGTTTTACGGAATATCAAGAAGGGAACCTATTGTTGCCATGGCATCAACTATTCTATTGTTGATCCTAGGAATCTTCTCAAATGTTATGTTGACAAAATACTCCTTGAAGGTATCCGCCATCCTTTTGTATGACATCAGCTTGTCATCTTTTTTTTGGTACTCATCATTCACCTATTTGATCACTATTTGAGAGTCTCCAAAGACTTGTAGTTCTTTAATCCTCCATTCAATAGCCATCTTGAGTCCTATAATTAGGGCTTTGTACTCTAAGATATTATTTGTGCAGGGGAAGGGAATTTGGTATACTATCTCCTTGTGGTGTGAGAAATAGGATACCTGCTCTAAAGCCATGTTGAGTGTGGGATCCACCAGTCTAATGGCTTGTATGTTTTGTCAGCAATATACTTTCATATGGGAAGTCTAATTTGAAAGGTTGGTGATCTTCTATTGGTTCCTCTACTAGCTTATCTGCTATTATTTTTCCTTTGATTGCTTTTCTATCTACATAATCTATGTTGAACTCACTCCAAATCATTACCCATTTAGCAATTCTACCTCTCAAAGCTGCTTTTTATAATAGGCACTTAGTGGATCTACCTTTGAAATCAACTTTACTTGTTTGTTTAATATATAATGTCTTATCTTCTATGTCACAAATATGATTGAGATACAAGCTCTTTCTATGGGAAAGTTGTTCAACTTGAATCCCAGCAGTGTTTGGCTGATGTAGTATACCACTCTTTCTTTGTTATTATCATCTATTTGTGCTAGGAACAACAACACACACTAGTTCTGATTCTGGGATATCAAATGTCGATATGAGTAATTTCTCCACTAGAAATTCATATTTAGGAATGTTTTACGAAATATCAAGAAGCGAACCTATTGTTGCCATGGCATCGGCTATTTTATTGTTGATCCTAGTAATCTTCTCAAATGTTATGTTGACAAAATACTCCTTGAAGGTATCGACCATCCTTTTGTATGACATCAGCTTGTCATCTTTTGTTTGGTACTCATCAATCACCTATCTGATCACTCTTTGAGAGTCTCCAAAGACTTGTAGTTCTTTAATCCTCCATTGAATAGCCATCTTGAGTCCTGTAATTAGGGCTTTGTACTCTAATATATTATTTGTGTAGGGGAAGGAAATTTGGTATGCCTTACATATACTATCTCCTTGTGGTGTGAGAAATAGGATACCTACTCTAGATCCATGTTGAGTGTGGGATCCATCAGTCTAATGGATTGTATGTTTTGTCAGCAATATACTTTCATATGGGAAGTCTAATTTGAAAGGTTGGTGATCTTCTATTGGTGCCTCTACTAGCTGATCTGCTATTATTTTTCCTTTGATGGATTTTTTGTATACATACTCTATGTTGAACTCACTCAGAATCATTACCCATTTAGCAATTCTACCTCTCAAAGTTGCTTTTTATAATAGGTACTTAGTGGATCTACCTTTGAAATCAACTTTACTTGTTTGTTTAATATATAATTTCTTATCTTCTATGTCGCAAATATGATTGAGAGACAAGATATTTCTATTGGAAAGTTGTTCAACTTGAAGCCCACCAGTGTTTGGTTGATTTAGTATACCACTCTTTCTTTGTTATTATCATCTATTTGTGCTAGGAGCAACAACACACACTAGTCTTGATTCTGGGATATCAAATGTCGATATGAGAAATTGCTCCACTAGAAATTCATATTCAGGAATGTTTTACGAAATATCAAGAAGCGAACCTATTGTTGTCATGGCATAGACTATTCTATTGTTGATCCTAGGAATCTTCTCAAATGTTATGTTGACAAAATACTCCTTGAAGGTATCCACTATCCTTTTGTATGACATCAACTTGTCATATTTTGTTTGGTACTCAACATTCACCTATCTGATCACTATTTGAGAGTCTCCAAAGACTTGTAGTTCTATAATCCTCCTTTCAATATCCATCTTGAGTCCTATAATTAGGGCTTTGTACTCTAAGATATTATTTGTGTAGGGGAAGGAAATTTGGTATAACTTAGGTATACTATCTCCTTGTGGTGTGAGAAATAGGATACCTACTCTAGATCCATGTTGAGTATGGGATCCATCAGTCTAATGGCTTGTATGTTTTGTCAGCAATATACTTTCATATGGGAAGTCTAATTTGAAAGGTTGGTGATCTTCTATTGGTGCCTCTATTAGCTGATCTACTATTATTTTTCCTTTGATGGCTTTTCTGTCTACATACTCTATGTTGAACTCACTTAGAATAATTACCCATTTAGCAATTCTACCTCTCAAAGCTACTTTTTATAATAGGTACTTAGTGGATCTACCTTTGAAATCAACTTTACTTGTTTGTTTAATATATAATGTCTTATATTCTATGTCACAAATATGATTGAGAGCCAAGCTCTTTCTATGGGAAAGTTGTTCAACTTGAAGCCCACCAGTGTTTGGCTGATGTAGTATACCACTATTTCTTTGTTATTATCATCTATTTGTGCTAGGAATAACAACACACACTAGTTTTGATTATGGGATATCAAATGTTGATATGAGTAATTTCTCCACTAGAAATTCATATTTAGGAATGTTTTACAAAATATCAAGAAGCGAACCTATTGTTGCCATGGCATCGGCTATTCTATTGTTGATCCTAGGAATCTTCTCAAATGTTATGTTGAAAAAATACTCCTTGAAGGTATCCACCATCCTTTTGTATGACATCATATTATCATCTTTTGTTTGGTACTCATCATTCACCTATCTGATCACTATTTGAGAGTCTCCAAAGACTTGTAGTTCTTTAATCCTCCATTCAATAGCCATCTTGAGTCCCGTAATTAGGGTTTTGTACTCTAAGATATTATTTGTGAAAGGGAAGGAAATTTGGTATGCCTTAGGTATACTATCTCCTTGTGGTGTGAGAAGTAGGATACCTACTCTAGAGCCATGTTGAGTGTGGGATCCATTAGTCTAATGGCTTGTATGTTTTGTCAGCAATATACTTTCATATGGGAAGTCTAATTTGAAAGGTTAGTGATCTTATATTGGTGCCTCTACTAGCTGATCTGCTATTATTTTTCCTTTGATGGCTTTTCTGTGTACATACTCTATGTTGAACTCACTCAAAATCATTACCCATTTAGCAATTCTACCTCTCAAAGCTTCTTTTTATAATAGGTACTTAGTGGATCTACCTTTGAAATCAACTTTACTTGTTTGTTTAATATATAATGTCTTATCTTCTATGTCACAAATATGATTGAGAGACAACCTCTTTCTATGGGAAAGTTGTTCAAATTGAAGCCCACCAGTGTTTGGCTGATGTAGTATACCACTCTTTCTTTGTTATTATCATCTATTTGTGCTAGGAGAGTTCCCAACAATGCTTGTTTTGTAAACATGTAGAGTATCATTTCTTTGTCTGCAATAGGTGGCATCAAGACCGAAGGAGTAAGTAGGTACTCTTTAACTTACTAGAATCCTTGGTCACATCTCCATCCCACTTGAATAAGATGTCTTTATGTAAGAGATGGTTGAATGGATGACCATTTTCCACCATTTGTGTGATGAATCACCTAATGGATTGTAACTTCCCTTGTAAACTTCTCAGCTTCTTTAATTTCTTTGGTGGACGCATTTCTTGTATGGCTTTCACTTTCATAGGATCTACTTTAATGCCCCTTCTTGAAACTATGTATCCTAGTAGCTTTCCAGATGTTACTTTAAAAACACTTTTTTAGATTTAGTCTCAAGTTATATTGTTCAAGTCAATAAAACACCTTTTCAAGGTTTCCCAAATGGTCTTCCCTTTTTACGGACTTCGCTAGAATGTCATCTACACAGTCTTCCATAATTGTATGCAATATGTCATAAAATATTGTGGTCATCGCCCACTGATAGGTTGCCCTGCATTTTTCAAACCAAATTGCATGGAATTCTAGCATAAAGTTCCCCAAGCACAAGTGAATGTGGTTTTATGTTGATCATTGAGGGATATTTTTATCTTATTATACCTAGAGAAACCATCCATTAAGGATAGCATCTCATGTCAATACTTGGAAGAGGCAAGTCATCCTTGGGGAAATATTTTTTCAAGTCTCACAAGTCTGTGCAGATCCTTATGCCTAGTGGGCTTTGACACTGGTACTAGATTTGATATCCATTCAGGATAATCGATAGGATTGATGAAGCCTACATCTAGTAATTTCTTTAGTTCCACCTTTACCAACAATTCTATTTGAGGATGCGGTTTCCTTAATTTCTTCTTGATAGTTTAGCTCCTAGGAATACAACCAAGTGGTGTAAAAATAATGTTGGATCTAGTCTAGCCATGTCTACATAATTCCACACAAAGTTTATCTTTCTCTTGTTGATGAACGATGTGAAGTTTACTTTCTCTTCAGGATCAAGTGATGTTGCATGGTATGTGATCTTTGGGTTCTCTATTGTGCCAACATTAATGGATTCTGCTTCTTTGATTACAAGTGTTTACTTTTCTTGATATTCAAATATGGGGAGATTGAATCATCCACCCCCAGGTGCCTTAGAAAGGTTAATACCTTCATATTCGTCCTTCATTTTCTTCTTTTTAGGATTCGATAGAGCCAAATTGTGGTTTTCTCTAGGTACTGTTGTTTTGATTTTTATATTATCCTTTTCACTTTTTCGACTAAAGGACATAATATCCCCACCAAAGTAGGCTGCCTTTTTGAGTTCCATGATGAACCCTTATTTATGATCTCTTGTTGGTACATTTTTTCAAAGTCCCATGAACTTTGTGATTGCTTCATCATTCTAGAATTGATCCAAAATAGGTGTATGCTATTTTTGGTCCCATTCTATCAACTATGGGTAGCAAAGGGGTAGGCTATCATCATTATCGATAAAACTTACAAAGGTTGTTGAAATAGTCACTATGACTTTGGTATCATTCTCCCATTGGGTGTCTAGGTCATCATTTCTAGAGGTGACAAAGGAAGGATAATCCCATTCATACTCATTAGAGTCTGTTATGTAATAATAATAGTCATTAGGAATGGTTTTGATAGATTGGGTAGAGACTATACCAAGATCAAAGTTTTCAATAATTCCTCAATGGTAAATTTTATTCTATTGGGTTGTATGTATCCAATGTCTTAACACTAGTAGAGGACACGTATTTGTTAAAAGAGGTACATCTGGTATTTGGATTAACCACGTTGTTTGAATCATAACCTTATCCCATGTTCTTCTTCCTTTGTTCTATTATAATGGGATCCCATCTTCCTTGTTTGTGTAATCCAAAGCCACCTATTCCACTATATCCTATTTGTTTGGCTAACTGGTAGCCTTTACTGCTAGGATTAATTTTTAGGGTTTGTAGTTGTACTAGTTTCTCTTGCTCCTTTTTATAGATCATGGATGATAAATATTCTTTGAATATCTCCTCATCCTTCATGTCTCCCCACTTGGTGAAAATTGTGGGTTTGGCTATCACTTTCACTACTTGTACATATTTAATCTTTTTGGGTCCTCCATAAACCTTAGGTGTTGGTGGGAGCATTCCAATACAAAATGCTTGATTGCAATAATAATTCTCATTACCTTTGTTGAGTACTTGAACCTTGGTTTCAATTTTTGGTTGCTCAATTTGGGTTGGTTTATTTGAGGTTGATGGTAGTGTGGAAGGGTCAACATATGAGAATGAATGAAATGATATGTCATTACTGGGTATATGTTGGATTTTATTATATTTGTCTTCCAATTTTGCACAAAAGTGGAAGGGTTCAGGATCAACATATAATGTCACCTCCTTTCCTTCGTGAGGAAACTTTAGACATTGATGAAAGGTGGAAGGAACCGCTTGTAATGCATGAATCCAAGGGCATCCTAAAAGGAGATTATATGGTAACTAAAGGTCAAGCACTTGACATGTGGTTTCTATGGTGGCCAATCCTATCTGTACTAGTAGCCTAAATTTCCTTTCTAAATTCCTTTCAAAGTCATCATAGGCCCTTATAGTAATGCTCTTTCCTTTGTCTATCACATCATTAGAATAGCCCAGTTGTTTCACAAATTTTAAAGCTTAGATGTTTAGACTTGCATCATTATCTATCAACAATAATTTGACCATATGCTTGTGAACACCAACCTCTCTGTAGATGGCTTGGTTGAGGAATGACTTCTAGGGAAGGTCTTTTTCAGAAAAGACTAAATGATAATTTGTTGTGATCTTTCCAACCATGGATTGGAATTTATCAAGATTGAGGTCATTAGGGGCTGATGTTTCCAATATTTTTTTGAGTATCGACCTATGTGCGGGTGATATTTTTAGCAGTTCTAAGATTGATATCAAGGCAAGAGTATTCTTTAGTTGTTCCACAATACTGTAGTTGTTTGATAACTTAGTTGGAGGTTTAGGTGGGGCTCCTTGTATTGTAACTCTCCCTCTTTACATTAAATTTAGTTTCCATACCTCGTATATTCACTACATTCACCCTAGTGACATCTTCTTGAGAGAGGGTGCCTAGAACTGTGTCACCATAAGCGTAGTTAGCATTGTGATAGTCTTGGTCCTTTCCTTTTTCATTCCTCTTAGCACAATTTAGAATTAGATTTGTGTATATCTAGAAGTGTTTATTTCTTGGCTGATGGTCGACATCCACTTCTCCTTTGTCGATCAAATCTTGTATTATGTGCTTGAGTCTCATGTAGTTGATTTTTGTATGTCCTTTGATTTTTTGAAAATCACATAAATCCTTCTTGTTGTACCATGGTGTTTTAAAGCTTGGCTCCTCATAATTTGGGTGATCATTGACCTTGATGAGGTTTTATTGCACTAGTTTATGCATGACTGTCTCAATTGGCTCTCCTAATACAATGAACTTCCTTCTTGGTTGATCGTACTATCTTTTTTGTTCTCCTTGATTTGTTTGTTGGTTAACCACTTGAGTGTTTTGAGGATAACTAAGCTGATTGTTTTGTGTATTAGGAGTGTAGCTCATTTGTGCAAATGACAATTTATTTTGTGGTACATTAGGGTTTTTCCCATTCCATACCATTCTAGCATCAAATACCCCATTGTTGGTGGTATTCTTATTTTTAGCCCAAATCTTAGGTCCATCATTTGAGCTAGAGGGATTGATGTTTGGATTGTTTAGTTTAATGACCACCCTTACGATGAGAGATTGTTTGATGTGTAGTCCATTTTCAATGGTTTCTTCAAAGTTTGTGGGACATAACATGGTAAGCTGATAGTTAACCTTTGCTTGGACATAACATGGTAGGTTGATAGTTAACCTTTGCTTGGACATTGGAAATGAAGATGTCTACCAATTCATTGTTGAGAATGGGCCACTTACATATACTAGCTTTGTGTCTCCATCTTAGTAGATAGGAAGTGAAGGATTCTCCTTGACTCTGTTTAATCTTGTATAGCTTTGTGATGGTGACATATTATTCTATATTAAATGAGAAATGGTTTACGAACTTGGTAGTCAGTTTATTAAATATTTGTATTCTTGGTGATAGATGAGAGAACCATTCTATAGCATGGCCCATAAGGATGCGTAGAAATAGTCTCATGAGGTAGGATTCATTATTGTGTACTTCCATACAAGATACCGAAAGGTCACATACGTACTCTACTAGATCTTCCTTTCCTTTGTACTCATAAAATTTTGGTATTTAAAAGTTTTTTGGAAAGGGTAGCATAGTAATGGAATGATCAAAAGGAGAAGGAAATATATACTAAAGGGTATAAGTCTTCTTTGGTTTTCCTACCTACATGTCTGATATTCTTTGATCCATTTTTTGTAGTTGCATTTCCATTTCTATTTTTGGTATATATGTTTGGGGATCCTACGTGTAGTAGCCTTGTTGTCCTAATATTCTTGTTTGGTCATAGGTTGGGTATTGTGGAGGTACGGACCCTAGTAATCATGTTGGGTGGAAGGAGGATTAGGTCCTTGTTGAATGTAAGGAGGGTTAGATCCTTGATGGATGGAAGGAGGGTTAGTGAACCTTGCTGGATGTAAGGAGGGTTAGCTTCTTATTGTTGGGACAAACTGCATTGAATTTTTCCTTGGTGGTGCGTTGAAAGGATACCTTGTTGTCGGGGTGAAATGTACTCAAGGTTCTCTAGTGGTGCATTGGTGGGATACCTTATTGATGGGATGACACATATTGAAGGTTTCCTTGGTGGTGCATTAGCAGGATACCTTGTTTTTGGGATGAAACATATTGAATGTTTCCCTAGTGGCACATTAGCAAGATACCTTGTTGTTGGGACAACACATATTGAATGTTTCCTTGGTGGTGCATTTGTGGGATACCTTGTTGATGGGACGAATCAGGAAGGGTTCCATGTGGAACACCTTGTTGTTGGGATGAGGTATGTTGAAGGTTTCCTTGATAATGCATTGGTGAGATACCTTGTTGTTGAGATGACACATTTTGAAGGTTTTCCTGATAGTGCATTGGTGGGATACCTTATTGTTGGAATTTTTGATTGGGAAGGGGACCATGTGACCCACCTTGTTGATTATAAAGGTTACCCTATGGTACACTTTACTGTTGGTACTATTGATTAGGAATGGGACCATGTGACCCTCCTTGTTGATTGGAAATATTACCCTATGGCGTAGCTTTTTGTTGGTACTCTTGATTGGGAAGGGGACTATATGACCCACCTTGTGGCATCTATTGGGATGGGTTTTAGCTTGTGGCACATATTGAGATGGGCCTCCTTGGTATTGATGTGCCACAACTACTTGTTCAATTTGAGAAGGCTTCCTAAACAAAGGATTTTCCATTAGTTGATCGTTTCTTTTCGAAAAAATGGGTGGCATGTTCGGTGTTTCCAATGGCTTAGGTATCTATCTCATAACTAAGTTACCCCCTAAGGGAATAAGGATAGAATCTTTAAGTGCTTCCACATTAAATTTTGATTGAAATTTAGCACCACTTTGTGCTAATTTGAAGAAGTAAGAGTTTAGGTCATTTTTCAAAAAATTGTCCATCAATTTGAGCACCTTGGGGTTGTTGGAATGTTGAAAATGTTCTTCATATTTATCTATTCTTCACTATCCATCTCTTCTATGACCATGTCTTGTGGGTTTTGGTTTGAGCTATCCATTAGCTCATGGTATTTGTGGTTTATCTCCTCCTTACTAAATGGCTGGTTTGTTGTTTCTTTGAATGTAGGTCTCTTTTGAGATGTTTCAAGGTTACTTGGTCTATAGCCCCATGGCCCACTTTCATCGTTTGTAGTGTTTGTTGGTGGTATAATAGCATTGTTTTTGTTTTTTTCCATGTTTTTTCTATTTTGTGAACATGTGGTCGTCATAAACAAGTGTCCAAATTTTGTGAAACTTTGGCAACTCCTATTTTATGAAAAAGAATGCTTTTATTTTTGGGATTTTCTATTTTTAAAGGATGTTGATGAAATTATGTTTGTTTTTTTGGATTTTCTATTTTTGAAGAATGTTGATTATTTCTACATGGTCTCTAAAGTAGTTTCACTCTAAGAAATCGATGATTTAATTGGTATGCAAGTTTGGTTTTCCCATTAAAAAGCGAGTATACAAATTTCTTAGCATGATGTCCTAGTTGGGATAAGAATTCAAGATGTGCCTCTTGATAGACCTTGAACTCTGAAGTCTAATTTTGAAAAGGTTGAATGTGGATCTTCGTTTAGGGACTTTGGTCTTGCAAGAGATCATGTAGATATGAGGATACATATTATCATGCAGGAGGTGCTAATACGGGACTTCCGACCGCAATATCATCTTTTCACTCTTATTTTCCTAGAATGTTTGTTGTGTTTCTCCTCTGGTTTGGTGTTTCCTTTCTCTCAAAAATTAACCTCCTCAAACTAATGATTATGTCTATTTTTTCTCCTTTAATCAGCATAAATTTTGGTTGTATGATAGCTGGTGTAAGTTTCAATTGTTGAATTGGAGCAATTAGATGCCAAATGGTCATAAGTTGAAATGATGAGAATGTTGGTATTTTGATATGGTTGTTTTGATTCTCAAGACCCTAAGGTTTGAGTGATATTTTGGAATGACACTATTCTTGGAACTCAAAATATTGAAATACCTGGATCGATATTTCACTTCTTTCTCTAGAGGATATGTTTTGGGAAGTTTACTTGAACTAGCCTTGAGGTTCAAGAAAATGTTGATATCTTAGATGTTCGAGTGAAGGAATGATCCAAGTTGTTTGTTTTGATTTTTATTTCTAAAAGTAGGATGAGGTGTTGAGTTTTGATGATAGATTGATGCGATTTATTACCAAATTTGGGAGTTTAATTGTTTCATTTCTCAAAAGGAACCAGTTTGATTTTTTGATTTTCACCAAAACATTCAGCAAAAGTGGTAGATTTGGAGCAGAAGTGGTTGAAAAAGTCAAATGCGGCCAAATTATGGTCAAGTGCATTTATATTAGAAAAAAAAATACAGTAAGTTCTTTCAAGTGCGGCCTTTGTGTAGTTTTTCAATTTGTTGAATTGCACAGTCAAAAGCGAGCTTTTTGGGAAAATACAACTAGTTTTTTGTTAAGAGCGTTGAGAAAATTTTGTCAAATGCGGTACAAAAAGATTAGATACATCCAAAAAAAGATCAAGTGTGCTTAGATTGTCAAAAGTGGTAAATTTTCATCAATAGTTGCCATAAGACAAAGAGCAAAAGCACTAGGTTTTTGGAAAGTACATCTAGTTTCTTTCAAGTGCAAAAAAATAGAAGCAATTACGGTATTCTATGTAGATTTGTTTCCCAGTTTCTGTATTTTTGTAGCAGCTTGGATAATTTCCATATTTCAAAGGATTTTTTGGATTTATTTTTAGATTTAGCAACAGATATTATGGAACATAGCAATCAAGAACTTATGTGAACCTAAATGTATACAATTTTAAACACACTTCTTCCCATAAAAGCTCAATGTTTGTGGAAGTCAGGATGCTAAAAGCTATAGTTTACAAGGTTTACTTCATTCTTAATGTGACTTGAAATGTGAGCCTAAACATTCAAAAACCTTCAAATATTTTTTTTTAGGATATCCTCTAGGGAGTGCAAAAATAGGGCTCAGTTCAATGTATTCTCACTAAATTCAAAGGGTTTGATGTTCAAAAACCATGTTAAGTGATTGTTTTGATATGTTCATTTTTAATTCAAGCACAATTTTTGATGTTTCAAAGTAACTAAACAAATTTTGGCAATTTCGTGAAGACAATGTACACCCTAGTGATAGAAAATTACTCCTAGATGGGCTTACTGTTGATGGTGAAAATGACACAAACAACGTGTAAACAAAATATTTCTATTCTATTTCTCCTGAAAAAGAAAGACAACATATAGTAGCCTAACTCCCAAGGTCCTGGTAGTTGGTTCTCAACTGTCTGGTGTCTCTCAATTGGTGCATGCAACTGTAATATTCAAGGGGCCTGTGCTGGTAAAGAGGAATACAAGCAATGACTTATTCATCGAGTTGTTCTTAATAAAGAAAGGGGGGTTTTAAACAAAAGAAAAAGATAAATCAGGGCGTACATTAGTAAACATGAATAAAACTTATCTAGCATCCGGACATATATCTCCAACAATGAATGTTTTTCCAATAGATCAAGAAAACCATAGCATGATACAACTTATAGAATAATCCATACCATTGCATGCATCTAAGGTGCTTAATTTAACATCATGAGTACACATCATAAATATTTCAAAGATTCCAAAAGAACACATTCTCATTCATTGCCAAGATCATAGATCAACAAACTTCAATAAATTCAATTCACAGATGATCTAATGAAATAATCCTTAAATTTGGTTCCTTCTAATGACTTTCATGACATAAGAAACATTCATGCTTCAACACAATCATTGGCATATAGATAGATTATAATTCATCAACCTTATCAAGCAAAACTCAATTCTAACACCATATTTGTGTAAAAAAACTTGTAATTATATTCAACTGTAAATAAAAAAGTATCTTTGTAACAACTATGAAAAATTATATCTCCTACTCTCAGGTGGCCAATTCTATTCTCTATTAGTTGACCCTTACAATATGATACCCCAAGGGTATTTATAGATATACAAAAATCTGAAGTCCTCTTTATTTTAGGTCACTCCACCTTTTTAGGGATTACAGTCATCTTGGAAACTCAGTTAAACTAGAAGTAAATAATAGAGAGGAGAAAAGAAAGCCATGTGCCTACAAACTGCCAGTTGTGCATGTAAAGAAGAAAATCATGCCATGCATGCATGAGATTTATGCATGTGAAGTTTGTTCTACAATGTACTCGTCATAACCAGAGAAGAATTGTTTTAGTATGTCCAATTTCGGCCCATCAACCTAGTTGTCTTCAAAATTAATCCTTTCCAACTCCGCAACAACAAACCCTCTCATATATTTCAGCTTCGTTAACTCTCTTTAGCTGTCCTTATTTCCTCTTTAATATCCATTAATCGATCTACTAGTAGATCCTCTCCATCATCTCCTCTTTGCATGACCTCTTTAAACCTTTCATCCCACTTCTCCTTTATTTGGCTTAAAGGTAGGCCTTCCTTTACTGGTATATCAACATTGACTATGACAACAATGACTACCTTTAACTCCTCAAACTGCTCATTCAGATCCTTAACAAAATCTTGAACTTCATTTTTATGCTTGTATAGAAAATTTGATCTAAACCGAAGTATGCAAGAAGTCTTTTCCAAGAAATCTTTATTATCTTCTTCAAGTATTGACTGTTCTAGAAGAGTAGTTTTAGGCAATTTATTAACTTCTTTCAATTTCTGACTGTATCCTTTGTACTCCTCCTCCTGTTTTTCCAATGTTTTAACATATTGATTCATTTCCTCTATTAATTCTTCCACCATTTTATGAACCTCAAAACTATTGACCGGTACTTCACCCATTTCTTGATTCATTTTATCAAACCACCTATCCAACATCTCTGCCTTTCCCCTTACCTATACCAAATCATCTACTTCTTTCTTACTAAGCAAAATTGGGGTCTGAATAGTGGTAACCTGTTGTGACCTCGGAGCAGAAATACTTTTCAAGAAAACATGCAACTGATCTAACCGAGCCTTAAGCTCATCTTTCCTTTGTTTATCCTTCAACATTCTTGAATTGGTTGACGATGCTACCACATCAATTAAATTCATTTGTTGATCTCTAGTAGGTCTCCCCAAATTAACAATGCCCAACTGATAATCCATCAATTGCATGTATCCTACATCCTTGTCTATCATTGGTATGGCACATTCAACAACAATTTCTCCTTTGTTGGTGAGCCTAGTGGAATGTAGGATCTTGGCCTTCTTTTTAGGCCTTTCTTTCTCAATCTCCTTCATCATATTCTCCCAATTAAGAGCCTGTGAAGTTGTCACTAATCTCTTCTGAAGATCCAACTTTAACCAGGTGGGAGCACTTGGAGTAATAGTCATTATAGTCAAAGAAGAAGAGGCAGTAGTAGAGGGTGGTTTCACATTTACTTGAGGTTGAGAATCAACCCCCTGTACCTTTTACTGTTCTTGTTCCACACTTGTCTATGCAAGCTTTTCAGCTTCCTCCCTATACTTTTGTTCTTGTATCCTCTTATCTTCTTCTTCCTTCTTCAACCTTTCTTCTTCTAATCTTCTTTTCTCCAACTCCTGGTTTCTTTCTTCCTCTAATGCCTTAGGATTTTTTGCATCTTCCTTTTCATTTTGTTGCTTCTTGATCAGTTCTTCGACATCTTTCTCTTTTTGCACTCATATTTCTTCCTCTTTCTCTTTATGAGCCTCTTCAACAAGCTTCAACTTAGCCACAATAACTTCTCTCTCTTCGATGTCTTGCCTTTTCTTCCTCAAGATCATGAATTTTCTGTATTAACTCCAGTTTATCATTCTCTTCCTTGATCTTGAGCTCTTGCTCTTTTTGCCTCTGCTGCTTCTCCATTTCATCAGCTTTCAACTTAGCTACTATTTGTTGCTTCTGAAGTATGGCATCAACTTGTATCTTGGCATCAATTGCCTTTTTCTTTTCCATTGTTGCAGCATGTTCTTGATCATTGGCAACCTTCTTTTCCTCTTCAAATAGCGCTCACTGATCCTCCTCTAGAGGCATATTTTCTTGCACATCCCTCTCTGACAGAGTCTCATTAGAGTCTGTTCCAATATCATGAATCTCTACCTCTACTTCTTTTCCCTTCATGGATTTAGCAATATCATGAAGAGTTCGCTTAGGCATCTCTTCACTCTGCTTCTTTGTAAGTGGGACTTGAGTAGATGAATCACCTACTGGCAATGTTGAAACCACAGGCCCTATTTGGACCTCCTCCTCTTGCACCTTAGGTAAATCTTGAGCAGAGGCTTGAAGATCAATCTCTTCAATGTCTGGAGGGAAGAATTCCAAGGGCTCCTTGGGAGGCATCTTTCTTTTGATTCTTTTATAGCCTTTTCCCTTCTTTGGAGCTGGTCCTTGAGGATTTTTGGTTCTTAGAACAACCCATTGAATGCTCCTATCCAAGATCGCTCGCCCTATCTGCTTGATGTCAATGGTTTCCTCACTATCCCAATCAACCGAATCCAAACTCTTAGTCCCAATGTTCAAAGCTTCATATGATGGATCCAATACAACTCCATCATCTACAAATGTGTTAGGAATGTCATTCTTTACCCCAAATTCTACCATGAGTACCACAGGAAACCTCTCATAATTCCTTTTCCATAGGTCATACTCATCCTTTAAATCTCTCCAGAAGTCCTCTAATAGGTTGAAATGCTTATCAAAGACTGAAGCCAATAAAGAATTCATCTTCTTCTTGGGATCAAAATGCTTTTGAGCAGTGTATAAACCTAGCTTTAAATGTATCAACTCATTGCACACTACTTTAGCTCCCACAAGATGTGGGTAGCTGTATTCACCCAACTGCATGGGAAATTTACGGCAATCTATTTTGTGTTTTAAAGAAAATCAGGCATTAACCCCTAAAGCTTGATAAACAAATTCCTTTAGCACCATCCGGTTGCTCCAACATCTTGGCAATAAGTGGGGATGACCCTCAAATCCAACCAGCCTGAAGTATGTGAACTTGGGGTATTGAATGTACCAACATCCCCATTCTATAATAAAAACCATAGCCTCTTGGCTCAATCTATATCCTGCATCTCCATTGAGCTGGTTAATCATCACATATAGGAATGCATCATTAACCCTTCTGAATTGAGTTTTGTCAACCTGTAGGGACAACTGGTTATAGTGACTCCATACCTTCTTCTGCCCATCAGCTTCTCCCAATATCCCCACTCTGTTCAAACCTGGGAAGATACCTACTCTTGTTGCTGCATAAACAACATAGGAAGTCATAAAAAATCTTTTAGTTTCCCTAATCCTAGTCAATTGATCATGAATGGCATTTGAAACAATCATCGGCCAATCAAATTGCTGGGTGCCATTCAAGATTATCTGAATGAAGGGAAACATCCACTCCTTGAAATGAAATGCATCCCTCTTCCCAAAAACCCTTGAAAACATCATTATCAAATCTGATACTTCCTTATAAAAATCTACCCTATTTGGTTGGTCTGAGAGCTTGGTTAGAGTCTTCTTCTCTGTACTTAACCACTTTTTGTTCAAGTGAGCCTTGTTGGCTTCCTTGTATTTTCTATATTTCTCTAAGGCATCTGCCTCATTTAACTGCACCAAGTTCTTTGGATCTAGGACTTTAAACATGTATTGGAACATTTGAGGAGTTAGATCAATGATTATATTATCTTGTGAATCCATGCATTGTCTGGTAGCCAAATTGTAAGCTCCTTCTGCTATCATAATCAACTCTGGGCATTGGATGGATAGAGGAAACAAAGTGATGTGAGCCAAACCAGACTCAGCTATTCTTAAAGTTCTTCCTGTCATATCCTCAGTAAATGTTCCCGCATATAATTCCTCAAAATTGTATTGGCCCAGATTGGTATCAATTATGTCAGACCTATCTAATTCTACCTTCTTGCAATGGCAACAAGACTCATGTGGTTATACCTCAAGGTATAGGGTAACTGTTTTGGCTTGATATTCTTGGGCCTAGTTGCTGCCTTTGATGTTTCCACAGGCCGGTTCCTTTGGGCAGCTTCTCCTGATGTTCCTAACATTCTTTAGCTTTCCTGCAACAAACCCTCTAATTAGATCCTTGAATAAACATCACCAAATATGCTTTAAAATCATACCTTTCATATATACATCAGAGGTGGAACCAGGCAGAAAACATTCTAAACAATCTCTTTTGAAATACTATCAGGTTCAGAATCAAAACAATCATTGAGATTACAATAACAACAATCGAGACCGGATTCGGGACAGGAATGGTAACCGAAACTAGAACCATGATAGAAACTGATCTGGTTTCATAAAGATTTTCTAATTTCATATCCAGTTCCGGTTCTGCCCCCGCCTAGGTTATCATTATTTTGAGAGAATGCTTCATATTATAAGCGGAGTTAGAGACGAGATGGAAAATGGAATTGACACCAATTATAAAACACGCTCAAAGTCCAAATCAATTCCTATCCCGCTTCCACCTAGGATGACCATGACATCATAAATGATTTTAACAGTTTAATAAATAAATTCATGATTTAAAGACTTAGGCCATATCAACACGAAAGGGGCTTAAACATAACCTAATAAGACCATCCCCATATGACTGTGAGGTGACTGTACCTTTTAGGGCATCACATTAAACATAAAAAAGTGAACACATAAATGCACCAAGAAACCCTAAACTAAAAACCCTCGATTACAAACAACCAGGGCACGAATTTAACCCTATTTAAACTAACCAAATTGAATGTGCAATAGATTTATTAAGTAAAAACAACCATCTACCAAACCCTTCTCACTGTGAAAATTGAATTTAACCTATGCATTTAAAAATTAGGGCACCATGACTCGGTCACGGCTAAAATGTGAAAACAACCACGTCTAAATAAACCAACAAGAAACAAAACTATAAAAGCAATACAAAAACAAGCAAAACTTTAGCAAAAATGAAACAAACCAAAACATACAAACTTATAGAGGAACTCGCACAAAACCAACAATCCAAGAAGAACAAAAACAAAAAATGTAAAATAAAAAGAAGAATGAAAATAGAAAACCCTACCTCGAACACAAATAAATAGGTTAACTTCTTGAAGAAATCCATAAGAAACTGTCTCTCTTTCAATTGATTCACTCGTACAAAAGATTCACTGCAACTCTGGTTCACTCTTTGATCTCTTAATAATAATAATGATAACTACGCGTTAATCCCTACTTAAGGCAAAAACTAGTAGTTTCACGCATGCATGGCATCTGTAATTAATGCAATAAATGTAGTAGAGCAGAGTCAGAACTGCAGAGGGAACGGGCACATCACTGTAGTGTGACTTCAGTAAAAGTCAACGACAAAAACTGGCGAGAGTGGAATCAGAATGAAAACTGTTTTGGAAACTTGAGTAATTTCCCAACTCGGTTCCCGTTCCGAGTCCGGGTTTGCCGACAAAAATAAAAGTGAAACGAACGAAAAAAAAAACAAAAAAAATCGAAACTAGAAAACTTAACATAAAAACCTAGACTAAAACAAAAGTACAAAAAGCGGAGGCGGATCCATACTTGATTTTGAAACTTTGAATGAAAATTGACTTAACGCCCATTCCGGCTCCGGCTCTAATAAAGACAAAACAAAAAAAGGGAAAAAAGATGACTGTCGGGATGGGGGTCGAAATGAGTTTTGAAAGAAGTTTCAAAACCCGATTCAGTTCTAGTTCCGATTCTGGCAAACCAAAGAAAAAACAAAGTGTTGGAAAAGAAAGACTCCAAACTTTATTTGAAAAACAACCAAGGATAAAAACATAAAGGGGGACCCATTTTGTCTAAGGCAAAAGATGGGTTGGTCATGCAAGGCATAACACTTACGTCATGCCCCAAAGGGATGATTTTACATGCAATGAATGCAGAGTTTTTTACGCTCAACCATAAGCTATACTTTGTAAGTAACTACTTGGAATCAAAGTTTTGATGCACCACTCTAGAGAATGTTTTTGGCTGAAAAGGGGTGGTTTCTACAACATTGATTCTTGTCATGTTTCTGGATAACAGGTGTCTATACATGCAGTGATTCACTCAATTAAGAGGCCTCCCAAACCTTGCGAGTTTTTACATATCACATAGATACTAAAGGAGACTTTTGTCGGTATAGAACATTCACACTAGGTGGGTGAGAACTTGCCTCACACCCAAAAATATTTATATAGTGGATGAAAAAAAAAGTACCACTTGGGTCTTTCCCTCACAAGTTGGGAGGCAAGCCCTTCTAAAGGTATGCTTTGAAATAGAAGGTGTGAAACTCAGGATACTTTTCGTCACCCAAGATCACTGAAAGGCGTGAGGGGAGAGGAAAGTCACCAAGTTTTCCAAACACAAAATATATGGTATACACTTCATCACAATGCTCATTTTAAGCCTCAAAAATAAAAAATAAAAATAAAAAGAAAGTAAAAGAAAGTAAAATAAAATGAAAATAAAGGAGTGTACAAGATAGAAATTGTTCTTTTTATGTTCACTAAAGTGAAATGTTCTAGATTTCAGACAATGATATCAAAATGTGAAAGACAAGAATTTTATTTGTTCATTTTTAAGCACCAACCAAAGGTGTTTTTTTCTAAATCCTTGTCTTAATGGTCAACAAAAGAAATTGTGTGTTTTTCAACAAAAATGAAAGCATTGGTCAACAAAAATCAAACATTTTTTAGAGCACCAAAATTGAAATGTTCTTTTGTGTGGTTCTTTTTAAGCACCAATTTGAAATTTTCTATTTATGAAAGCTTTGAAAATATCATTTTAGATGCACCAATATCAAAATGTTTGTTTGTGGGGTTCTTTTTATTGCACCAAATTAAAATTTTCTAACTATGAAAGCTTTGAAAAATTCATTTTAGATGCACCAAAATTGAAATGTTTGTTTGTGGTTTTCTTTGTAAGCACCAATTTAAAATTCTCTAACTATGAAAGCTTTAAAAATTTCATTTTAGATGCACCAAATCGAAATGTTTGTTTGTGGGGTTCCTTTTAAGCACTAAATTAAAGTTTTCTAACTATGAAAGCTTCAAAAAAATCATTTTAGATGTACCAAAATTGAAATGTTTGTTTATGGGGTTCTCTTGAAGCACCAAATTAAAATTTTCTAACTACAAAAGCTTTGAAAATTATAAATTCTTCGACCATTCATCTTCCTTGGAATAAATGTGTTATTTTTTTTTTTAGTAAACACCAGTTATACTTCTGTAAATCCTGCATAAACAACATTAGCACCTATCAAACATTCAAATCAAGTACCCATTAGTGTTAGAAATCAAAAAGTAACATTCATCTTTTAGACAAAACTCAATAGAGAAAAAGTGAACCAAAAAGTCAAAAGCGACCTCTGTCAAAAATCAAAAGCGAACAAAAAAGTAAAAAGTGACTTACAAACTCAAGTGTGACTGTATTTTTGCAAAAGCAAAACAAAAAGTCAGATGTGGCCAGAAAAAGGTCAAGTGCATGAAAAATGTGAAATCCAATGCACGAATTTCTTGTAGCTTCTATGTGAAGATTTTTCCTATGCCCTTTCGGAACTTGCAACTTCAAATTTTGCTCATGAAATAATTAGTGCTAAGGATCCCAGTCCCACTGGGCATGCCAAAATGTGTAAGCGATAAATCGATGATTGTCAATATAAATAAAATGTAAGAATTGAAGCTAATATAATTCAAACAAAAGCTAATATATATGCCCATTACTCATGAAATGAAGTTTTAAGCTATTGAAATAAATAAATGAAACCTAAGATAACAACATGAATTCAAAGAAAAAGAAAAATTTACCATCCCATGTTGAAGTGTATCCATATTGACATATAGTGGATTGTTCAATTCAATATGAAGCCTCCATTGTGCGTGCAAAAGCTTGAAGAACGTGTGGATCAAAAATATGTGTGAAACTTTGTCAAAATGTGAATTAGGATTCTTGCATTACTTCCTTGTGCAAATGATCTTGATTCTCTGATTCTTTTTTGATAAGGAATATGGTTGTTATATAGATTTTGTGTTTTGAAATAAATGATCTATATTACATAGTAGAATATCCAGATCAACAGTCGAGAACTGTTGAGAGGATTTAGATGGGAATAATCTGTGCATTTTGATTACTTAATTGGTGTGATTGATGAAATAGATTGAATAATCTGCGAGATTGAGGAATAGATTGATTAGTCAGGAAATAGATGGATTAGTCAGCCAATCAGAGTGAACAATTGGGGGATCATAATTTTCTCAATCATGAAAGTGGGTAAGGATAATTAATTAATTGGTTTAATTAATTGATATTTTTGGATTTGAATGTGCAAATCAAGTTTGACTTTGTAAATAAAGTTGCATTTGATTTATTTGATTTTTGATGATTTATGAATTTATTTAATTATTCATGTTTAGGGAAAAGTGATTTAATTAAACTATTATGTTTTAATAATTTAATTGACTTAGGGGAATAAAGTGAATTAGTGACATAATTAAATGATTGTTGTTATTTAATTAATCAGGAGGAATAAAGTTAGATTATGTAATGTCCCTTACCCGATTTGCCCTAGAATTCATTTGTTGATTAGGTTTAGGGTTCCTTCTTTCCACATGATTGTTCTTTTTAATTAAGTAATCTTGATTTGAAATCTGCATTCACCATATTCACAACATTCCCACACACACATATATTTGTGAGCACTATTATCTAGATATCCAAAATATAAGCATAATCATAAATGCAATTTAACAAGCAAGAGGAGTGCCATGGGTGGATTCGCCCTGAAGCCTTCAAATAAATCTCAAGAGGTTGTCCATCCCAATCCTTCTTGCCTAGTGGCTTAGTACCTACATACTCCATTCATGGCAACACCTCGAAGACACTCATCCTATCAAGGGGAGAGGAATCATGGAATCCTTAAGTAGCCTAAGGTCTACCACCTCCTATTCGCCCAATCCCTAGTCAAGGACCTAAGGGGTTGCAAGGCCCAATCCCTTGTCTAGGGCCTAAGGGGCACAAGCCTAGGTGGGACCCCCAACCTTCTATAACCCAATCCCTAGTCAAGGGCCTAAGGGGCTGTAGGGCCCAATCCCTTGTCTAGGGCCTAAGGGGCTGAAAGTGGGGTTTTTAGACAATCTACTTAAACCATGGTTCACCCTTCCTGATAGGGTTACAAGCACAAAGAAGACAATCTTTACACGATCAACTATATTTGCATTCATCCAAGATTTATTTCATGCCTATAATCAAATATATCTTCATTTATCAATGGTTCTTTAAGTTCATCATTTCCTAGAATAATTCTCATTATGATAAGATTAAAGAAAGCATTATATCAATAATCAAATTAGCAATATCAATTTCTTATATTCAAAATATGCTAAATATTATTGCTAAGTGAGTACATCACCTGTTTCAGCATGTCTGGTCTCCTACTGTAGATCCTATTGAATGCATCTCTTCCTTGCCTTGGTTATCTTCTTGATACTTATTCTTTTATGAAATCATTATCTTTCTACATCTACTAATAATTATGCTCAACTTACTTCTTTTAAGGTTTGTCACTTATCCTTACCTATAGCATATTCCTTCATATAGGTTTGTGTTATATTCTTTCCTTCATTTATTTTGAGTATCTCCATATGTAGTTATTATTTATTTATTTTAGTTAATACATGCATCTAGATGATCGTTCTTTACTTAATAATACTCATATCTATATTTATATATATTCTTCATTAGATATTATACTTACCTGTAATAATGTTCTGTTTATAGTGGATGATATTTATTTACACAAACCTCATTGCTGTCCCCTATAACCTCCTTGCTGTCCCCTATAATTCATATCAGACTGTATTATGCCTGGAGATTTATGTTAAATCTGATTGATATGACTGTGTTGCTATTTTAATATTTAATAAATATTGTATTTCCTGCTGATCATATTTTTGGGAATATTCTTTTATTAAATGATTTCCCTTTACATAATCTATTCCTCCTATCTTCCTTGCCACGATCCCCTTTGTTTTGAAAAAGACTCTCATTAAATAGCGATCTTGTCTTGGGAGAGTCGTGTCTTCACAAGTCGTGTCCCTTGCTGCCTTTTGAAAGTCAACCGGTGCTGCTTTTGAAATAGCTCTTGATTTCTTCCTAATTACTTTATTAACTATTGGGAACCGATATTTTCTTAAGGGATTTGTTTATATTTAAATAACAATAATCATGATCAGATTAAATAATGATTATATTTATCTTTATCAGAATTAACATTATGATAATAATATAAATCAAGATCTACAGCATTTGGATTATATTTTATTTATATAAATATTTTAATCGATGTATATGGTTTCCTTTCAATAGGTTATCATTTTGGGGAGGGGTATAACATAGATGATTGTAAATAACATTATAATATTATTTATAATAATATTTAGATTTGCATATATATATATATATATATATATATATATATATTTGATATTTATTTTACTTGTTAATATTTATATTATATATTCAATAATTATAATTATAAGTATTATTATGTTGCTAATATTCCTCTTTTCTATACTTTAATATGTATTTTATTTATTTATTGCATTTCATCACTTAAGTATTTTAATGTTTTATTTCGGGGACATGACAGATTATGACTATATCAAATAAATAGAATTTATTTAATTAGTTGAAAATGGTGAAAAAGTGAATTAATTAACTAATGTAGTATTATTCAATTAATACGAGAAATTAGGGTTTTAGGACTTTATTAAACAAATGAAATTTATTTATTTGGTCAAAAAATGATGAAAAAGTGAATTAATTAAATAATGTTGTATTATTCAATTAATAGGAGAAATTATGGTTTTTAATGTATTTGATGTGAAATGTAGTCTTTTTCGATGATAATGATGTCGATGATGAGAAAATGTCATTTAGGATATTTAATATATGTTCGGTCAATTTTACATGTCTATAGTTCCTAATGCTATAAATGCAAATATTATCATTCATGAACAAGAGGAACAATCCATTATCCAAGATCCCAACACTCTCATAGAAGACATACCTGATCTAATATTAGATGAGTGGGTAGCTGAAAATCATAAAGTTGATCCTTTCAATCATATGGATGCAATAGGAATAGGGATTTATAGGATTCATGAGCGAGATGTAGCTACCCCTATCCTAGTAAAAGATGTAAAATAATAGTGTGAACGACAGTCTAATCAACTTTGGTAGTTGTAATTTGATGGCTCAAGAAGTAGGTTTGGTGTTGGTGGAGGTGCTATGTTGATCTCTCCTAATGGTGAGATATTAATTAGCTATGAGGTTTTCTTTCAGTTGCGCCAATAATATAATAGAGTATGATGCAATCACTCATGGATTATTATGGGTAAGAAATAAAAATATCAAGTTCTTGTAGGTATTTGGGGATAGTGAATTGGTAGAAAATTGTGTGAGAAATTTCAATGTAACTAAAAATGATTTTCTCAAGTTGTATTTAAGCATAGAATTTTGGATCTTATTGGAGAATTTGATGCTTTTAACTTGCTATCCATACCAAGAAATTGGAATATAGAAGTTGAATGATTGGCTACCATTGGTTCACAATTTGATATTCCAAATGAAGTAAAAAATGTTGAAGTACAACAATATGTAAAATTGGTAGTAAGACCATCAGTTCCAAATAACAACACCAATTGCCAAGTGTTTGAAAGTGATGAAAAAATTATAAAATATTTGATTGAAGAGGCTGAATTTGTAGTTGGGAATCAACAAAAGTGGCAACACCAGTATGATAATCAGATTCTAAAGCTGAAGTCAAATAAGGTTCCAAAAATATTGGTAAATTTAGAATCTATTTTTAAACACTGATGATCAAGTGAGGAAAGACATAGCCGACATGTCAGTAAAAGAAGAACATTATGAACCCACTGAGATCTTTAGAGACAAGCTCCAAAAACTTGGCAAGGTATGTACCAGGGAAGAAAATATGCTTTTATTTTACTTTTCCAAGAGCTTGATGATGTATTTTCTTGGGAATATGGAGATTTAAAGGGTTTTAACCTTGAATTGGCTCAACACAATATTGAGTTGGAAACCAGTACAAAACTAGTGATATAGAGGCAAAGGCCTTTGAATCTAAATTCAGAACACCTCATGAAAACAAAGCTAAATAAGCCGATCCAAGGTAATATCATCTTCCCTATTTAGAATACATCTCAGGTGTCTAATTTGGTACATGTAAGAAAAAAGAATGGAAACATCAGGTTATATGTTGACTTTAGAGATCTAAATAGAGATTCCCTCAAATATCATTATCTTCTACCCTCAATGGAACAAATATTACAAGTTGTATCATGTTCTGACAGATTTTCATTGTTAGTTGGTTTTTTAGGGTACAATTAGATTTTAGTAAAAGAAGAAGATCAGTTCAAAACTACTTTTACCACCAAATGGGGAACCATGGCATATAAAAATATGCCCTTCAAATTTTCTAATGTAAGGGAAACTTTCCAAAGAGATATGGACATGGCTTTCTAATAACTCATGAACAAGTGTGTACTTGTTTATCTTGATGACATAACTATTTTTTTTAAATATGCTAATGAAATTTTTGATCACTTAAGGAAAATATTTGAGAGTTTCAGGGAATACGTTGTTTCTCTCAATCCTAAGAAGTGCATCTTTTTTGTCCATGAAGGTACAATGCTTCATCGCATAGTTTCAAAGCAAGATATTACAATAGATCCTAAAAGAGTAAGTGTAATCTTAGCCTTACCTTTACCTACTCACAAAAAGGGTTTACAAAGCTTTTTAGGAAGAATCAATTTTATTAGAAGTTTTATACCAAGCATTGCAACTCTCTTGAAGCCTATAACAACTATGTTGAAGGAAAATTTAAGTTTCATCTAGTCAAGAGAATCCAAGAGGAGTTTTGAGGAAATTAAAGAAGCCATCCCAACTACTCCTACTCTTGTAAATCCAAATTTTGCTAAATATTTCACACTATATGCCTTTGGGAGCATTGATACCATCTCAACTATGTTGGTACAAAAAAATGAAGATGGGATAGATTAGCCAATAGCCTTCTTCAACCAAGGTTTGGAAGGTGTTGATGGTGTTTTCTACACAACAACAACTCAGACAGAATATATAGTATCCTATCTCTCTTGAAAGGTTAATCTATATTGAAAAGAGATAACCCCAAGGTCTCTTAGGTGTCAGGTCATGACTTGCAACAAAACAAATCAGTGATAAATATGAAAATACTAGTAATCACAAGGGACCTTACAAAAAAAATACTGGAAACCTTAAACCTATCAGATTTTGCAATATAATGATACTGAAATTCCTAGTTTAACCACATTTCAAAGAAATAACAAAAGATAAGGGTTTCAAAAATCCTAAGATTAATAATATTCCTAGAATCAAAAATACTAATGAGGAAATACTTAGAATGGAGCAATCCCTCAAAAATAATTTCTACTTAACCCAGGCTATACCTGCAATCTCATAGAAAAAGTGCAATCTTCTAAGGAATTAAAGATTTTCAGATCATAGACATTCATTCAATTGAACTGGATGAATGCCCATAATTGAACTAAGCACATAAATATCCAGTACAGGTTGACCTTGCACAATAAATCCACAATCAAGAAGCTTCCAAAAGTATGAACCAAAGATTGCTACAACACTCCAAGCACTAAATCACAAGCACTATCAAATCGTTTAACTCTAAATCTAAAATGCATTCAAACATTTCCAAGCAATTTTAAAGGTAGAACAAGAACCATGCAAGATTAATCAATCCAAAGAAGGAACCAATAATAACATAATTTCTTCACTTGCATTGCATCACCAGTAATAGCAAAAATTCTAATATTTTGTGTTACATCACTTGCTTGAAATATGACTAACTCCTAACTCTAACCTTCTACTCTAATCTTCTAGTCTGCCTTCTATCTAATTCTAACAAACTGACCCACTATCTAACCCTTTACAAATGAGGTGAAATGCCATACTTATAGAGACTTCATCCTGTGCCAGCCCGAGCTAGGGTTACAAAGAAATTCGGCCACCAACCAGATCGGCCCTGGATAGATTGCATTAAATCATCACCCCACATTGAGTGCCTGAGGTGACCTCCTCAGATCGACCTAGGATCTCTACAAATCCTGATTTAGATTCAACAAACCTTGCAGGTCCCTTCTACCACCAATGTCCCACCAACGCGAAGTAGAAGAACGGTAACATGCACATAATGTGAGTTTGAAAATGGGCCACCGATTGACAGTTGAGCTGGGCATCTCCAATGACTCCGATCAAGTCCAACCTCTTCTAATTATCCATGTCACGTCCAACTGAGATGACCGACTAATGAGCATGTTGAAAAACCTTCTCGTGCACGCGTGAGTTTTACCTGCTTGCGACCACATAGTGTACTTGACTATATCCCACAAATCTCACAAAATATTTAAAGTACACCCATCCTCCTCTCGACCTTGCTAGCAACAACATGCTCGATCTAGCTTGCATCCAAAAGGCCACAATAAGTATCCAATATAGCGTGAGAATCCAAGATAATCAATCATAAACAACATATTCAATCACCAAAGAGATCAAAATGGCCATCAAAATCCCTTAAAATATCATTAAAGCATCCTTTCTCAAAGTTTAGGATTTTCACCCCTTCGTAGAATTCAAGTCAAGAAGGAATTTTGGGGAGTTCTGAGCCAGGTGGATTTTAGCGATGAAAGCACAACTAGCATGCAAAGCTACTCAATGAACATCCAATACTCAAGAAACACTTGCAAATACCTTCAAATGAGCCAAATCAACCATGCAATGCACAATCATTAACAATTAACCCATGAATCCTTTCAGTTCATGATAAATAACAGATCTTCAAAAAAAATCGTCGACGACAGAAATCTCTGAAACCAGCAAGACTTAACACATCTCAGGAAAATGAAGGAGGAACGAATTTCAAGATTTTCCTAAGGCAATAGATTCTCACGAAGTCAACATAATTACCATGTCATTCATTAACAAATCTGACCTTCTAACTCCTCCAAAGGTGATCAAAACTGCACTACCGCAAGCCACCAATCCAACCCCTAAGGTATGGTGGTAAATCGCACCACCGCAAGCCAAGTACGAATCCCCCATGGTATGACGGTATACCACATAACCACGACCTATCTTGGAGACACCCATGGAATCATGGTACCACCACACTATCATGCTAGATGAACTACCTCCGCACTATCGCACCTTAGAATGCAGACCCCTGCAGTAAGGCAGTAAACCGCACCACTGCAACAAGACAACCAAAGATGCAGCCTAAGAATTTGGTGAGGCGAAGGAAATTCAGAAAATTTTGGGGAAGACGGAATTACACGAAGCACTAAAATCTCCAAAGACAGTGCAAAACCAACCCCCGTCGTGTTTTCCAGGCCGTCGGGGAAATCCGCCAAGGGAGGAAAATCTTGGAACCAGGAAAAAAACCTGAGATTGACCCAAAGACTCAAAATTTTCAAAGTGTTAGCTCAATAGGGGCAAATTACAAGCAAGATAAGAATTAAGGAACATTCCAAGGTAACCAAGACCTAGAGCTAAAGGACCAAAGCACCAAAAACCAAAATCCAAAGTTTTTCAAAGACAAGCCCAAAAGGCAAAGCCACAAAAAAGAGCCAAAAGACCAAGTAGAGAGGGTCCCTATTTTCAGTGGGGCGCATGTGCAAAACTGCATAACAAAAGGTTATGAGAAATGTTACACTTTTGTGTAAAAACATGCTTTAGTATCATTAGAAGCCTTAAAAAATTTAGGAATTTTCTTTCAAATAACAAGATACATCTTATGGTTTCTCATCCAATGGTTAATTTTTTCTTTTTGAGTAAGGATTTAAATGATAAGAGGGCTAGTTGGATAAACAAAGTCATGGAATATGACATAGAAATCAAAGTGACAAAGCTGATAAGAGGTAAGGGATTGTGTGAGAAGCTACCTAGTAATGTTGAGGACAAAAAGAAAATGAAGAGGAGGTTTTCCTTGTGTTAAATAATGAAGATCAAGATGTTGTAGCAACTCATCCTTCAAGTTGGATTCAAGAAATGATGTATTACCTCCAAACTGGTGAGTGTCCACAAGGCCTAAACAGTGTAAAACGAAGGTATTTCAGACTTCAATTGATTCCATATGTAATTTTAGATGGAGACTTGTGTAGAAAGAACTTTCATGGAGTTTTATTGTGATGCATAGAATCTAATCAGATTAACAAAGTGTGTGAAGAATTCCATGATGGAGCAGTTGGTGGCTAATTTTCACTAAGAATTACAACTCTTAAAATCATGATATTTGGTTATTATTGGCCTAATTTGCACAAGGATACCTATGAATGGAAAAGACAATGCAAAAATTTGTTATATTTGTAAGAAAAAAGAGGTTAGCAGTCTTACCATTGCATCCAATTCAAGTAGAGAAGTCATTCATGAAGTGGGATCTTGATTTCATTAGACCAATAAACCCTCTTTCCAATTTAGGACACAAATGGATATTGACAACCATTGATTACTTCACCAAATGGACAAAGGTTGTAGCATTAAAGAGGGCAAATAAAAGTATAGTCTTAAAATTCTATGAGGACATAGTAGCAAGGTTTGGTACCCCTAGTTCCATTATTTTAGAGAATGCATTGGCTTTTGTAGGCATGAGAATAACTGAATTGGTTGTTGAAAATGATATCATTTTGAGCACTTCATCCAATTAATATCCACAAGGTCATGTACAAGTTGAGTCTACTAAAAAATATTTGATTAGGGTCATCAAAAGAACCATTGAAGACAATAAGAGAAACTAGCACAACAAGTTGAAACTAGCCTTATGGGTTGATAAAATTACTCCTAAGAGGTCTATAGGTAATTCTACTTATGTTCTTATTTATGGAAAATAAGCTAGGCTGCCTATTTCAATAGAGTTACCAACTCTAAGTTTGATCAAAGGGCTGGAAATGATGGAGCAAGAACCAATGGAAGTATGACTTGCTGAGTTGATGGAGTTGGAAGAAACAAGAAGACAAGCACTTCAAAATCTAGAGATTCATCAAGCACAAATGAAGAAGACATTTGACAAGAAGGTAGTCCCAAGAGTTTTCAATGGAGGAGATCTAGTTCTCAAATGGGATGAGCTGAAAAGTAGACATGGAAAGCACACCAAATTTGATGCTATGTGGAGTGGTCCTTTCATGGTCACAAAATGCAAGCCACATAATTCCTTTTAGTTGTCAAATCTTGAAGGAGAGGAGCCGCCAATCCTAGTCGATGGGATTCATCTCATGCTCTGTTATTGAGGTGATATTTCAAAATTGTATCATAGTAGGATAAAATTCCATTTCCAATAAGTGTTTATGAACATTTTTTATTCTAGTTCTTCCCCTTTCCCAAAGTGTTGGTGCACAAATTTTTAGTTTAGTTAGAAGGTGATTATTTTTGTTTAATGTTTATAATAGCTATGTCAAGATCCGATCTCAGTATTTTTAGGTCATATATTGAATCCTATTCCCAATGGATGCTAAGGCTACTGGTTCTTTATTTTCAGCAAGCAAACACCCTTGAAAGTCACCAAAAATTTAGCTATTTTAGACCTTGAGTCTCAAATGTCACCTAAGTTTTATCATTCAGTCCTCCTAAGCAATATTCATGCATTGTTTTTGGACTAAAGGGGAGTAGGGTAGTTTATACCATTTTTTTTTGCCATGTGCCAATAGGTTCAAGAGGTCAAAGTTTTCACCTTTAATGAATAATGGGTATAATGTTCTAGTATGGTTCTATAACTTTATTACATTCAAATTGAGTTTAAAGGTTTTTAAATCCCATTTATTTATCTAGAACCATCTTGAAAAGGGGCTGAATTTTTTTTGCATGCTTGTTAAAAGAGGGTTTTTCATAAAACTCATCTGAAAATATACATGCAATTAAGTGAAAAAGAAAGAGTTCCTCAAGAAACTAGGCATCGAGTCCAAGATTGAAAGGGAAAAGGTAGATTTGGAAGAAATCTCCTGTAGAAGGAAATTTTAGGGTTTCAAACTTTGTGAGCATCATTGACACAATAGTTTCAAGGTTTTGTATGATGGATAGAGTGGTTGTAATTACTATGTCTAAAGATAACTTGGAGTTTCTGCTAGTTCAAGGCACCCAAATGCATGTTTTCAGGTATGCATTTTGACTCTTCATATTGTATCAAGAACTAAATAAAACTATGCAGAGGATTTGATTAGGCTATGATGCACCCACACTATACGGCTTCTCTTAGAAATTTTCAAAGAAAGGACTCATTTTAGTCTTTTATATACCAATATTCTTTGATCAAGGAGTACGTTTTCTAGATGCACTGTTTGTATGTGAAGCTCTATTAGAAAAAAACATAGGTAATATTGAGGATCATATTGGAAAGAGAGTTAATCTCCAAATGCAGGTTTTGACTCAAGAAGCATTCTAAAAGCTTTTTAGTTTAGACAGTCATGCTTCTTTAAGGAGTGTGTTGATGTCCATACTCACAGTTGTAATATTTATCATATTAGCTCAAGTCTCTATTTGGCTAGAGAGTTAGTAAATGGAATAAATCATCTCCATTTTTTGGTCCCTCTAAATCTTCCATCCATTTTAGTTTGTAGCTTATACTTGTCTAAAGTAAAAATGAAGTGGAAAACCTCAGAATAGCAGCCCCTAGGACTCTTGCAGAAGGTTGGATCACGTGACATTAAAGAGTGATGATTTAAATGAAGCCAAATTATGACATTTTGTGGTTAGTCCTATCATAACAAGTCAAGGAAGAAAAAATTCTTACAATTATGGAGCATCATATAAGGAAAATGAAAGATAGTCATAACAATGAATGAAACTAAGGATAGAAAATACAATCATATTAGCAAAGGGAAACTATTTAAAGAGACAGTCAACTAGATACTGAAGGATAATTAAAAGATAGTCACCTAGAAAAAGGAGGACAACCTTAATGCAAAGTTTTTAAAAGAGTTTAACTCTATAAATGAGGTAGCATATCACCCTACAAACAAAACTCAAAGTTAGAACATGAAATATAAAGGGCCAATAGTTGTATGGGCATTCCTAAATGCACATGATAAAGGGATGAAATGGAGAGCAAATATATGACGTGATTGTCAGTAAGTAAGGATGGCTGCCATGAGATTAGGAGATGGCATTTAAGTAATCAATACACAATGAAAGCTTGAAAAGGACATCAACTTGTCATGAACACTAAAGGGATCATAGTCATACAAGGTAGAAATGTCAACAAAACGAACCAAGACAACCTTTGACATTGTGTCTATTCACTAGTATAAGGACATTTTAAGACTATAAGATGTGAAGCAATAATGTCTTGACAATGGGTTAATGCCAGTCCTTGTGAGGGGCTGAAGAAGGGTGAAAACTAGATAGAAAGAAAGAATGATGAGTACTCATTATTATTATTATTTTTTCATGGGCTAGTTTCTTACAAGGTTCTATTCTAAAGTTTCTTTTTGAATAGTTCAATCAGAAACTAGTTTATATGTTTGAATTGATTGAATAATTGTCAAATTGAAGGAAGCTTAGGAAATCAGTGAAAATGACCTACACAAGGCAATTAATGGGGACATCCTATCAAGTAATGGAAGATAGAGGTTTTTTAGAGGACCAACATAATAGCCATAAAATGATAGTGTTTTCAATCCCTATTAATAAGATAACCCTTGATAATGGCAAGAGGCTTGAGGATTATAATGCAATCATAATCGTGCAAGAATAGAGGATATAATTTTATGAATCATCATGATAAATATTAAAATCCATGTCAATGAGGAAAATCTTTATTACCATGATGACAATCTTGTAGAAATCTACATGAAGATCCTAAAGATCCTTATGACAGTCACCGGATGCACAGTACCACCTATGTATGACATAACTAAAAGTATTGTGCAAAGAAGTTAGAGATTTAAAAGGAGTCTATAATAGTCATAAATGTGCAAATAACAATGAGGAAAATCCTTTGATCAAAATATGTGGACAATCCATTGAAGGTGCATCAAGTCAAATTTTGAAGGGTAGTCTACTCTAGAAAAGTGCAAGTGCAACCAAGCATGATTAAAGAACAGTGAAAGATTGATTAAACTTATAGATGACAGATAAGCACAAAACGTCACCTTAAATAGGCAGACATAAATAAGGGACATCATATTTGAATGGTAAAAAGACAATGAACATGCATTGAAAGGATGCAACAATGTCAATGTGATGGGCGACAAGAGACACAATCATTATACCATGAAGTAGTGAGCACAATTACCTTGCATAAATGAAGGGTAGTTATACTAATCACCAAAATATCATTTAATAGAATAAACAAAGTGTTTCAAGAGGAATTCATAACGTTATGATAAGCGATTCAAACCTTTAAAATAATGAAATTCAAGGTAAGGATGGCTTGAGATCAACAATAGAAAGCTCACAAACATATGGTATAGTCCTAGGAAAATTAGATGGCAATGATGTAGAGAAAAGGAAGTCTTAAAGACTTAGAAAGAACATAGCATATAGAGGTGAAAGAGTAGAAAATATGACAAGGTAGTGATATCAATTAATTGCCTTGAAGATAGAAGGACAATGAGTTGGTCATGCAAACAGTAAGGTGCACTTAGAGGCCTAAAAAATGGAACTTTGGTGCAAATACAATAGTTCTAGTTGAGTTCAAGACCCCACATGGTTGTAGTATTAGTCAAGGCAAGTTTTCAGCCTTTAAACAATCAATTAAGAGTAGTTCTAAGGCCTTTTTTGCAATGTTTTCTCTCATGTACAACCCAAAGGAAATTCATCATGTAATTTGGAGAAGATTTCAAGGAAGAAGATAATCAGTTCAAACATTGTTGAATTTTAGCATGAGTTCAAGAGATGGAGTCCATCATCGGTATTTTCTTTCAGTCGAGAAATAAGCTTCTCTTTTATAAGACTTCTATTCTTCCTTTCTCAGTTAGTTATTTCTTTATTCTTGCATACAAAGCAAAGCATAGAGCATTGTAACTAAGATTTCTAAAAGTATTTTCAGTATTTTAGAAGCATTTTCAATTTTTAACAACAAAGATTCCTTTCAGTTGAATAAAGAGCAACCATTCTTGAACTTAAAAATCTTTTGTTTTTAGTATGGAAAATGAATCATCTAATGCATTTATTGTGTTTTATTTCTAAAACCTTTAAATATGTCTTGTTTATGCACTATGGAAGCAAAATAATTTATGTTAAATTCAAGTTATGAGTTGTGTTAGAATGTTATAGTAGTTGTGGTTGTGAATTTTTTTTTCTTTCATGCAAAGACTGAATATAGACCTCATAAGACATTTATGTATTTCATGATTAGTTTTGAGTTATGAGTAAACAAACCTCTTTGTTTAAATATTAATTTTTTTAGACCAGCTAATAGAGTTTAAAAATTGGTGCATCACCTCCTACTAGTAGTAGAGTTTCATTTCCAAAGTAATCTCTTCCTCTTTTCCAAATCAGTTTCAATAGTTTGTAGGAGGTTTTCAAATGGAACCAACCCATAATGTGGAGGTTCATCCTCATCCTAGGCAACTCATAGGCCTTAGGATGTCCCCATGTTGCATATGATTTTTGAACTTTAAATCTTAGCATTTGGGGTGCAATCCTTCGTGACAACAAACGTTTCAAAAGAAGATCGTTATTGTGATTGTCAGTACCCATCCCTTTTATAAAAAAAACTTATATTCTCAAAAAATGTTAACTTAATAATTTTGGATTTGGAATAAATCTTGAATCTTTATGGAATATTATATGACCTAAATATCTAGTCCCCCTATTTCTCTTAAACACCAAACTTAGGTCACAAATTCTTTGTAATTTTTTGAGACTCCTATTTGTTTTGCTTCTTTCATTTGGTATTAATTGTTTAATTTTTTTATGGGTATGATAACTTACCTAGTGAGGGCAACATATCCCTTCATTTTTTTCAACGTTTGTAGCTTGTTTCCTTCTCTATAGGCGTGTCTAATACTGAACAAAAGAAATCCACCAATTAGAATTTTTGAGTCTTCCATTAAATCTCTTAACACCCAAGGGACAACAAAACCTCCTTTGAGAATATTTATTATCAACTTAGAATCTCCTTCTACAACAACTTTATTGTAGCCTAACTCTTCAGTTCTATTTATACCCCACTAAGTAGCAATAGCTTCTACATAATTACTGGTGCTAGGTACCTACATTCTTAGCATAGCCTTCAATAAGATTTCCCTTGTGGTTTCTTGTAACTCCACCTATTGTTGTCACTCTCGGGTTTCCTTTTGTGCAACCATCAAAATTAAGTTTTATCCATCCTTCAAAAGTCCTAATCCATTTGGTTATCCTTTTTCTTTGAATTTTGGCCTATTTAACCCTAGTTAAATTTTTCTTGATCCCCTAGTTTTTTTTAACTCTTAGATATTTATTTGATGGCATCCTTTTTGATAATCTATAATTTCAAGTATTTATATTTTCTTGAATTTGTTGTTTTATGGTCACGAAAACATCTAAATTGCTTCTTTTCTAATCTCTAAATATTCTATTGTTTCTTTCTTTCCACAAACCCCATGAGATAAAATAGGGGATTTGTCTCCATAAATCCACAATGATAGGGTGGTTGAAAGGAATTTTTTTCCAATTTTCCATAAAAGTCCTTGAGAGTGCAGGGAAAAATCCACTCAACCAAAAGGATCCTTAGAACAAGAATCCGTACCTCTCTTGAGAAAGAGCAATGAAAAAAAATATGTTCTATATTCTCTACATCCTCATAGAAAAGATAACAACTATTTATAGATTGAAAGTCTCTTCTATTAACATCATCAATAGTGAGAATACTTCCATGGACTAAATCCCAGCAAAAACAATTAATTTTAGGAATAAGGTTAGTAATCCAAACTTGATTCTAGTCTAGATTAATTGGAGGAAGTAGGTGTTGTTCCATCATGACATAGATAGACTTGACTGAGAATTTTGTAGATGAAATTCTACACTAGATCCATTCATCCTCCCTATTATAGGAGAAAAAATGACAATCTCCAATTTGTTGGCTTAAAATGTGAGAAATGACTTGCCACTCTTGTTGTCTTCCTCCACTCTTGAAGTCCAACTATTGATTTTTCATCTTCATCTTCCCATGACTCCTCATCTGCCTTAAAGAGAACATTATATATTCTTTTTCTTGGTGATAAATCATGATGTATTGTAATCATGTTGTTGCAAATAATAAGAGCTATTTTCCGTAATTTTCTCGTGGATTTAGCCATTACATTGAACCACATAAATTATTATTATGTTGTTGTTGGTCATCCCTATTTATGTAATGCCATTATGATATTAATTATCTACACTTTAAACTCAACAATTGGTATCAGAGCTATGGTGCTTGATCATTTGGCATGAGAGATTCGAGTTTAAGTGGTAGCAATGTTGTCTAATGAAAGAACTCATAAGAAATCACAAGGAAGGTCAAAATTCAGAGAGAGATATGTTGGTTGTTGGTATTGTGGCAAGCAAGGCCACATCAAGAAGAATTGTTGGTCTTTAAAGAAGGCTGAAAATCAGCTAGAAGAAGATAAAGTGAATTTGGTATGTGAAGAGGATGTCGGTGCAATGATTGGTGTTCTTATTTCAGCCTCAAAAGAAATAGCAAAAAATGTTTGGGTGCTTGATTCAGGTGCATTGTTTCATGCCACTCCGTACAAGGAGTATTTCAAAAACCTACAAAGTAGTGACTTGAGTAATCTCTTTCTTGAAAATAATAAATCTTGTGATGTTATTGGAAAAAGGGATGTTTTTAAAAAATTAAAAAATGGAAATAGTTGGTTGTTGTGGGATGCTAGATATATCCCTCATCTTAAAAAAAATATGATTTCAGCTGGACAAATGATTTCTCAAAGATGTAAAGTCACTTTTGAATCCAATAGATGGAATGTAACAAAATAAGTCTTGGAAACTACTCAGGGCAAAAAAGTAGGTACCTTGTATATAGTAGAAAGTGATGTTGAAGTGGGAGTTATTCAGTCCACACCAACTCCTTCATTGTGTGACGTGTGGACTGCAAGAAAAAGGTTCTTCGGTAGGCTAGATGATGAAGTTGAGTTAGTTGTTGAATAATTTCTTGAAATGTTGGAATTTGATGAATTGTCTATGCAAGACAGTGCAGTTGATGATGAAAACAACAATGGTGAAAAGCTAGCAGAGTTGAAAGAAAGATTACAACTGATTGAGTCTAATAATGTTGTCCTTGGTAATGCTTTGGATGATATTACGTTATTTGAGGATAATGATACTAGAAATGGTGGAGGTGTGTACAATGAGCCCATTGGTGTGGAGTATAAATCTCAGACAAATTATATAGATACAAGCAAGGAGGTAAGAGAAATAACATGGATGTTTCCAATCAGGAGGTGGATGTCCAAGAGGTCTATTATCATGTAGTGTCTACAAGAATTTACTCCAAGGAAGTAGATACTATGAAAGATTTTCTTGATCCATAGAGAACAATTCATGAGCTTCATGTTATTATGCAGAGAACTAAGGTAGATAATGCTGAGGAACCTCCCAAATTTGTAGTCGGAATTGAAGTTGAAGAAGATGATGGGAGTGCAAAAGAGAATGGTAAAGAGGTGTCAAAAAAATTGGAACTTTCTGTATCCTTCACAACATTATTTTCTTTCCCTGTAGATGCCTTAAAGAAATAAAACACTGATGAAGATGAGCACGTGACACCCAAGAGAGATGGTGGTGTGTAAACAAAAGATGATGTTGGTGGCGCATCGAAAAGAGATGAAATTATTAGGGCTCTGAATACAAAAGATGGTGTGGTAGTGGAGGCATCATGTGAAACAATATTTGAAGGGTAGAAAGAGCTTATTGTTTCCCAAGTAGAGGAGGTTATTGTTGGCCAAGATGTGGGAGAGAGTATTGGGCCATCTAAGTCAAATGACTTGTCATTTTGTGCTTTGCTCGATGACCGAAATTGAAGATGGTGGTTGGTCATCTTCACAAGTTTTTGGTTGATTGCAATATTATTCCATTGTTTGAACAAAATCCACATACAACAAATGGTGCACAGTATTTGGCTCTAGATATGGTTGGAACAGTGCAACCACAGTTAAAAGTGTCAATTGTTGTAGACAATCTAGATGGTTGTAGGCCTCCAGAAGGCCATGTTTTCTAGAAAATTAGTTGCAAAATGTGTAATATGCAACCTTCTAGAAAGGTGAAAAGGTTGGGAGGGAGGAAAATTGGATGAGGAATTATAATGCTAGGCCTAATACAAAGGTCGGGCAGAAGTATTCAGTATTTAATTTTGCATTTGACAAGGTTGATAAAGATTCATCCCATTTGGTGGATGGAAAGCCCCCTCCAAAGCCCAATTTTGGTCCCAAGTGGAGGTTTTAGCAACAAAGGTAGCCCCCTCGGAGGAAATATAAAGAATTTGAGGCAAAAAGTAGGGAGGCAGAGAAGGAGTAGTAGTGATGAGATCATTTTTACAATCAGAACAAGAATAACATGTAGCATAGGGAAGTAGCGGTATTTAAGATCTCTATGGACATCCAGCCTAAGTGGACCATGCTTGATTAGATCCCCTTCACTAGTTTCTCCAAATTGACCTACAGTGTTGGAAAGCCAAAGGATCTAGTGCTTTATGATGCACTTGAATACTATGACAAGGGGTATGATCAAATCACACCAAAGAGTGAGAAGTGCCTGAAGTTTCAAAAATAAAAACTTCTTGAAGATAACTACTACTAATGATCCTATAATAAGGCACCTTGCAAGTGAATCCGAGGCTGTTATTGCACAGGATGTGAAGGGAAATCCAATTTTTTTGAAGTTATGGATGCAAGCAACAAGGCTAGAATAAGATGATTCAAAGAATAGTAAGGTATTAAGGAAGGGGCTAGAACATATTCCAAACTTTGTGATACTTTGGAAGGTTGTGGTGGAGCTGTTCAATGAGAAGAATGCAACAAAGGTATATTATTTTGGATTGAATTAGTTCTTGACGAAGGTAATGTGAGGGAAGCATGAAATGGACTAGCCGGTTGGTAACAATGATGTAATAGACTGTTTAGTTTCTATCTCTCTCTCTCTCTCTACCTCCCTGTCCCTGTCCCTCCCTCCCTCTCTGTCTTCATCTTTGTCTCCCTCTATACCTATTTCTCTCTCCCACCCTCCCTCATTCCCATTGTAGATCTCTGATTTGATTCTCTCAATCCTAGACTATATTGATTCAATGTGGTGAGAAACAATTTCTTCCTCTCTCTACCATAATTTGATCAAAAGCAAGTGGCCCATGCTATCTGAAATTTATTTCCGATGGGTGTTGTGGAGAAGAAGAGAAATATATATTTATCTTCTCCTCATTCACAAGGCTCTAAAAAATATGATGATCAACACCCATACTTGTTGCATATACAATAATATCACCGCCTTCATCAATACCCATCTTAAAGAAGTAAGATCTAATCTACTAAAATCTCAAACTGTTAATCAATCAAAAAATTGCTACAAATGGGTATTTTCACAAGGCAAAAAATGGAATTGTAGAGTGTAGAAATTGAGAGCGTGAAATATATGACAGAGTATTGGGTCCAAGGATGATGAATTTTAAGAAAATTATACAATTCATTACTTGGAGGACTGTTATGACTTCCTAAATATAAAAAAATTCCCATTGCTTTCTCATTTTTTATAATTTCAAATTTCAAAGAAGGGATAATGCTTTGAGGTCCATTATAGTTTAATTTTTTTTAGGGATGTATAGTGAGGAAAGGAGGGTGATATGATGTGTATGGGGATTTATTTCTCTCTCTCTCTCTCTCTCTCTCTCTCTCTCTCTCTCTCTCCCTCTATACCTCTTTCTCTCTCCAACCCTCCCTCATTCCCACTATCAATCCTAGTTCTAATGCTCTCAATACTAAACTATTTTGATTTTGATTCAATGTGGTGAGCAACAATTTCCTCCTCTCTCTACCATAATTTGAGTAGGAGCAAGTGGCCCCTGCTATTTGCAATTTCTTTCAATGGGTGTTGTGGAGAAGAAGAAGAATCAATCTTTATCTTCTCCTCATTCACAAGGATGATGAATATGTATTTTCACTAGGAAGGAAAAGGAATTGTGGAGTGTAAAAATTGAGAGCATGAGAGAAATGGTAGAGTATTGGGTCCAAGGATGGTGAATTTGAAGAAAATTGTACAATTCATTACTTGGAGGACCGTTATGCCTTCCTAAATATTAAAAAAATCCTATTGCTTTCTCATTTTTTTATAATTTCAAAATTTGAAGAAGGGATAAGGCTTTGAGGTGCATTATAGTTTAAATTTTTTGAGGGATGCATAGTGAGGTGAGGAGGGTGATCTGATGTGTATGGGGATGATTCATCTAAATTTAATTTGTTAAATATATAATAAAACTTAATAATTATAAGTTAATCTAAATTTATTTTATGATTTTAAATATACTTTGTATGCAGTTTGATATATAATTTTATAATTTACAATCAATTAAAATTTAATTTTACAATTTAATTCATAAATCTATAATTTATAATAAATAGTTAACAATAGTTTATATTTTTCCAATCTAATTAAGCTAAGAGATGTTCTATATTGACATGGTGGTATACATAAAAACAAAAATACAACCAACATAGATTTAAAAAATTAAAATTAAAAAATAACTCTTAAGTAACCTCCTTGAACTATTAATGAGGAACTCCATTAAGATTATTAATCCACTTTTATAATTGACATCATAAAATTACATTTATATACTATAGGATATGATATTTTTAAATTTATAAATACAATAATATATATTTTTCTTCTGAAATTACAAATATTATATATTATTATATTTACTATATAGTGACTCACTTCTAATAATTTTACCTTGCACCTTCATGCACACCAAATAGGACTGTATCCGCTACTCAAACAATTGATGAGGATAGTTCGACATCTACCAGAATTATACTTGATGTCCCAGTGGTTGTTGATGCAAATTCCTTACTTTGTGATCATGCATTGATTAATTGCTTTGTTGACACCAACCTATATTTATTTATTCAAAATTAGTCTCTAAAATTTAATTCACTAAAATACGATGTGGAAAATTCTTTGATTGGATATGCTTGTATAACCTTCCTAGGAACTTTGGTTAATGGACACACTTTACATTATTAGCAATAACTTCCGAATTTGCAATACTTGATGAGGAATGGTTGGTGGAGAATTCAAAACTATATTCTTGATTTTATATGGTCACAAAATAAAAACTTTCCAAAGACATTAACCTTGTGTGCGCTTAATGGAGAATGGGTGCAATCAATTGAGGTTGAAGAGAATAAATTATTTATAATAAAATGTGGTAACTTCTTACATTTAAAAAAATATTGATCTAAGGATCAACCCCAAAATTAGAAACAAATATGGGTTTAAAAGAACAAAATCTTGGTTCTTGGCCTATTCCAATTACCCACAATGGTTGAATTAGAACAAATAAAAACTAGGAAGGTATGTACATAATCCTGTTATATTTGTTCCTTTTAAATGAGATAGTTTCTCATGTAGATAATTTGGAGGTAGAAGAGAAAATGAGTGTAGAATTATATTTTAAATTATATGACGAGTTAGGAAGCATAAATGTAAGATACATTAGCCAATCTATGACTAAGATTTTGAAGGCCAATATTGATTCTAGGAGGATGGATAGAAAAACCAATAAGCAAATAGCAAAAGAATTTTCTTTGTCTAGAGGACAACCTAGCACTAATCACTACCTACTCGAATCTAAGCAAGGAAACCCCTCCCTTAGAGGGAAATTAGGATTTCCTCATGAATATTAGGGGATTGAACACTCGTGACAAGAGCATCACATAGAAATAATAATGGTTAACAACTACCACAATTTAAGTAGTCGTATCTTGAGGAACCTCTTGACATATAACCCCTAAAAATTGGATTCTTCACCATGTACAAAAACTTATTCCCATGTGTAGTAGTGTCCATAGTAAAATTTCAATAATTCAAGTTTCCTACCCCTTCCTATCTTGGAACATACTATGTTTTCCATGATCATTTTGTTGAAAAATTAGTATGGGATAGTTTACAAACCTCTTTTTCCCTCAAACTATTCATGAGACACAAATTAGAAAACTTGTTATCATCATTCATCCTCTGGCACAAGTTAAATTATAGGATCATCATAATAGAAATAGGGAAACAAGGTGATTGTCAAAGATCTAAAGTTGTGGATACCCCTTGGAGCTACCAAGCCATGGATATTTGGTGGTTTTTATTCCCCTTGACTATTTAACACATTTTTATTATATTCCATTTCTAGATATCCATTAGGAACCCACTTCTCTATTCATAGATAAACCCTTAATCTACAAACTCACTCTATTTCCCTCAAAGAAAAACTTGGACTCTTTTCCCTCACTTGAAAATCCTCTTATGCCCATTTTTTATATCCCTTTGTATCCATCACATCCTCATACACCATTTTTTCTAGTTTTCTCCCTAAGGTTTGATAAAGTGACCATCATTTTTGCACACTTTGAATCTATCTAATAGTGCTTTGTGGAGGCTAGAATACTCCTAATAAGGAACACATAAAAAAATCTCCTATAAAACACTTGTTCACCCTTGTCATCAAATTCATCTCAAATTATCTCATTGTCAAGAGTCAATGCTAATATTCTGCAAGAAAGAAAAAGAATTTGAAGTAGAGGAAAACAAATTCTAAAATTTATGGATTTTTTGAAGACAAAGACACCTTTTCTTAAGAGGGGTTGTATTTCCCAACTAAAATTAGCAACATACACTTTGTAATAAATATCTGACAATGTCCAAAATTTCACTAGACATGTGTTGTCTCTTCCTCTCATTTATGCAATCAGATTAATCACATACTAAATGCACACATTTTGTTTTCAACTTGTTTGTGTATATTTTTTATTCCACATATCCTATATTATTTTTTATAGATCAAATCAATACATATTTATATTGTGTGATGTTTTAAATTTGATTTAGTAATGATAATACAAAATAAGGAAAACTAGCTATTTTTTAAGCATTCATACTTAAGGGATGGCCTATTATAACCCTCCACGATTATCAATGAAGATCCAAGACCTTGAAAAATTCACACTCACATGGTGAATATGGATATATTTTCACCATGGAATTGGGATAAAGATGGCCTATTTTCGAATGATGATTTTACTCATTTCTTGGGTTGATCCCTTATAGTGCATGTTAACACTATGAGGCCTAGCCTTATGGATGACTCTTGAAACACCTTTATTATTGAAGGGTATATATAGTACAAACTAGTTGAGCTTTTTAAAAGCCTTTTCTGAGGCCCAATCTATATTGTCCTGTTCAACTATGCCAATGGACCTGTTATTGTTTTGATACTCCATGATCAATTTCACATTATTAGGTTTTTGGCTTATGAACTTGGTGATTGACAATAAAAGACATTTATTTCATGTGTAGAATAACTTCAATTCCATATGCTTTTTAGAATAATTTAATTTATTGATGGTTAAAATTATATTTTGATTTTATGTGATGAATATTTTTTACATTTTCCCATTCTAATTGACTTTTTTTGAAGTTGAAATATAGTTTCAAGTAGGATTTGAATTATTTGTGTTAAACTAATTTTAGTTGGAGTTAATAGGGGTCATCTATGCATAGTATGTTAGATATTATCCTATGTTGTAATATTATAATTGAATTGATATACAATTTATGATGTAAAATTAATTAAGATCACCTTGTGAGTCATGGTTTTGTATAGTCTATGATTATGTATGCATTCTGAATTCAAGTTGCTTTAGCTATTATATTGGACATATGAAAGGATTTTGTCAAGCATGTAATTAATTTTTATAGCCAATAGAAACTATAAGTCCCCTAAGAAAAATCTAATTATGTTATCCCTAGAAATGTCTTGACCTTATTCTATGAAGGATACTAAGGCCTTTAATTGTAATAATGTTGTAATGTGATTTATTTTGCATTGTAAAAGTTATACTTTATTTTCCTACGATATTTGTAAGTTAGAATTCGGGATGAGGGGATCGTAGTTGGAAAAGCTTGGATTTTCCTTTGATAATATTTTTAAATGGTCTTTAAAATTCTTTTCCCTCTTATTTAAGGTTTTTAGGTCATTAGATCAAGTAGGGTTAGCCCACAATACTATGTCCTACTTTTTTGCCAAAGTAGGATTTTGAAATCAACATTTTTCACCAAAATTTCAACTTATGAAACCTATAGCAACTAAACTTTTAATAATTTGGAGATGTTGTGAACTACTATATTGTGAAGGTTTGTGTGTAGATTATAAATATATATTTTTAAAAATTAGAAGTAAATTGTGAATTCTTTGTGTAATTTTTTTTAAAAAAAATTTATAGTAAACAACATTTTAAAAAAATGTTGTTTATTTCATAACACATAAATTTTTTATTGAAAGGATAAAATTATAATTTTTAAAATATAAATTTGTAACATCAATATCTGGTGCATGGATATTTTTTCATAAGTTTTTATTGCATTTTTTAAAATTAATTTTTGAAGTCAAAGTAATTATAAATTGGACATAGGTGTATGTCACAACACATAACTTGTTTTGTATGTATTAAAACTATTATTATCATTATTTTATGAAATATGGATATCAATACCTAATGCACACATATTTTTAGATTTTTTTCTCTATTTTTCTATTTTTCAATGTGTATGAAACAAATACCTTGTTGTTTAGTGAAAAACTTACATTCAAAAGAAATAAAATATAAATATAATAATAAAATAAAAAAATTCAAAATTATAATTTTTAGAAAGCTTATAATAATGGCTAAATACTTACAAAACATAATTTCTAAATGGGTACAAGTAAAAACCAATGTCACACTTTTATAAAGGAATTAGCCAACAAAAAAAAAATTCTCAACTTCAACCAAATAAAAGTGGTTCTTATGTTTTGAATTTCAAAATGATGTAAACTAATGAAATGTAGAATTATTGATAAAGTTTATTCTTGTGATTTTTTAAAATTAAAAAAAAATGATATTTTTTATAAATTTAAGAGTAAATTTTAATTGCTGAAAATTTAATGTGGGAGAAAAAATATACTTGTGTCAAGAAAAAAATGCATTTAATGTGGGAGCAACTAGGGCAGATATTTCTCAAGTTTTCTTTCAAAACACTAGTTTCAAAAAGAGTTGTCATGGCTACAACAAGAGATTGTGAAAGATGATTGAAAGCACAAAGGTTAAGGTTGATGGAGATTTGTGTTAGATCTCACAAGAACTCGAGGTTTGTGGTCTGATATACCTCCCTACATTGAAGAAGAAGAAGGAGAGAATTAAGAAAAGGAACAAGGATTATAAAAGGCCCCTAAGACTCTAGAAAAGTATGTTCAAGAGAACCATTCACGATATCAGGTCATTCAAGATAAGAATGAAGGTGTGAAAACTAGGAGAAGGCTTGTAACATTTAAGCAACAATATTTTACTTCTCATAGTGCCTTAATCTTATTCTTAGTTCTCTCAACTTCTAAACTAACATTTCCAACTCAAGGAAGACTATAAGACATAATATCCTTGTACTATATCATATATGTAGATAAACTTAAAAAGAGTGTTGTTTTACTAATATGAATATTATTTTATAAATATTAAAGTGTGAAAGCTTTTGATAGTGATAATTGTAACTAACATAAGAATGATACCACATGTGACTTTGAATAGATAAATTTATTAAAGTCTAAAATTTTCTACAACAAATTATTTTCTATAAACAATATATTCTTTAATTTATATTCTCCTCACCCAAAATATTAAATATACGAACATTTGAAAATTGAAAACAAAACATGCATTTGAAATTTGAAGAAACTGAAAAGAAAGCAACGGGCATTTGAATTTGAAAAAAACAAAAGAAAGCAACGACATTTATTTAAATTTAGGGAGATACATCCTTCTGTGCAAATACATGCAATGTATATCTCAATTGCACAACGGAAGATTTATTTCACACCACGCATCGCCTTCGGCTCCAAATAGTATTCAGCGGTCTAAAGCCAGGGCAATATACACAATTTCTTTAAAATTTTGTGCAGAGCCTGGGATGCTGGATTTTGAGGTGGACGATGGAATTTCAGACACAATCTTGGATGCCATTGATCTGGGAATCCTTCATGCCAAAGATTGGCCATGGCTTGGAGCGCATCTGGTATTCGTTTCGGCAGACCAATTGGATCGGCTTTTGAGGCTACGCCGCCCCTGTCCCGTAAGTGCACCTCCTCCATTTTAGCTATAATTTCTTCTCCCTACTTTCAAAGGTTTGCAGCTTCAGGGCTTTTTCTCCCATTTTTATTAAAACGCGAAAACCACCTAAATTTCCAGTGTATGCAAATAGTAGATTGTAGGAAAGGTCCTGCAAGCATCATTTTGGCCTGTATGATGTTGAAAGTCCTCTCATCTACTATACACGGTGATGGTTGGCTTGGGGCCATCATTGTAATTTTGACGCATCTATCAAGTGAACTGGAATCTTGTCCATAATGTGGGATTTGGGTGTCATTTCGTTTGTGTGCCCTACATTGCTGGGGATTAATGGTATGCCCTAGCTTGAAGGCTTCTTGTGTGCCAGAGAATCGCCATACAATATGTTCCAAACAATAAGATTGTGCCAATTGACAACATAATGTCAAAGATAGTTGTGGGAATGACAGATGGCATCAATATTTTTTTTACTACTGTTCATACCTACTGTGAACTAATGGCATGCTAAATTGGAAGTGGTCACTCATATACAAAGCCTTGTTACATTCTGATAGTTAAAAGGAAACTGGTTTACTACGTTTGCTTCATAAAAATTCCCTTAGGCACATGGTCATGCTAAAGAACTTAAAGCAGCATACGCATGTACCGATCTTAAGTAAGGACTGAACGCAATTAGAGCTTCATAGTTTACACAGGTACCAACAATAATGATGCAAGTAATGGTCTTAAGGCTCTGCCCTTTTGCATGTCACTGAAGAAACTGGTAGGCTAACAACCCTTATGATACTCTCCGGACAACATTTCCACAACTTGAGAGCTCTAATACTAAAGATTCAAAGGGATCTTATGATGGCTTCTCTTTTAAAAACATGTCAATTAAGCTTTTGTGGCATTTAGCATTCATTTCATATTTTTAAGACTGTACATTGCCAAGACCAAGGTGTAGCACAACACACGTTTGTTTAGTCTTCTAATCAGTCTTTCTTATGAAAGAGATTCTATGGTAATCTATACAAGTTTGAAATGAAGTCAACGGACCAATCATGTAAAAGAAACTAAAGCACAATCCACCTCCTCACATGAAACCTCCACCACCACAAACACTAGTGGCTACTGCTAATGGTTCTGCTTCATCAGCAGGGACAAATCGGAACTGTTCCAGCCACGGTTTCTTCTATAATTTTCAACAATTCACGTACAGAATTTTTTAGCATCTGTATTTTAAACATTGATATTAATCTAGAACTAAAAAATAGAGCATGTCTAGTAATTAGCACCCCTTTGATATGTCTAACAGGTCTAGTGATCAATTTTACCTAGCATTGCAGTTATTAATTATGTAGCTCAAGAATAGCTCTTTCGACTTCACTGTCACCATTGCCAGATCCAGAATCTATAAGAACATACCATACATGGTCAATCTCATCCATTAAGATTATGGATGGGGCATGTTCTCTGCCAAAGTTATGCAAAAAGATTGAGATTGTACCATGTCAAATCCTTTCATTGCAATCTTCAGAAATCAAGCAAAAGTCATATAATTCAGGAGTCATGCACAGTTCTTCAAGCATCTTCATTCCTATTGTACCCGACTTGCAAGGAGGTCCATTATAGTAAACAATACAACCACAATGTTGATCTTTACCCCGGACAATTGTGAATGAAAAACTATACATTTTATTTCTAAAAAATGGTATACTAGTCATGTATACGTGTATAAAGCACAAAAAGCAATTTGATTTAAATAATCAGAGTTTATCAGGGTTGTGAACAACAAGAAAAGATAGAAAACAACTAAAATATGATATAAATCACTTAAATAGGCATGCCATACTTCCAATGCACATTACAAAATTTATCTTGCTATTGTGATTCCAATCAGCTCCCCTGCCTTCATCATAAAATATACATAAAAGAAGTGGAAGTGAATAATAGAGATCCTGTATACTAGTTACCTAAGAATCATAGTAGAAAATGGTTGACAAAGAATCTATTTTGCATTATAAAGTATGCATCTGAATGAACTCTACTCAGGCTTGTCTACTAGTTCCAACCTATTACATTTTCCTTGTTGCCCAAGAGTTAACTAAGATATCATACATCAAAGAAACAAAATCAATTGAAGATAATTATAGTGCAGATCCCTGAATTATAAACATAACATGTTCTGAAATAAGAAAGAAGAAGATATTGGAAAGAATACTGATACAATAGATGCTTTCTCTTGTAATAGTGAACTTTTAAGAAGTATTATATAGCATCCAACATATCACTGAACAAAACATTGAGAGGGACAACATAACTGGTTATTTACCACCATATTTGTTTTCAGCATTGCAACTTATGCTGACAACATAGTGAATTCTTTATTGCATGTTAACATGTTCGATTAATTTGGCTGGAGAATGGCAGATTTTTATAGCTCACACCATACTTCCATTTTTTATGATACCTACCCCACCAGAATGAGCTTCGATGCAAGTCTGGGGCTATTTTTAAGAATAATCATGCCTTAATCTTGGCATCTAAACCCAAAGGAAGTCTGTGTCATGCAGTCTATGTTGCTACCCTAGAAGTTAGAACGCAAGATATAGTTGAGATGTTTTCTTCTTGTTACCAATTTTAAAGGAATTGAGCAATAATTAGGCCCTAACCCCTAACCATGTTTGCTGGTTTTTGTTTCAATGGATTGATTCTCTTTTTTCCTCCTTGCTTGTGCTTGCAAACGAAATGAATATCATTTGAAGTGCTACAAATCATTCTATATGTTTTAGGTTTTAAGAGTTTTGATTTACTTTTGTTTCTTTTCTAGTTTTCCCAGGTTTTAAGAGTTTTGATTTACTTTTGTTTCTTTTCTAGTTTTCCCACCTAACAGTCGTCACCAAGTTTTGACTGTTTTGTAGATGAGATTCATCAGGTCCGGTGAGACTGTTACGCAGTGAGTCTCTGAAACTTAATTTGTGCCACCAGCCTTGAGACTCATCTTGTGTGAGTCCTAGTGACTCTTGAAACTATAGTAGGGACAATGGGTAGCATGGTAGTATTGGTCTTTTTTTTCCTTTCAAAGGGAATTAATGGCAATCTTCCAAGATTTTTTCTTTTCTATGGACTAAAGTCATCATAGTGATCATAAGGAATAAATTGTAAGAAAAAATGTATATACAACCCTCGATGTTAGTGTCATATGGACCAAAAGGATGCTCCATTCAATTAAGGCAACCTTCCTTTGCACTAAATTGCATTTTGTTGCACACTAAATGGTTTCTTGACAGTATGTCCACAGTCCATGATAGTGGCCATAAGAGTGCTTCTGATTTTAGCTGTGCAATAGTTTTTAGCATAATCCATAGTTCATCAAATGGAAATTTAAAGTAGAATCATTAATGAATTCTGGGTCATGAAAAAATGGTCATTGAGATCTTTCCACATTATGTGTCATGCATGTAAGCACAAGGAATTAACAACTATTTTTAATCTTTCCTGAATATTTGACATGTTGTTGATGCCAACTGAGTTGCATGCCTAGTGATGGACCCAAAACGCTCAAATACAATTAATATGATCCTAGTTAAGTAAAAGTTCTGTTATTTGTATTAGAAAATGCAATCAAGATATGAGTCATATGTTAAGGACAGCTATGTTTCATTTTAAAGTCAATAGCAATTATAAATAATATTGTCATAGAAATTTTAACTAAGGATTTAGAACAAATCTCGTCTTAACGGAGCCCTAGTGTTTTTAAAATAGGCTTAAGAAGTTGTTACAACCAAGTTAGAACAAAGGTACTAATGTCCTTCAACAAACGTTTACAATTGTAACTACCACAAATTCTACGTAATAGCATGTGGCCTTACGAATGCACCAATAGCAAACTTGTAGGATATGCTGTGGTAAAATCCCTGACATGTGTACTGTTGTACCAGGTACAAGTATGATATGACTCAAGTATGGCCCGAGTACTGTATCTGATTGTATCTGTGATCTACTCCTGTACCACAATTCACGTTTGGAGCCCAACTCTCAATGTATCAATATCCTCTATGCTATTCATAGGACAATACATTACCAATCAACAGATAAATAATAAAGTCTGGCATAGTAGAATCCTGTATTTTGGTTAAAAAATGAAACAACCCAAACTTCTAAGGCTTGGATACAGCATAAACTCTTAAATGTTAAAAATGCCTTCAGCCCAATTATGCACTACGAAATAAAAACAGAGGCTTGGGAATTTTTAGATTATATGGTAGTATAATTGCATTGTATACATCATAATACATGCATAGAATGGAACCTGACCTAATGTTCTGCTGCTCAAATAAGGAACTGAATTGGGAATCTAAGAGGAAAATCCTATGAACCCTTTCCCATGTATAACCAATGAACAAAGCAATCAGTTAATGGCATTGGCTCTGAGTTTCATTTTACTTCACAGAACTTGCTTTTCACCTCAAGTCTTCTGGGATTCATGATATGAACTTATGCTTCTACGTCCATGCCAAAACAAATAATTTTGGAAGCATTTGTCATCTCCACCCATAACAATTCAAATCAAGCTCTCTTTCCTCAAAAGATATAGCATTTGTCAACAAAGCATGGTAAAAATCTGTCAAAAGTTCAAAACCCTTACCTCTATGTTTTGAGATTGTTTTCATTGAAAGAAATCACAAATTTTCTGTTGCTTTCGTATAAGCTTGCTTGCATTTTAATCTTGTCTTTTCTATCGAAAAAAAGATCACATAATGCAAAACCCTTACCTCTATGTTTTGAAATTGTTTTCATTGAAAGAGTTCAGAAATTTTGTGTTGCTTTAGTGTAAGCTTGCTTGCATTTCAATCTTGTCTTTGCTATAAATCAATTTGAAAAAAGATCACTTAAAAATGATTTGTTCTTCACAGGTACTTTTTCAATATTAGACACAATATGATTGAAGCAGAATGTTGGTAGAGAATTTTAGGTTTATTTAATATTGTAACGTCCTATAAGATTTTTTTCTGACAACAATTAACTTTATGTTTTACCACGCATTTATATTTGTAAAGTTTGGCCTTGATATGTGTATTCAATGTGCAGCAATGGCTATTTCTAATTTTACTCAACATTGCTTTATTTTTACCTTTTAATGTGAATCTATGTTCATCGTTGGATATGGTGTGTAACATGGTGTAGTTTATGATATGTTTTTATTAGAATTTGACTCATGGCCATTAGTAAGTTTTCCATTCCATCAGAATTTTCTCTATCACGTATTTCCAAATGTAGAATGAGTATATAATTTGACTCCTAACAATTCCAGAATTTGGTAACGAGGTTTATTTACAAATTAAAGGAATTTCTTGTATAGAAGTTAGAACTTATCTCATAATTATTCTTTCCTTGTCCGTGATCATCTTCTATTAAATTAAGGACTTATTATAGTGTACAACTACAGTATTGTTCATTGCTGAAGGTTTCTACACAAGAAGTTGCCTTTCATCATTTCAGTATTCTAATGATGTACTTTAGGGTTTGGTAGGTTCTGGGTTACCATTCCCACAGTAAAAGCAACATCTGATCTTTTCTATACTATTGATAACATCAGAATGCTAATATGGAGTGACTTCCATTTCAGCTCTCTCTTCTGCATTTTGGAGGTACAGATTGCCAAACAATTTGATGCTTGTATCTACAGGGGCTTCAATTGGTTCACATTTCTATCTTGCAAAATTCTTTGGCATATCTATAAGTATATTCGCTTTTTAAGTTGAATATCGAATATATTTGTTGCATTGTAAATATATAGTATACAACTAAGCAATACCGAATTTTACCTTTTTGATTCATATCAATTTCAAACACAAAGTTCTTTCTTTAATGTGCAAAGACAGATTGTTGCTAGGTATCATTGTATTAGGAGATATTTAGAGGTTAACTTAGTTAATGAGAATTCTCCCATGTTAAAGTGGTAGAAGCTTAGGTAAGTATGACAGGCTTACAGTTCATAAATCTGAATGTACAGTAAAGAGAAAATATTCAAGACTGTATATCATTATAAAATTTATTGCCTATCTGCTCCTCATTTTTTAATTTTTTGGTATGGAGATCTTGCAAAATGACATAGTGCCTTGCTAAGAGTTTGGGTCAATTGTCTAACAGCTGATCAACCTCTTTGTTTTGACCAAGTTATCCCAAATAGAATGTGCAGGTGATTGGTTTTGCATACATTGAATAGGAAGACTAACCACTGAAAGAGAAACCGTATGCGGGAGCTAAGTTCTGATATCAGTCACCTGATCCTATTGAGACCTAAACTTAACCAGCTCATTCTATATAGCTCAGGATACAAAACATTCCGAAGGAATAATGATTTGTAACTAAAGAATTAAATGTTCAGGAATACCCTCAAGTCATATGCGTACATATTAATAATCAGACAATTTGGCTTTAGCATCTTTCTTAAGTGTTCTGCAAAGGCTGTTGGTTCACAACACAGTTGTAATACCAGAACCTATTTGCAAAGCTTCATTTTGGAAATTAGAAAGAGTGAGTCATATATGTAAGTAGATTTTCTGCCTATCACTAATTAAAACTGGCGCTAGATAAAGTATTTAGTGAATGAATTTTTCATGACTTATGCAAGAAAATTTTCTTCCCATAGAAATCTTTAGAAAACAACACACTTATTAATACGAATGTGCCACTGTGCATACTATAAGCATAATCAAAGATTCTATGATATTTGGCTAGTTCTGGGAAGTCATTGATTAGGTTAATGGCAGCCTGTTGCCAACATGAATAGTTACTAGGTTTTACCCCTTGCTATCATGTAATCCTAGTATTTATATTTAAGGTGCTGTTATCGAATCTCTTTAATAAGTTTAAATTTATTTTGTCTGCAATATTAAGTTTATATGAGGGGATATTTTAAGAGCAGAGTGGATTTGTGAATCAAATCATAAATAGATATAGTAGTAGTTGTGTTGTTCCTCCTCCCATTGATTACGTCAAAACTCTAGGCCTGAATTTGATAAAACTTGATTAGTGTCAGTATCAGATAGTTACAGTTTGATTCCAAACTATAACAAATAAGATGGGTAGGATGTTTTGTGAAAGTGTTTCTTTTGTCTGGTGATATAAGCAAATGATTTGCATCCAAAAGTTGTTAAACTTGTTAAGGTAGGGTACTATGGTGGGGACTACTGCTCTGAAATTTCCAATATGGATCCCTGTGAAAATTTATTTTCAGATGGTGCTGGAATGAATAAATTCTTGTGTTAGAGCACTGAACTTTTTTTTTGCATGTATTGAGTGGGCACACAATGAAAGTTTCCTTCATTTTTAGAACTTAACAATCGGATAGGACCATGATTCTTCTTAATCTAATTTTCAGCAATGCCTATAGCAGTGAGTTTGTGATCCTTCTCACAAAATTTAGAATATTATTAGTTCTTTCTTTACCTCGCTACCAATTTCTTGCCAATAGCGTTGTTAAATTGTCTATCACCAAGCTTTACTTGTTTCCTTAAATAATCCATTAATACAGTGATAATTTATTTTGAACATTTATCAAATTTCTTTTCTGATTTATCAAATTTTGAATGTTTATTTTTCTTTCCAATTTTTAATAGAAAATCTGCCATATTCCTTGTTTTAGGTCATTTGCTTTATCATCAGATGGTTTTTATCTTTTTCCGAGGACAGATATTCTATTTCTTAAAGGTTTATATTGTGTGTGTCTTACCATCTATTTCTTCTTGTCTTGAAATTTGCTTTATCAAATTTTCCATTTTCGCAAAGGTTGTGAAAATGTTGGTAATGGTTTTAGGATGTGGAATTACACCTGCCAATAAATCTTCTTTTAACAAACCCATTTTATGTATATTTTGTAATTATGGTATTCCATTTAACCACATTTCTTTGAGGATTTTTGTCAAACAGTTCACATTCCTTGACTGTGGTTTGCCTCTGAACATTCAAACCAGCGAGTTTAGGCTTGAATCAGTCGTTGTGGGTTTGCACTCAGTCCCAATCAGTATCATCCAACGCCTTAGAAAGTAAACTTTAGATTGGAATTCCTTAAACCTAGTTTGTGAAGATTGTTCCCTGCAGCCACTAAATAGAAATTTAAACCTTCATACTTGAATCAAGCAGTGGAAATAGTCACAGTAGTTTTGGTTGAAACGAACTTCCTAAATTAACCGTTTCCTTATCAACTTAGAAGCTTCATTAAATCATTGCAAATAACCATTCAGCTAGGGAAAAAAGGAAACCAATTACTTAAAAATTAGGAGGAGAGGTTTTGGAAAAGATACCAATTCGGTGTAGGAATTACCAAAAGAAAAAGAATATTGTTTGTATGAATAAAAAATGCACAGTTGGAAGAGAAAATTCAGTGTTTATTATTTCACAAAGTCCATAGCACATAAGACAGAAGTCGAACATTGTTGATCATTAGCAATTCACTAGGCAGTGATCATAAACATTGTTGATCATCAACAATTGTCTGTTAAAAGTGTTCAACTGGGCTGAACTTATTTGCATAACTGAGAAGCCCCGCTTTGATGAGTGATTATTATTTTCACTTTTCAAAACATTAAGTCAAAGCCTGAGGTAGCCACATGATGATAACCAACTTAAGTTGAGTTGTATATCTATCTTTGCTCTTTGATCTAGCTTATATTTATATTTAAATAAACAAATATATTTATATACGTATAATTATATTGATATATTTTTATTTTGTGTAAATTATATGTTATAAAATATAAATTATTATATAAATAATATTTAATATTATATAAATTATAAGAAATTATTATTATTATTTATTATTAGAGAGAGAGGGGGGAGGAGGAAGGGGAGAGAGGTAAGGGAAGAGGGAGGGAGGGAGAGTGAGGGAGTTAGAGATGGAGGGGCAGTGGGGTAGTGAGAGAGGGAGAGGCAGTGAGAGGGGTTGGGAAGGGAAGAGGGGAGAGAGAGGGGGAGGGAAGGAGGGAGGGAAAGTTGGGGAGAGAGAGGGGGAGAGAGAGAAGGGGAGGGAAAGTGGGGGAGAGAGAGGGGGAGAGAGGGAGAGGGAGCGGAGAGGGAGAGGAGAGGAGAGTGGGGGGAGAGGGAGAGGGTGGATAGAGAGAGGGGACAGAGTGGGGAAGAGGGGAGTGGAGAGTAGGAGAGGGAGGGCGAGAGGCAAGGGGAGGGAGGCAGAGTGGGGTAGAGAAAGAGGGAGAGAGGGGAGTGGAGAGTAGGAGACGGAGGGGGAGAGGGAAGGGGAGGGAGGAGGGAGAGTGGGGTAGAGAGAGAGGGAGAGAGGGGAAGAAAGAGAGGGGGAGTGGGAAGAAGGTAGAGAGAGAGGGGGAGTGGGAAGGGAAGAGGGGAGAGGGAGGGAAGTGGGGGAGAGGGAGAGGGAGAGGTGGGGAGAGGGTGAAGAGAGAGGGGGGAGGGAGAGTGGGGAAGAGAGGGAGGGAGGCTGGGAGGAGCAGAGAGAGAGAGAGAGAGAGAGAGGAGAGCCAGAGAGAGAGAGAAAGAGAGGAGGGAGAGAGAGAGAGGAGGAGACTGGAGGGAGAGGGAGAGAGAAAGAGAGGGAGAAAGGAGGGGAGAGGGTGGAGGGAGGAAGGGAGATAGGGAGAGACAATGAGACGGAGATGGAGACGGAGGGAGGGGAGAGAGAGAGAGAGAGAGAGAGAGGGGGATGGAGGGAGAGATAGAGGGACGGAGGGAGGGAGAGAGAGAGAGAGAGAGAGAGAGAGAGAGAGAGAGAGAGAGAGAGAGAGAGAGAGAGAGAGAGAGAGAGAGAGAGAGAGAGAGAGAGAGAGAGAGAGAGAGAGAGAGAGAGAGAGAGAGAAAGGAGAGAGAGAGAGAGAGAGAGAGGGAGACAGAGAGAGAGGGAGGGATGGAGGAGAGAGAGAGAGAGAGAGAGGAGAGAGAGAGACAGAGACAGAAGAGAGAGAGAGAGAGAGAGAGGGAGAGAGGAAGGAGGGATAGAGGAGAGATAGGGAGGGAGAGAGAGGGGAGGGAGGGAGGGATGGAGAGAGAGAGAGAGGGAGATGGAGAGAGAGGGAGGGAGAGAGAGGGAGAAAGGGTGAGGGAGGGAGAGAGAGAGAGACAAAGAGATAGAGATAGAGAGATAGAAATGGAGAGAGATAGGGAGAGGGAGGGAGAGAGAGAAAGGGAGAGGAAGAGGAAGAGAGCAAGGGAGAGAAAGAGGAAGAGAGAGCGAGGGAGGGAGAGAGAGAGAGAGAGAGAGAGAGAGAGAGAGAGAGAGAGAGAGAGGGAGGGAGACAGGAGTGGATCAAAAGAGAGGAGAGAGAAAAGGAGGGGGGAGTGGATGGGAGGAGAGGGAGAGGACAAAGAGATGAAAGAGGGAGAGGAGGAGACACAGAGAGAGATAAAGAGGGAGAGAGGAGGGAGTGGAGGACAGAGAGAGGAGAGAGGAGGGAGGGAGGGACCGGAAGGGAGGAGGAAAGGAAAGGAGAGAGGGAGCGGAAGGAGAGAGACAAGGACAGAGAGGAGAGAGGGAGGAGGGAGAGGAGAGGGAGGGAGGAAGGAGAGAGGGGGAGGGAGGAGAGAGAGGGGGAGGGAGATGAAGGAAGAGGCACAGAGAGAGAGAGACAGAGACAGAGGGAGGAGAGAGAGAGAGAGGAAAGGAGAAGGAAAGAGGCACGAGAGAGAGAGAGGGGAGAGGAGGAGAGAGGAGAGGGGGAGGAGGAGAGAAATGGAGACAGAAAAGGAGGAGGACAGGACAAAGAGGAGAGAGAGGAATGGAGAGGGAGAGAGAGGAATGGGGGGGGATGGAGGAGAGGTAGAGAGAGAGGAGAGAGGAAGGAGGAAAGGGAGAGTGGAGAGAGGAGACAAAGAAGGAAGGAGAGAGAGGAGGAGGAAAGGAGAGGAGGAGGAGGGAGAGAGTGGAGAGAGGAAAGGAGAGAGTAAGAGAGAAATATGGGGGAGAGAGTGAGAGAGAGAGGGGGGGAGGGAAAGAGAGAGAGGAGGAAGGGAGAGAGAGGTACGGATAGATATTTAGAGAGTTGATATATAGAGAGAGAGAGTAGAGAGGGAAGGAGAAAGAGAGGAGGGAGAAGTGAGAG
>CM021103.1:159279497-159293958 GCA_007115665.2 Sequoiadendron giganteum
TATTTAAAGTCAATTACAAATTATATATTATGAATAACTTTAATTTTAAATTTTAAATTGAATATATATACAATACATGAGCTAATACATGTTTTAAATTATTTTTCTTTTATCTAGGAGGAGACACAAGTTGTAGTTGAGCATGTACAAATAGGTCTTGGAGAAGAGGGTGCACAACCTTCGAATACGATACAATTAAAATATGATAAACTATAAATTAAATTGAATTAAAGCATTTTTTATTGTAGACTTGCATCTAATTTCAACTTTCTTTGTCTTTTTTATGTAGATTGATTCAGAGAATTTAGAGGTTGGTTTAATTGCACCAAAGCATCTAACCCAGATATGATGGTAATTTAATTTTATGATGAGTTATAAATTAAATTGTCATTAAATCATTTTTCAACGTCTTACATCTGATTTCATCTTTCTCTTGTACAGAGTGTGTCAGGTCATCCACATAGTCTGCATGGTGTGAAGAGGTCTCTTCATTATACAGACAATGCACGACCTAAACATAATTTTATGGGTTATATTTGATTATTTCATGGACTACATATTTGGTTTCTCATGGACTCTATTGGACTTTATATTTAATGGGTCAAGTAATTTGTTGGAATTTAGTTCATGGGTTGTACACTCCAATGGACTTTATTTCATGTGCTTAATATATTAGTTTCATCAATTTTATAAACAATAGCATCCAACACTAATTTATAAGTTGTCAAAACAGATAATAACATCCAACACTAATTTATAGGTTGTCGTAAGGGGATGTCTTAAGGGGTATGTACATATATTTTTAATTTGTACAAAATATTTAATTGTGTAAGTATGTATGTACATATATGTCATCTCAAAACAATGTTTACAAAATTTGGATATGTCATCTCAAGAACATCTCAAACTCGTGCCCGGAATTTTGTAGGTCTTCACACCACCTAATATCAAAAAGGTACAAGAAATATCAATGAAATAATCAAAACATACATATTTTAATTTATATATAACTATCTATATGTACACAACTCAAACACTTGCATTTAAAAGTATTCCACGCATGTGTGTAGGTTGAATCTAAGCATCCTCTCTTTTTTGTTTCAAAGTATGATCTATCAATGCAATGATGACTTAAGAATACAAAAAAGGATAATAAATCAATTTTAACTATTAATGTACAAGCAATATCAATATATAATCAAAACATGTATTTAAATGTAATTTAACTAATAATTACCTATTTTTACCAGGTATTCCACATTTTCTAGGTTGAATCTACATGGACTACATCCTTTTTATGATTATGGCTTAAGGATCTATAAAAGGAAAATTTAAATCAATTTCAACTAATAACACACTTGACCAATATCGAAACGTGTATTTAATCTATTTAAAAGGACAATATAAAACTAAAACAATATTTACCTGTATTTACTTATTCCATTGTACCATCTGCAACCTCACTTTTTTGCAATGAATCTATGATTTTCTCATGCTCTTCCATAGAAATTGTCCATAGCACTTTATTTTTAGGTCTTCCACAATACGGATCTAGTTTTATATTTGTTGGCACCACCAAATGTGAATAGTGTATAATCTTTTTATGCATTTCATAATCTTCGAATGCAGGTTGACCATTCTTCCTTGTTAGGTATTTTCGTAGCCAAGTGCCAACAACCACCACCGATCCTATTAGAAAACATAAAAACCATCATCAAATAAGTTCTCAAATTTTTCTTAAGGGGATTAAGGCCTTGTTCTAAAAAAATTCTTAAGGGGATCAAAAACTTGTTATCAAAATTTGCTTAAGGAGATGTCTTAAGGGGATCACCATACCTGTTGGATAATGATAGCCATCATCATCTTCTCGAGGTGCTATTAACTTATGTTTAGTCTCCACACAATGAGCCAACCAATATTTTGTTTCCTCTACATTCGCCTTAGGTGCAACAACATATACATGTCTTGCAAACAAATTTTGATTTAATAACTTGTGCATATCCATATAAATAATTTAGTTTTACAAAATAACTTAATAAAGTGAAATAAAATAAAATAAAATAAATTCTTCAATAGTTCTTTTATATTGATCGTGTTCTTGTGTAGGTGTCAACAATCTTTGTTCCCACTGTTCAACCCATTTTGTATTTTCACATGCTCCCAAATATCTTGAGATATGAAACTGACAAAAACATGCAAGCTCCCTTGTCCAGATAGTCCATGTGCTTGTTGTTGAGCTCCTAAATGAATGTCATTTAGTAGATCCATTAATTGTCTCACAATCAACTCTAGGTACAATGTTCTCTTTTTCAACCAACCAAAAGAATCGATGAACTGTAGAGTACTCAATCGAACCAGGTGCAGATAATCTTGTATTGCACTAATCCAAAATGCCACGTGCATCTTCAAATTTTACTGCATCCTCGAATTTTAATTGTTCTCTAGCAAGAATTCTTTTGACACACGCACCAGCTCCATCATGCTCTCCTTTACCATGCCCAGTTTCAAAAAACCTCCATATATGCTGGAAATTAAGTTCTTTGTAAACCCTACTTAACCAATAGAACATTTGAGCATTCTTGAACTACCATGTACAATTATCTGACCATATGAGGTGTTTTGTTAAATGGATTCTTCTTTCTCTTAAATTTCTATAAAATATACTAAAACAGTATTGAACAAACTCTGACGAGTGTAACTAGTTGTCACTCAAATAAAAATGATACTCCCTCAACTTTTTTATCATCCTCAGTGCTATCATCTACATGTCTATAAGCAATATGGACAAACATAGCTACTTGCATTGAATTAAAATACTATGATTGAATTTCCTCTTGTAGAGCTAGAGTATAATTTTTCAAAAAATCAACCACTGAAAGTATACTACCAATTGGAAATGTGTTTCTGTAGACATCCAAAAATAACATTATGCATTCCACTGTAACTAACATCATGCATTCGTTTCTTCTACTAATCAATTAAAGCAATTTATTGATTTAATCCTAAGGTTCATCAAGCTTAATTAAATAAATCAAATTATTTAATTAAGTTCCTAAGGTTCTTCTTATTTGATTTAATAAATCAAACTGATTTAAAATCAAATATCAAATCCCTAAAATCCCCTAAGTTAATTAATCTAAATTAATTGACTTCTAAATCATGATTAGCATTCTCTAGCTTTTGACTCAACTAGAGTCAAATCTAAACTCCTAACTAACCCACCCACTTGCACCAATAAATCATTTATTTGATTTATTATTTCCTCTAATTACATTCAAAATGGAATATTCTTCCAATTTGAATCTTCCCCCCAAAAGGACTTGTCCCTTCCAACAAGGTTTTAAATGCTATTTGCACAAGTCAACATGGCATTTATTGCACCTTTCATCCCCCCAAAACATGTCAAGTCATGCAAAATTCAAATTCAAATTGGCACATTGGCCAAGACTTGCACATTCCTCACCCTCTCACAGCTTGACAAGTGTCATCTTGTCATTGGCCCATGAATGATCCCACATTCATCAATTTGGCCTCTCCTCTCTTCAAGTTTAACTATAAGTTGAAGGCTTCTCTCTTACAACACACAACACTTACTCATTGCAAGGTTACTCTTTTCATTTGAGAATCAATCTTGCTCATCACAACATCATTTGCATAGCAATAACTCATTCTCAATCTTGTTCATCATTTGGCACTTTGCTTATCATGGATTGGGAAAGGGTAGCTTTCTACACAACTAGGTTGCACCAATCCATTATGGGATAGGTTCATTTCATGGTTTAGATGCTTTGTTTAATCTTGTTGTTTGGTTGCATTTGAATCATGAAATATTATCTCATAAGGATATGCATTTATGTTATGTTGTTTTGTCAAGGTTACTAACATTTGCAGATTTTCATATCCTACAGATGGCGCTAGAAGGAGGGAATGCACCTCCGTTTTCAGCAAATTATGTAACATAGTTTTCTTGTTTTGTTGACAGATTTTATGCTTCATTCCATTGCTTGAAAGTACTGATCCAATGTGAATTATTTTGTCTCTGGTCTGATTTCATATCTTAATACTAGAGAAATGACTAATAGCACACAGTTATCACTGGCTATTAATAAAGATTTTTTTTATTAGGCGTATCTAGAGGAATGAACGGTTATTTAGCTGTATTTGATATTTCATTTGTGAATGAAATAAATACGTATCTAATCCAGCCAAATGCAATTGTTTGAAAGTTTTTCTTAAAAAAAAAACACATTTATTCATTGTCTACAAGTTGTATTCGCTTTGAAATTTTTTTTTTCAAAAGAATTTAGGCATAGCTTTACACCTACCAATTGCAATTTGAAAGTTTTTGAATAATCTGTTTATGTCTGAGATTAAAAAAATTGTTGTTTTCCCTTATCCGAAGTTGAACCACCACAAGTTTCCTTTATGGAATAGCAGTGGTTACTCACCAACTCCAAGTATTTAATTGACAGAGCCATCTAAAAAAAAAAAAAATGTCTTTTCTGCAATCTTTCACTATCTGACATTCAATGTTTTCCCTGCCGTCTAATTGTATGGACTCTTGAATTTATTGGAAGAATTCAAACCTTCCCACGGGCTGTTCCAGAAGAAGTAAAATGTGCATTTCCCAGTCCCAGGTCTGCAGTAGTGATTTATCATGCTTGAACTGCGCTCAGAATTTAATGACATGCATTCAATTTGTTAGGCCAATCAACATTTGAGAATATAGCTAGCGTCAGACACAAAAGGAGTGACAACATGTCGATGCCAACTAGGTTGTTTTACTCGGTATTTCATATTTCATGCCATTTGCAGACTCGACTGGTTTTCTCTATAGAAGGATTTTTTTATTTTTTGAATTCATGGACCTACCTAGACTAGATACGTCTTGTTTCTAAGATAGCCGATTCTTATCACAGAAATCATTCTGGTCCATGTTCTGATCATTATAGTATGAACTATTCTCTTGGTCACCATCGCAATAGATGCTTTCCTTAAAGCAACGCCTTTGCCTAGATTCATCTTGTGAGCATTTACTATCACATATAGCAGCAGTGCACTTTAAAGATAACCTCTCCTAATACTTCTCATCTTTGCAACTGTCAAATCTATGCCTTTTATCTTTGTACCTGTCACTCACAGATCTGTATTCATTATACAAAAATATATTGTTGATCACTTAGAAGCAATGATGCGGACTTGACTTGAAATATATGATGGAGATGTATGGTTCCCAACCTTTGCATAAGACTATACTAAGAGCTTACCTTCTGCTTGACCCTTCTTAATTAGTCAGCAAGCTGTGATAACATTGCTATTTTCTACATCTTTAGCCTGCCCCAGCAATGATGACGATGGATACATGTTGTACCCATACCCATTTGGCGGCCTGTCTCTTTGCCAATAGTCAATTTATCGCCTGAAATCATTATCTCATTCACGCCAAGATTAAGAGCCCCCAATTCATTGCAGCTCATTTTCAACTTTTTATTGATGTTTCCTGCCAAGTTAGCAATGTATTAATGTTTTTGTCACCGATTGTACCAAAATCCACATCAATCTTGTGCATACCTTGCAAATATGGTCTTCACTGCGTTGTTTAATGTAAAAGCGGCTTCTCAGTCACTTCATCATTAATGTTTTCAAATAAATGCCAGTATCTTGCGTAGAAGATATGCGCACATGCCTCTTCATTAAAGTAATCGGGCCTAACTGAAATATTGGTGATTATAGTCGGTGGATATTAAATGTGTCAGCCTAGTATAAACTTAACAATGGCAATAAACTTTTTAATTATTTGAGTTTCAATTTCCCGCCAAGGATAGCACGTTCTGCAGGTTGAATTCTATCACACGCATTTAGACCAGATGGAATGATCGATAAAGACATGGCATGAGCTGAATTAAACTCTTCGTTTGTTATCATCAAATCCATTTGTACTTCATGGAGGAGATCAAGTGATTAATGGGGACTGCGAAGTCTTTTCTTATATTTGTCATAAGATCAACTCATGCGATAGATACAAATCAAAAGTCTTAAATGTTTATTATCATAATCTTTCTTTTTAATGCAACAGACTAGTTGATGACATTTCTATCATCAATGATTGACTGTGCAAAGTGAACGTACAGACAAAAGGCAGACACCAACATTGTTTTTTCTATCCTTTGGCTGAGAATGACTTATTTTGAATCTTGCTCTTCAGACCATAAGTCGATCTGTTACTAAGAACACTCCATCGGAAACGAGCCTCCTGCATTTCTAGATTCTGAACATGCTTTTTAAACGTGCTTTATTAATGTCTTTTCAATATGCTTTCTAATTCAAGATGCTACCAAATCTGAATTTTCTTTTATCAAATATGGAACAAATTTTCAATATCCTTTTAAAAGATTGACTTGGTTTCTTTTTGACAAAGTGGGTTCAAATCTATTGTGAATGACTATGTTAACAGGTTGAAAGTGGGTTTGTAGGTTATCAAGGAGTTCATATTCTATATTGATTTTGCAATGAATATCAAGCACAAATTTTGATTTTAAAAACGTTCCAGGATGGGTTGACATCAAGATTGAAGTTGAAGGTTGACATCAAACGAAAACGAAGGCGAATAGAGTGGACTTGGAGGTTTTCTTGCAAATAGAAACTTGAAAAGCATTTTCTAATGCTTGTTTGGAGCTTCCATTTACTACCCTTTTTTTCTGTTTTTAGCTAACTCACTTTTCAATTTGGGCTTAAAATCAATCAATGACTTGATCTTTTCAAAGTTGGTTAAAATTGAACCTTAGACACTTACTAGATTTCAATTTGGGATTAAAATTGAACAAGGCAACTTTCACACTTGGATTTTGGTGCTTAAAACGAATTCATCACTGCTTTTTGGACATAAAATGAACAACTGTTTGTCATGCTTTGTAATCTTTTTCACAAAGTAATATCATCGAAAAGACGTATGCGCTTCTCTCGCGCCTCACGGCGACCTTGAGAATCAAAAGTTTTTTTATGATATTAAGTTGTCAAAAATATTGCCTCCACACTTCAATTTGGGATCTAAAATTGAACAAAACATGCGAGTGTGAGCACGATATATTGCGGAGGTTCTCCCCTTTGTTTTTCAACGAAACTTGTGTGAACGACGGAATATGTTAGCTCGCTATTGTTTATCTTAGAGGGCCTGCCTTGTGGGAAAAAGTAATCACCCAAGGGAACGACCCAACCGGGAACACGCTAAAGCCAAGCGACTTCCACCCGGGATATAAGTGTGGATACTGGAACAAAGGCCAATATCACGAGGATTATTCCGACGAGATGGACAGCAATGAACTCTCGCCGATGTTGGATAATCCCCCACGAACGGAATGCTCGAATTAGAACCCCTTGTTTAGAAATTGGCCAAAACCTTGTTTATCTTGTTGGTGCAAGAGGTCATGTCCTTTGAAGCCGCCCCACATAACATGCGGTCTTGTTGTGGAAATGGAAAGTATGCCATGGGAGATTCATGGGTACTAATACTTGGCTGACCCGAATAAGTGAGTGTCGTGGAGGGGACCCAGTGTGGTCAAGCATTTAGCCATTCGCACAAGATATGTGCAGCTGGATTTATCCAAGTGGGAACCCAACAAGGTATTGTTGCATCAACCTAGGAGTGTAAAAGTGTTTGGAATCAAAAACACTTTGCTTGGATTCAAAACATTGAAAAACGAACATTCACAAGAGCCTCAAATTTCAAACACCTTGGAAGAAACAAATATCCTTGATGAATTTAAGCACTCTTGCTTTCCCTAAGGATCATATCCTTAGAGGTTTCTAAGTGCTCAAATCTATCGTCATTTGTTTTCACTAAGGATAAACCTAGGAAACTTTTGCCCTAATTTCTTTGATTTCCACATAATGGACATTGTGGGATGAAAATGAAAGTGGGACATTAGACATTCAGTTTGAAAACATAATCAAGAAAGTGATTTTGGTAAAAGGAATTCACTAAGACAAGATAAAAGACAAATTGGATTACACGTGTGTTTTCTAACATGATTTCCCGCAAGATCAAAATCCCAAAACCAAAGTTCAAGAAGCTTAGTCTAAAGGCTCGTGAGGAGCATCTTGAGAGACTTTTCGAGTTCAGAGTATAGCGTGTCCTTCAACACCGAGATCTTGTAAGCAAAAGTGTTATTCTAGGTCAAGTCTAGGATTAAATTCAATCACTTTCATTCATCTCTCAACCATCAAAATCAATCAAAAGTCACCTCACCAACAATTCTTGGAAACTTTGTCATCATCTGTTATGCTAAACTTTTAGGAGAAATCAAATCACTTTGTTTGACTTAACACAGCTAGTCAAACCATCATCTTATACACAAGTTCTCTCTTGGATAATACAACTTCCTAGGGTTTACGAGTTCATCTTGTTTGACTTAACACACCTAGTCAAACCATCAATCCAATCACGAATCAATCAAATCAAAGTCCTAAAAGTTGTAGCATTTCCTTCAAAGTTTCTTTAAGAGTTCCATTCATCCATATCACTCATATTTCGTTTATCTCATCCTCATCATCGCTTTGATCCTTCATTTATCCTAGTTCTTCACTTCTTTGAACCTAAGGTTTAGACCGATCTAAAGGTTTAGACCGATCTAAAGGATTAGAGGCTCATCTCTTACGTTCTTGAAAATTGATCTTCATTTTATGGTTCAAACTCAATCTCAACACAGGAGGGGCATGGAATATAAATTTGATCCATCCATCATGAGCAATTCGATCCAACCAAACTATCCAAGCCTTGCAATACCATTTGATTATCAAAGCTTGTACAATGCATATATGGGAGCATTATCTCATACAAACATCAATGGTACAACGAATGTGAGTATGCCCAATCCAAAGTTTGGAACACCTTTCCCAATGATAGATTTAAATCCAGGTCCAAATCTGCAAATCTATCAACCAAACGCTCAATGCATGAGTTTTCCAAACAACATTATCCCACCAAATCCACACATACCAAGTGCAACTTTACCAAACATGACCATTTCAAATCCACACTTGGTAAACTTTGGGGTCGACATATTTGCAAATCCCCCTAATGTTGTTCAAAATCCTAGCAATATGTTGACAACTCTAGGTATTAATCCAAGTCAAGGTAACAACATGCAAAATCAAAGTTACCTAAATCCAAGCAATATGATTCCCAACCACAACAATGTTCAATTTCAATCTATCATGCCAAATCAAAACATCATACCAAATCATCCCATTTTTCCATCAATATCGCAAAAACAGATGGAAACCATCCAAGCAACCCCAACAATCAACACCATTCCACCACCACCGCCACCACCGCCAAAATACAACACGACCAATTCATTCTCCATCATGTTGCAAGCCGCTCAAGAAGCTTCCCGCAAAAAGGCACTCCAAGCCCAACAAGCTACATAGCTAGTTGCTCAACAAGCACAAGCGGCTCAAGTAGCCCGACAAGTGCAAGCGCAAGCAGAATTCTACGCACTATTGCAATCAATCCAAGAAGAAGTAGCACAACAAAGAGCCTAACAAAAAGCTTTGTTGGCACAAAAACAACATGACGAACAAGCAGCATTGTTGACTCAACAGAAAACACAGGCATTACCTGCTCAACAAAGCTTGCAACAGATTCCCACCACAATTGTTGAAATCAAAAATCAAGATCTATCCATCAATGAACACATTGAAGATGTTCCCATCTCATTCAATGATCAAATCATCACACACCAAGAGTCACTTTTCAATCACGATCAAAACTCACTGACTATACCCAACAATGATCCAATCCAAGAAACATTAGCATCATTTGATCCTATGGTTGAGAACATTGACAATCCCTCCACCAAAATTGTTGAAAACAATGATCAAAATCAATCCATCAATGAGCACATTGAAGATATGTCTACACCATCCATTGATCAAATCATCATTCATCAAGAGCCACTCTTTAGCGATCTATTTCAAGATGTGTTAACATTATTTGATCCCATTGACATAAACCAAGATCCATCCACCAATGATCATGTTGACAATGTCTCTACATCACCTAACGAGTTAGAGGACATATTTCAAGAACGTATTCCAAAGCATGATCAAAATATTCCATCAAGGCCTAGCAATGGTCCCTCCCAAGGCATATTGACATCCTTCGACCTTACAATTGAGAATAGTGAAAGAATCTTTGACACTACACTTGATCCAAATCCATTCAAAGAACAAGTGGATATTAATCCGCTTCCCATGCCTAAGGACGATGTCCAAGAACCCCTTGTAGACAATCCATCCTTTGAAATTGACCCATGTCAAGAACTTGATCAAAAACATGGTGAAAGCAATTCTAGAATTAGTCAAAATCAAGAATTTGTATCTCCGAGATACTACAATGATCTAATGGGCACTCTTTTATCTATACAAGATGCCGCAAATGATGACCATATCCGCATAGGACATACTCCTCCATCTACCCATGAGATGCTTTCTTTGGATGGACACACAGATGATCTTCATTCAAAACAAGAGTCTCCTACTCTTAACATTGGTACACATGATCAAGATATAGAGAAATGCAGAGACATGTCAGAAACAAATCATGAAGAAGGCTCCTACATAATTCATGAATCAGAAACATCCTATGAAGTGAGTCATGAAGAAGACTTTTGTGTAGACAGCGAAGCATCAACACTTCTTGAAGAAGCACTACAATCTGATATGTCACAAGATCAAGTTGAAGATATCAATCAAGCATTCATCCCACTTATGGAAGATCCTATCACTTATAAACTTGGATCACTTACCTTTCTTAGAGCAAGTTATCCCATCAATAAAGAAGCTGACACTTTTGAAGGTCCACGACAGAGCAGAGAAGGATTAACACCTTTTTTCCGAGGTAAATCATATCTTATTGCAAACAAAATGTTTCAACAGACGAATTATCAAGGCAGAGGATTAGGCCTACATGAACAGGGTATCCTAGAACCAATGCGGATTTTTGGAAATCCTAAGCATCAAGGCCTTGGTTATTCAACAATCAAGGGATCTCAACATATCAGTAATACTATCACCATACTGGAGGCAACTTCATCTCGAGCAAACGTCAACATAGGGAGCACGAAGGATCCTTATGATGAAACCAATGCCAATACTACAACCCGTCATGTCATAAATCTTCATCCACCCATCACCCCATCCACGAATTGGGACCAACATCAAAAGAAAGACTTGAATCGAAGCATGAAGAATGTTATCAAAGAAAAAGAAGCTAAGAAGCATATTGGACAAATCAAGTACATGTGGATACCAAAGAATACAAAGAATAATTATCCCTATCAAACTCCATTAGTCAAAGAAACTATGGGGCAAAATAAAAAAGGGAAAAGTATCCATCAAAGATTTCCACAAAAGCAAAATAAAGCTTCTCAAGCAACATACAAAGTGTATCAAGCAGTTGGTCCAAATTCCATGCACACTTCCATATCCACCCATTATTGCTCATCTTCCCAAGTTTGGAGAGTCAAAGGTTCCAAACCATCGACCAATCCATCTTTGATTCCTAAACACACTCCATCCATGCCTCCATGCATAATATCCAATTCTCACATTGACCATGTATTGGCAACGACCCTTCATCGTAAGGATTCAAAAGGCACTCTATCGCGATGTGTGCACAAAGACAGAGTTAACTCCAGTATCAGTAAAGCAGAACAAATTTCTCAAAAATTGCTTTCAAGTGCACGTATCTTGGCAAGACAACTTCTACAAGCAGGATATCGATGGCATGTTATGACAGAAGCATCAACATCAGCACTACCAGGTGGCTTAGCATCAGCTTAAAATCTCTCAGAAAATACAAAAAAATCATAAAAAAAAAAAAAAATGGTCACCTTGATGAAAACTTGGCAAACAGGCATCTTGGTGACAACAAAAAAATCAAAATATACAAAAAATCCAAAAAAATCAAAAAAAGGATTGAAAACAGTAAAGAAAAAAATCGTCCTCCAGCGAAAACCATTTCGGTGGCGCTTTGGACAAGTACCATGATGAAAACCTGGCAAACAGGCGTCATGTGTAGAATCGAGCATCTACGTGCGCCAGTTCAGAAGAAAGCATCTTATCGCATCCATAATGAAGCCAACATTCCATCCATATCATCCGTTCATCCATGAACCATTTATCCAACACATTGCCATTTATCTACCTTATCTTGATCTTGATGAAGGTTTGGTAAACACTTTACACTTGTTTATGGTAAAAATCCTGAAATGGGTCATTTTCATTGATCCTATCCTACCCAACGCTATCTGAGCCTTGAAGCATTATCCGAATGAGCGTTCCTCTATTCGAACACCTTATCTTATCGCAAGATAATCCATATCCATTCATATCCAAGAATCCACCCATGGTCATTCAAACATTGCTAGACACCAGGGGCAGATGTTTGCATCTTGCTTCAGGAATATATCTTGATATATATCATCCAACTTATGTGGTGATCCAAACATTGGCAAATGTGAAATCAAATTGGTCAAAGCATTTGGGAGCCAAAAATCCAAGTCACTAGCCCATGGCATGTTTTAACAGCAAGACGATGTTCCTTATCAAGCTTTATCTTTCATCAAACATCAATCCAAGCAATCCATATCAGTCGTATCTAATGTGTACATTTGTGTCACATCATCAAAGCAATTTTGTTCCAAAGCAAGCTTCATCAATCTTGATCAATCGAATCCAATCAATCATCACCTTGTTTGGCTTAACACACCTAGCCAGATTGTCCTTTTTGTACGAGTTTACTCTGAGATAATACAACTTCCTGGATTTTTCGAGTGCATTATCACTTTTGTTTGACTTAACACACTTAGTCAAACTATCAATCCATCAGTCTGATTGATCAACATTAAGCTTGGTTTTCAACAAAATCCCAAGAGAGAGCACTAATACCATCACATATCGTATCTGAATCGTCAAAATCACGCGAAAAGCCAAAAACATTCAGAAAAACTCATCAAAAAATTCAAAAACATTCAAAAAATCCATCAAAAATTTCAAAAACATCTAGAAAATTCATCAGAAAATCCAAAACATCCAAATCATTCAGAAAATCCAAAAACATGTCGAAATATCAGAAAATCTTCAAAATTCATCATTTAGTCTTATCAGTCTTTCACCTTGTCGAACTACGTCGTCTCTGAGCTTGAACGTAGGCAAGGCTGATCTTTGATCATCCCCCGAGACAGTTTGCGTCTGTCGCATTGGCATCCGTTTGCCCATCTAGTTAGGCGTCCGTCGCATTGGCATTCGTTTGCTTATCTTTTTTCTATAATCGGGTATGTCCTTTATGCGTCCGTCGCATTGGCATCTGTTTGCCCATCTAGTTAGGCGTCTGTTGCATTGGCATTCGTTTGCTTATCTTTTTTCTATAATCAGGTTCGTCCTTTATGCGTCCATCGCATTGGCATCCGTTTGCCCATCTATTTAGGCATCCATCGCAATGGCAATCCGTTTGCCCATCTATCTCACTATTAGTCAAGTCAATTGGAGTCCGAACTACGTCGTCTCTGACCTTAAACGTAGGCAAGGCCATCCTTGATTGGCCCCCGAGACACAAAATATCAAAAACATTGAAAAATCTTTAAAATACCAAAAACATTAAAAAATCTTGAAAATACCAAAAACATTTGTAAAACATCTCAAAAATTCCAAAAACAGCCTCAAAACATTTGAAAAAACCAAAATGGTGCATCTGTCTCATCTCGCTTTCACCCGTGATTGTCATCACTCATAATAAAGTCAATCGTCGCTTTCACCCTTTGGTGAGTTAGTCAAAAACAAGTTTAGCAGGTTCTAAAGTGAACACCCTAATCATCAAAGTCTCAAGCCTCAGTCAGTAAGTCAGCAAGTTGGTCCACTCGGAGTATCAATAGCTTATCACCTAATCAATCTCACCAAAACCCTGATCACTACATGTCCTAGGATGAAGCTTTCCTGAGATGGACATAAGCATCAGGTACCCCACATTAGTTTAGCCTGGCTAGTGGTACGAAGAACATTAGCTTGTTTGTTTACTTTATCTTGGTCTTTTTGACCTATCTTATTTTGTGCTCATTCCAAGGACCTCTCGATGATGCCTAAACAAAACAGGTTTAGAGAGAAAGGAATGGGGCAACGATCATTATCTTTTTATCTGTTGTGCTTGTTGGATATTCTTGTAAAATAACTTCATCATGCATACTTTGTTTTGTTTGTAGGAAGGATGTTCTAGGTATTCTTATGTTTTGGCTCGAGATGTCTGGAATTTTTGAACTGCATTCTGAATAAGGTTATGTTTGTCAAGTGTGAACAAGAATACTCCTATCTGATTGTCGAGTCAAAGTCCATCACACTAGGTGCAACGCCATCCTAGTTCTTAATACCTTGATGCATCGCATCTATGTGTGTTATCAAACATAAA